>WBMV01005602.1:37753-202250 GCA_013396655.1 Campylorhamphus procurvoides | reverse complement strand
CACCCCGACACCCTTTAACAGCCCAGCCTGTCCCGAGCCATCTCCCCACCTCTGGGGAATCCCTTCCAGCCAGAATGATCTCAGTTTGGTTTCCCTTCCAGGGCCCTCCTGTTGAGTCCTCTGTGATGGGACTGAATCCTGAGAGGGCAATATCTGGGGAGGGCAATTTTGGGATAATTTATTCAGCTGTCACAATCCAGAGTGATGGAGAGCAAGCACTGTCCCCTTGGCAGGAGCTGCCACCCCTGTGTAGCTGCCCCAGAATTTGGGAGGGTTTGCCACATTCCACATCTCCTTGAATGGCTCCATAAATAGGTGTCAACCCCCTTATAGCTTTAATAAGAAAGGAAAAACATATTTCAGCAGTGTTTTTAGTTCCTTCTCAATTGTTTTAATATATTCTCCCTCAGAAAAACAAACAAACAAAAAAAAACCACAACAACCAAAAAAGCAAAATAGCGTTAAATAATTTATGAAAGACGCATTAGATTATCAGTTCCTTCAGGCTGATAAATGAGAGGGAATTTCAATTTGAATTTTGTACCCAGCCAGGCATAATTTTAGGTGTTTCAAAGGAGTCCTGAGCACCTTCATTTTCCAAGCAATTCAAGCATTTCTGAAAATCACGCCTGAGAGAGATCAGCCTGGATCTCCACGAATGAAGAAACCTAAAGCAGAAACCAGCAAAAATCGTGGTCTTAAATGCCTCAGGCACCTTCCCTGCTTCTCATTTCCCAGCACAAACGTGAGTGGAGCTCCTTATCTGCCTTAATCACCCCTCGAATCACGGAATCCTTTTAAAAGGCAGAACCAGCAAACAAAAGAAGTTGGAATGAAGCTTTCAAGCCTCATAAAATGCTGATAGTACCAATGCTTTTCAATAAAGCCATCTTGATTTAGGATCTCATTTTCATAAACTGCAGATCTTGATTATATAAAAAAAACCCTAAAATTCCAACCAAACAACTAATCTTGATGGTATTTCTGTCAAACATTTCCACTCTTTTTCCAAAGGAAATGGTTGATTTTATAACTGCGGATGCCTCTTCGTGAGCTGCTCAAGAAAAATCCCATGATTTTTCCATTCATTAGCCAATCCAGGCTCGTTCTTGCAGCCACAGAAAGGTGTTGCCATGATAAAACTGGGGCACGGTGTTTACATTTTTATGATGTGCTCATAATTAGCAACTTTCTTCAATGTCCCTCCAGTGACCAACTAAAAAGCAGCTGATACTCTGTGGAAACTTTAAGAACATCCTGTTTTGAGATTATTCTGCCACTGTGCCCCATATTTTCTGCTTTTTATTAAGACTTGGGGTAATTCTACACAAATAAGCTTAGTATTGTTGAAGATGGGACCTAGTGCCTCAAATTCTGATATTGCCATGTTGCTGAATGACATCATAATGTTACCTGCAGCCTCCAGCTCTGATGCATCATTATTTCCTCACTCAGGACATCTTTGTGCATGAGAAAGTAAAACAAATCACCCAGGGGAGGAAAGTCTGCCCCTGAAAACCCCAGGCACCTGGCATGCTTGCTAAAAGAATAGCAAGAAACAGGTATTTTTTTTGTATTGCCTTGTACATCAGAATTAATCTGAGACAAAAATGTTTCCAACATACAGGTGCGTCTTGTTTTCCACTCTCATGAAGGCTGGAGATCCCAGTCCTGCAAGGTACCAAAAACCCCAATATCTCATGGGTTTCCCCAGAGCTGAGACCAGCCTGCTCCTCACAGATACCCATGGGCATCAGCAGCAGCAGAACCCCCTCTTGTTGGTGGGAACTGGGGTTGGAGACCCTCAGCAGGTCTCCAGACAAGCCCCTCTGACACCTCAAGTTGTTATTTACGCCTCTAACTCCAGGTCTGCCGTGCAAATCCAATGAAAGCTGTTCACCCCCAAATCTCACGTCCCTGGAGAGGATCCCTGTTTGGCCAGAAAGGAGTGAAATTTGTCATCAGTTTGGCTCCCCTCCACATAAACACTTCCACGTGAATAAGAGGAGGGCTGTTAAACCCATCTGTGAGGAGCGTGGGGAACTTTTGCTTTCTGCTCTGCCTGTGTTCAGACTTCACAGCTCCACTGCCTGCCAAAACAACAAAACAAACCAACCACCCCCAAATTTGTTGTGTGATCACTCCTTGGGCTGGGAGGTAACTGGGGATTAAAGGAAGAGTCCAAAGCTGACAGATCCTGCTCGCAGCCTTTTGCCTTGTCTCTCCTGATGGATTTTTCACTCCTAGCGAGCTGAGAGCATTCCCAGCTCGCATGTGATGCAAAATTGCTCCAAAATAATATTAATGTCACCTTTTAGCTTTGCAATTCTATAGCAAATGACCTCCTTTACCTTGGATTATCTGTCTGTCTGCCACACACCATGGGCAGGGGGAAAAGAGGTAGACAGAGAGTTTGTTTTTCCCACTGCTTGACAAATTTCGAGACTCCACCACTTGTCTCTCCCCTCTGCTCCCTCTTACAGCTGTTTTTTGGACTCACTGGTGTGGCTGTTGCTGGTTCTGGCTGAAGCTGCTTTGCAAATGACCATTTCCCTGTGTGTTTGCTGAGTGTAAACACGACCTTGCAAAACAGAGTGTGTGCTTCCAGAAGGTCTGAGGAACAGCAGAGGAAAGGGGAGTTGCTCAAAGCACATCTGATCTTGTAGTAACAGCAAAGACTTTCTCAAATTAGAAATCTGGCTGCAAGATTTCAGTGTCTCAGGCTACTGGAGCAGTCAATGAGTGAGGAAATAAATAATAGATGGAGAAAATAAGCCATGCAAAGCAGATTGGTGTTTTATGTAACACTTAACTACTGCATGGAGCAACGTGGTACGATATTCCCTGTCTTCCAGGAGAAGGAAACATCAATACCTGCCTTGGATCAGCTCTCTGGGCAGGGGTATCCCAAATTCACACACCTGGATTGCTGCTGGAGGGACACAAACGACACAAGGCTCAGAAGAAGTCTCAGCACAGAGCACAGAGCCACAGCCAGCACTGCCTTTGCCCAGCAAACATCTCCCCTTTCCCACCTGTGAGAACAGGGCTTGTTTTTTTGCCTTTGCAACCACTTTGAGACACCAGTGAACATTTAAAAATAACCCCCGTGCTCTGCAAGGAAAGCAGGTGTCCCTCATTAGTCCCTTATCACAGGGATTGTGCAGCAAGAGAAGGGACAATGAACACATGGGAAAATATACCAGTGATACTGCATTGTTTCTTATATTTTTATATCGATAAACACTGACTCACCTTCAAAAACGTAACCCAAAGACAATAAAGGGAAGTACATGGGGATCTCGTGGTCTTTGGTGACTTTGTTTTGTTTATGACCCCAAAACTCTGCAAAAGACATATCCCTAAGTGTGTCCCATGTCTGCAAAGTATGGGCTACAGTCCTGTGTGGGAGCTGAAAAATCAGGGAGAGCCTCTTTCCTGCCACAGAGAGCTGCAAACCTTGGACAGTCAGAGCTCAGCAGTTCGAGTTTGCACACACAGTCCATTTTTTCTGGCTGTAACTTCTTTCAGAGAATGCAAAAGTACCATATTTTTCCCATTTGTCTTTCTCTTTCCCACCAAATGCTGCATTTCATAACACTTTGAAATGTTGGGGAAATGTATTTCCGATTCTTAAAGGGGACTGTGCACGGAATCAGCTCCAAAAGGGGCCAGCAATGCTCATAACTAATAAACATCAAAGGGAACATTCTTCTTCTTGCACTGCTTGCTGTAAAAGCACCAACATTCCCACTTCAAAGAGGATCTGCCGGGCATTAGAAATGTGTCCTGAACACAACACGCCGGTATTTTGATGAAACACAACAGAGAAGTGGCCCTAAAAACACTGTGTAACCACATGTCCTAAGCAACAGGTGATGAGAACTCAAGCTTCACACCCTAATCTCTTTTTCAGGGGATCAGGGAGGATGTCCAGAGCTGCAGGACCAGGAGATGATCTGAAAATCATCTCTACACAGGGTAGATTCTTGGCAGCAGCAAGGAGCCAGGTGTCCATGGACACAGCAAATCCTCCCTTGCAGGAATATTCCTCGATGTGAAAACTGTCCTACAGCCCAAAAAGCAGTGGGAACTTCTTGTTCTTCTCACTGAGAGCAGGATATTACCTTACATGGCCTAAAGCTCACCAAAAATCATTAGAAATGTTCTCATTAAAAAGAAAAGAAGGCAAAAGGCAGAGCTTGTCCTGTGGGCATCCTTGGCTTGTGATGTGTGAAACCCACACTGCCAGGATTTCAGCTTCATCCTTTAAGAGCCTTCATCTGAGCTCAGCCTGCCACGTTCCCACGAGGCTCAGGCTGAGGAGATGTAAGCACTTGGGCTCCCCAACCAAGATTAATTGCCCAGCTCTGAGGGAGGCTTTTTGGAGACAACAAGTCCTGGACAAGATGTACATGATGGTGAATAGTCCGAGCAGGGTCTCAGAGCACCTTTTATTGCAAACCACAGCCCAGGCAGGGGCAGGCACTGGTTCTAGCAGGTCCCCAAACCAGGTGACACCCCTGTGAGCATCTCCCCACAGGCTGAGGCAAAGTCTCTTCCCCCACCACACGCCCATGGCAGTCCCCTGGCAGCCAAATGGCAATGGGAGCTGCACCAGCTCTCCCACCAGGACCACAGGGCATTTCTCTTGGTCCTCCTCTTTCCTACAAGGCTGGCCTTGCTCAGCCTCACCCCACACCTTGCCCAGGCAGAGGGAAGGACACTGGTAGCTCAGTGGCCACATGCCTGCTCTCAGAAAACAACTCCACTGCTAAACCAGAGCCCTCACCCTCTCTATGACAGCTGTTTATTTGCTGCTACTTTTACCTGCTGTTCCAAGAAAAGTGCCTACTATCTTTTCCTTGATTTCCCTTTTCATCCCACCCAAATCTCTGTCTTTTTTGGGTTTTTTCTTAGTTACCACACAACAAAAATGTTTCTCTTCCATTAATTCTGTTACTCAGGCAGAGTAAACCATCTCTCCTCAGTGCGTGGTGTAAAAGCCAGGACTGGAGTGACTCAGTCAGGCAGGGTTTTATTTAAACCATTTGTCCTGTGGTCAGAGCAGATTAAAGGCAGATCAGGTTGCCCTGGGAGCAAGGCTGGGACAGTGAGAGTGAGAGATGTTGGCACTTGCTCCAGAAACCACATGCAGCTCGCGTGACTGCGGCTTCCTCCGGCCTCCCTTTGCCTTCTGGAAGTGCCTGTCCCTGTGGGAGCACCTGTGTGCACATGGACTGGGGGGATGAGAATGTCCCCAACCCCTGGTATGTTAAGGGCATGCAGTGTTATGACCCCCAGGGATGGCAAACACACCAGGGATGGGCAGTTCTGGAAGAGCAGAGGGTGAGAAAGCACATTCAGGATCTCCTCATCCCTCCACACACCCAGGGTACCTGCAGGGGTTTTGCCCTGGCTCGTGGTGCTCATCTTTGGAAGGGTTAATCGGTCTGGGAGCATGGGTAGGGCACACCAGAGGTTTTGGGAAGCAAATCCAGAGCCTCACAGAAGATCTGAAAGAAAATGCATGTGATGAGCTGGCTGTTCTCTGCAGAGAGGTCCCTGCTGGACCATAATGATTGCAAAAGGATCCAGGCGTGATTTAATTGATTTAATCATTGCTGTTACAGTGTCACCACCGTGCACTCGGTGCAGACTTGGAGCGAGGGGAAAGACAGTAAAACCCCAACCCGCTGGAGGTGCCCCAGACCAGGATTTCACACTCCGAAGTGCTCAGGGATGACACAGAGTCCCCTCTTCTCCCCAGCAATGCCTGCTGGCCCTCCCACCAGCCCTTCCCAGGCTCCCTCCAGTGCCAGCACAGCTGGCCATGCGATTGCACCACCGACCACGCTGGGAATTGATCTGGCTGCAGAAGAACCCGGCAGCAAAATAACATTTGGTTTAATTTTAAGGAGCATCATTTCCCTGCTCCAGTTTCCAGCACGTGCCAGCACCAGAGGAGCTGGATGGGGAGGGGACCAGCCAGGGAAACACCTCATGCTGCCATCCCTGCAGGTACCCACAGCCTCCCCGAGCTGCAGCATCATTAACTTCTTCTTTAGAAATTTAATTTAGGGCTTTATTGCCCCTAAACAAATCATTTACAAAGCTGAATCTGGCAGCAGGTGGCCGGGGTCTCTTCTGGCTCTCACCAAAACACAAAGCACAAAACCACAAAAGTGCTGTAAAAAGGGAGAATAAACACAAACCTGCAGTGGGAACAGCTGCAAATTGTCCTTTTCATGGCTACAAACGACAATTCCAGGGAGTTATAAATATATATTATATATATATCTCACATAGGAAGATGGCTACTTAAATTCAGACAGTGCTCATGCCATGCACCATAGATTTATGTAAAACATTTCTCCCAGATTTGTTAGTCCAACTATTCATATAAACAATAATTTCCCCCATATTTAAAAAAAAATCCTGAAGGCTTTGATTAGCTGCCTCATCTTCCCAAATCCACCCTTTAGATCCAGGGCACGGGGTTGCAGTCTGGGATGCATTCCCTTAATGTCCAATCAAGTCATTACCCAAATCCTCGGAGAAACAAAGCCTGGCAGCCTCTCCTGAACTTTTATTATGGATTACAACTCTTGTGATCAGTTAATCCAAGAAATTACTCAGTTCTTCCAGTTTACAAAGTCAAAATATGATTGCTCTTCAAAGAATGCAAACTTGTAGGAATTAATCTCTTCATCTAGGGATATAATCGCTTTTTACTAATTTTATACAAAAATACTGCCATGTGTGGGCTCCATAAATCTGTCGCACCCTGTTAGTAGTTACTTTCTCCAGATGCTTTGAACTTATACAAAAAGTTGCCTAACCAAAAAAACACAGCTGCCACATGTTGTAATTTCCTCTTTGGGGGCATCTGTTACCGTCTTTACAAAGGTTTTGCCAACTTTTCCTGAGGACTTTTTCTCTATTTGTTGTATTTCTCAGTATCTTTGTAATTCTATCCCAGAAAACAAAGCTGTGCTTTCAGCACCTTCCCAAGCCCCTGAAGGATGAATTGCATAAACTCAGGTTATATTCAATATTTAGCAAAGAAATCACATTTCCCAGCCCTTTGAACTCTCTCAGACCAGTTTTCCAATGACTCTTGGGTGTTTGACTTTGTGCCTGACCAACACTGGTGTCAAATTCAGGGAAGGAGAGAAGGGAGGGAGGAAAAACTTCCATAAGACAATAAATTCAAAAGAATAAAAGGTCATGCGTGAAATTTACCTTTATGTTCTACTGCCCAGAAGTTTCCCCTTGTGCTTGTGAATGTTTCTCCTGACTTCAAAGGCATTATTTTCAGGGGTGAGTAGGACTTGGCCCGAATTCCTGATGACAAACCCTGACATTCCTCGGGTGACCTCTCAGCCCAACACATCAAACGTTTTGCTTAAGTTTGCACCTACAAAATAAGCCTGGAGAGGCACAAAGGGTTTGTCCACTGTCCAGGGAGCAGGGACCTGCCAAAACACTTAAAGCAACAAGCTGGGGGAGATCTTTGCTCTCTCAAGAACGGGGTCTTTGAGATGGAAATGAGTGACACTGAGACCGAGGCAATGTGGGAGCACTTTCAGCCCCCATGGAAAATGGACATCTGGAAAATGCCCTGCTGGGGGCTGACACCCGACACGGGGAATGGGAGCAGCACTAATGGGGTCCTGATGGGATGGGGGTCTCTGAGGTGCAGAAGGGATGTTGGAGGAGCCAGGGTGGTGCCCTCGAGGGATGCTGCCTCCCTGGGAAACCATCCCCATGGAAAACTCCCCAGAAGTTCGTGTTGCAAAGCAAAACGATTTCCATGGGCATTCCTTGGGGGCAGGAACCCTCCCCACTGACCTGCTGCACCCAAACTGCTCCTCCTCTCCAACACTGCTTTTTCCAGCCCAGAAATATCCCTGTTTTGGGGGAAATAAGCCAAATCTGGCAGGAAGGGCATTAGCTGTGTCTCCAGCACCCACCACCTGCCCCTCAGTCTCAGCCCAGGCTGCTCCTGCCCATCCCCAGCCACCCCCTGCCCAGGGGAGGCTCGGGGGGTCCCCAACACCTCAGGGACACAGAGATATGGCACAACCAACTGCACACCCTCCCATGCAGCAAACTGGCTCCATTGCTCCTTCTCTTCTGTGCTTGGCAGCAATGAATTGGGTTAAAACCCATCCTTATTCCCAGATCCCGAGGGCACAGGTTCCAAGGTTTCCCAAGAAGATACAGAATGGTTCAAGCTCAAGCAGGAGTCTTCACTCCTTGTTTTCTAACTATACTCTTTTACTATGTGGCCATCTAAAAGTTTATTCCTCTCCTGACTAATATGAGGAGCGAGTGAATGATTTTATTTGGCAGATATTGCTCATTTCTCCCATTGTTTTGTTTTGGGATTTTTTTTTTTAAACTGGCTTTTTTGGGGCTGTTGTTTCTTTTTTAAACCACAGATAAAATTAGCTGAGTTTGAGTTTTGTTTTGCTTTCTGCAGCTTAATTTTAAGTGGAAATCTTGTCATCATTCCTCTGCCCTGAAGACACTGAGAGGGGAGTGTGAGTAAGCTGGGGTTTATCACCTCCTTCCTGCAGAGGAGACGTGGCTCAGGGTGTCAGAGCAATGGTAACTGTGAGATAAAACATTCTCCTGAAAGCAAATGTTTGATTTTTCCTCTCAGCTTGCACTTAAAGAAATCTGCTACTTCTTTTTCAGCACAACCAAAGCAAATTTAGACAAAAAGCTGCCGTGAACCAACAGGAATTGCCTGCAAGGTGAATGTCAGGGTGCAGAGATGAAGGGATGGAAGAGGGGTAATAGGATGGACCTACAATTCCTGGAATATCCTGAGCTGGAAGGGACACACAAGGATCATCAAATCCAGTTCCTGGCCCTGCACAGGACAGCCCAAATAATCCCACCATGTCACTGGGAGTGTTGTCCCAGCGTTGTCCTTGGAGTTGTTTTCCACCTTCCTTGGGTTTATTGCACTGTCTGACACATCTGGGGCTGTTGGTATCTCCCCATCAAGGCTCATGGGCAGGGCTTGCATCGTGTCTGACCGTGCTATTTAGGGCTCTGATGGTAATTACCATTAAGCACAAAGGGAATTATTAGACCTCTCCACATCCCCCACGAGTGGCTGTTCCTTATAATCCCAGCCTTAGGACCTGTGGTAGTTCTGCTCCTGGAGCAAGGCAATATCCTGTCAGAATCACAGCAGGACAGTTTTCCAAACACATCATTTTATGGAATTCCAGCATGAAATCTGAAAAGGAAATAGGGAAAGAAAAGCCAGCCTAAGCTCCAGGAGCTCAGCACCTCCAAGAGTTGGGCCCTTCAGCAGCAAAGCCCTAGCAGGAGTCCCTGCTATCCCTCTCCTTTAATGACCCATTTGACTACAATTTGCAGGAGCAGACTCAGTAATATAATTAATCTTGGACTATAAAGTAACTGCTGTGCTGCCATGAGGCTGAGCAAAATACACCTTCTGGAAAGTGCTTTGTCTTGTAATAGGCTGCCCTGCTAATATGTATTCTAATAACAGTGCAAAGAGGAAAACCATTTGGAAGGGTATGTTATTTCTCGGCGCTCCGTGTTGGAATTCATGTCACTGTAGAAGTTATTATTGTAATAAAAAGTAAAAATGAGCTCTCAAAATACACTATAGCATATCATTCAGGACAGGCTGTAAGCAGAGCCTTAATGTTAAGCACATGCATGGATCACTCTGAAGTCAAAGCAAAGGGATGGATTGAAGCAAACTGTTTTCCTGACTCAGGACTCCACACTGATCCTCCAGATAATACAAAAAGGCAGACACGAACTCATGGGGAAAAAAATCCTAATCACATTAAATCAGTGGTAAATTCCCCTTCCCCAGATTGCAGCCCAGTTTAGGACAGAGTCAATTATTGTGTTTGTTTTAGAACCATTTCTGGGCCAGTTGTGAAGCCAAGCATTGGGCATTGCATCCATACACTCCTCACCATGGCACAACACACGTTTCCAAAGGGATTCAGCTCTATCTTTAATATTTGATTTGCCTCTTCTACAGGTCTGGGATGGTTCCTCCAGTCCTTCTTGCTCTGATGGCTGAAAACCTCCCCTCTGAAGACTTCCCTTGCCTAAGACTGTGAAGTGAGACCATAGAATCAGGACGTAAAGGAGCTGCTGACAATAATTCTGGGTTTTCTTTTGAGTTTTAAAATGTGGTGGTTCCACAACAAGCCACAGCCACCCATCCCTACACGTGGTGAAACCTGCTGAGATCACAGCTCTGCAGAATCCATCACCTGTCCCTACTTCATCCAGAAACCAACCCCCAATATTGCCAGTAACACCATTCAGAGAGGTATTTCTCACCCTCCCCATCTCTTCCAGACAGTCACTCATTGAAAGAACTTATTCAGGCACAGGTCAGGAGTGAAGTGTCCTTCCTTCCTATCCTGCAACTTCTCGAGATGCTCTGAGGGATTTTAGGAAGGCAAACTCACACTGAGCATCAGCCTGACGGAGGCGGAGAGCTGCCAAGTTATTATTGCAGCATTTTGTTATTATTTAATAGGAAGCATCCCAGACATCTTAACAAAAAGGAGTCCCTTGAGGCTGTTTTGCACAGTATTTCTTGGATCCTGTGACTCAGCACTTTATCACCGCAGAAATGATATGAAAAATAAGACACGAAGAGGCAACAAACAGCATTTGCAGCAGATGAGAAGTGCTGGATGCACTTGTCAGGAGAGATTTGGTGGGTCCTGTGGGAACCAGAGGAGACCTCAGACCTCTGGGCCAGCCCTTTCCAACACAAAATTGTCCATGCCAGTGCCCAAAGGAAAGACGAGCACCCATGCTGGGTAACCAGGATAACAGATATGTCTGCGGGACAACTCCAGTGCATTTCCCAACCTCCTCGTGGTGGCCATATGAGGGATGAAAACTGGTTTCACACCAGCATTTGCTGACAGCAAAATATAATGAAAAACATTTCTATGAAACAATGCCGACCGCATCCTAATTGGCATTTTATGTAAGCACCCCGGGGATCATAAGATTCCAATTTAGCAGAACTAATCACGGCATCGATCGCGCACCCCGGCTCCGCTCCTGGGACTCTCGGCTCCTCTGCTGCCCTGGGGCTCCAGGACACAGCCCTGGGGGGACAGTCCCCTCCTGCCAATCCCTTCAGAGCACAGGAAGCCCCGTGGGGGCGGCTGTGAAACAGGTCTTTTGGCTGAACCCCAAGGAAAGGGAAAAGAAGGTGTTCAGATTTAGTCTGATCTATTGAAGTTGGCCATCACTGGTGTGTCAGGAAGGGTTGGGAAGCCTGGAAGTCTCTTTAAGCCTCTTCAAGGTTACCCAGGCCCTGGGACCTTTGAATTTCAGTCTTAGGTATGGGCATATGAGGATCTGTAGAATCACAGAATTCCAGAATGGTTTGTGTTGGAAGGGACTATATAGATCATCTTGTCCTACTCACCTGCCATGGGCAGGGACACCTTCCACTAGCCCAGGTTGCTCCAACCTGGCCTTGGACACTTCTAGGGATGGGGCAGCCACAGCTTCTCTGGGCAACCTGTGCCAGGGCCTGCCCATCCTCACAGGGAAGGGGAAAGAAGGGAAGGCAAATGCAAGGGGACAGGAGGACGTGGCTGTGGGGGACAGGAGGACACAGACCAGTGGATACTGGTGGTTTCCCACTTGCTGTGTCCATGGGGCTTCACATCCTGGCCATCCATAAAAAACCACTTGGGATGTTTCTCCTGCAGCAACAAGCAGATGCCCAAAGTGAGATCTGAGCTTTTCAAGTGTTTGGTTCATGCTCTCAAAAAGAGGAGGTTTTCAAACTCCAACAGTTTCCTCTTTGTACCAAATGTTTGCTAAGAAACTCCAGAGTGATGCTGAGCTGAATGAAAGGGTTTCACACACTGGTCATGACCTGCCACTGCTCCTGTGCATGTATGTAAATAAAACTCGTTGCATCACACTTCAGCTTTTGAACTTCTGAGTCATTTCTATCTAAACATCATTTTTGGCACAGCATCTTGGACATTTTCTACCTTTAAAGGTTAGGGTTTTTCCTTTGCAGGAACGCCAGCTACTGTAAAAGCCTTTCTTTTAACTCAAATCAGGGTTGGAAAAAGCAGCAGAGCCACTGGTGCTCCCTTTTGCAGGCTGGGGAAGGCAATGCAGCAGTTTTATCCCACTGGTGTTTTCCCCAAGTGTCACTCTGTCCCCACAGTTATGCCCTGGCCCTCTTTGCTCCATGGCCTGAGAATCAGAAGAATTAAAAAAGGCAATGCAGAAGGTTTTGGAGGATTGTCCTTCTGCTGAGCTCTGCTGTGGGGCTGCTCCTGCTCCCTCCTCTGAGCATCTCCAGGGCTGCACTTTGCTTCAATCCTCTCCTGCCCCTCCACTCCAGTCCAGGGTATAGAAACACAACCATTCACACAAGAGAAGAATTGAAAAGCCCACGAGGCAGAGCTGGAGCAGCAGGAGCAGATCACGGCAGGACAATGTGTGGACAGCAAGAAAGTAGGTCCGAGGTAATCAGAGTTAAAAACAAACCCACCACGTCCCATCCCGTGCCCGGGGTTGTTGTTTTCTCCTCCGAGGTTGCTCAGGAAGTTTGCAGCAGGATATGCCACTGACCTCGGCTCGGGGAGCCGCGTTAACACTTCGCTTACCTTTTCTCCCACAATAAATGCAGTGTTTCCTCCCTGGGAATCTGCCTGGGGCTGCAGGTTTCCTGTGCTGGGGAGCAGCTTAACCCTTTGGGATGTCCCATGTGCCAACACCCCAGGGCACCCCAGGGTCTGGTGGGGTTGGGGTCTGTCCCATGGGAAGGTGGGATGGTGCAGGTGGGATCCCTTTGCTCCCCAGAGGGGTCACCAGAGTAAGAGTGAGGTGGAACAGGGTCTCCTTGGAGGTGGCAGAGCTTCCATGGAAGGGGTCTGGGGAAAGGAGAGAAGACAGAGGAAAAGGGGAAAAGGAGAAATGGAAGAAAGCAGAATGGTTGATAATTCCAAGCAGAAAGAAAGAAGCGTTTCAGCTGGGGATGGAGGGAGAGGGGCAGCTCCAAACCTATAGGAATGAGTGTTAAACTTTTATATGAAGTCCTCAGGATGTGATGGGGATGCAGACAAGCAGGAGGTGGGTTCAGCCCTTAGCAGGAGCCCAAGGATGGTCCAGTGGCATCCCTTTGGAAAACAGCACTGATTTGGACTCACTGGCTGCCAGGAACGTTGTCCTCAGTTATCTGTGCTCTACAGGAGGGGAGGGAGGAATTAGAGATGCAAAACAAGTCAGTTGTTTGCTTGTGATTTTTAAATTCAAATAGTTGCCAGTTAAAAAATAGTTGAAATCTGGGGGCCAGGCAGCATGCTCTGCTTAGTGCCATGACCTGCTTAGGCCAGAATAGAGGATGGTCTGCTGCAGAAGCATGAGGAAGTTCTACCAGCTGGATGCAAAATAAAGGTTCACTATCCAGATAAACCATCTTCACACTGAGTTCTGTGGAGGGACCTCTCTGGAAGTGACCTCTTGGGAAAACCTTCACTGTGTCCCAAGAGATGTTCTGTCCCATCTGCTCAGTGGTACCTCGCAGCCCCTGCTGGGCTTTGGACTAACCATGCAGGGCCTGGGAAGTGGAAATCCCATCCCAAATGTGCATTTCAGCCTGTGGAATGGAGCCAGGAATTATTGCTGCCCTCCACCTCTGCAGCACTTGCCCTCGCTGGATCCATCCAGGGATGTGCGTTGGAAGAAGGAGCAGGACAGCCCCATCCCAGGGCTCTGGTGGCTCCCACTGTCTTGGTTTAACTGCACTTTGTAGCTGGGGGGGCCATGGGGGGCCACAACAATGGCTCGAAAACAGGCTCTGGAAAGAGCGACTCACTTGCTGAGCCATTGAGGATGTTGTTTATAAGTTAGATCCTGTTTTCTTCCTCCAGCAAAGTGCTTCTCCTCCCAGGTGCATCTCCCAAGGCGGCTTCCTGCCAGTGTGACCCCGTGGGAGAGGCTGGGAGCAGCCAGGGGTACCCCCTGCCACGAGGGGCCAGGGGAGAAGCCCCCCCAGACAAGGGTCTTGGGCTGGCCAGTGTTGTGGGGTGATAACCAAACTCCCCCTGATGTCCGTGGTGGTGAGAGGAAGACCTGGGTGTGCTGCTGTCTCACCAGGTCCTTGGGGTCCGTGTGGGGTTCCTTCACCCTTCAGCCTCACTGGGAACCAGCCCCAGGTGTTGGGGGAGCTCGGGGTGGAAGGGGTGGCCACCACCATGAGACCCTCTGTTGGTCACCACTGCCTGGCCAGCCCTTGGAAAGCCCCCAGGAGCCAGCTGTGCACATTTCCAGTGGCATTTTCCATTGAAATCACCCCAGACAACACTCCAAAGTGACAGAAAAGGGGACAGTGGTGCCATCCCTCTCCAGCACAGACTCTCTGGACCTGCTCTGCACGCTGGAGGTGGCAAGGAAGCAGATGTGCCTGTGGGGACACTGACTCAGGGGGTCAGGCCAAAACAATTGGGTATTTCTAATTATGCTCCAAGGGAGAGCATCCCTGAGCCTGGGGAGGCTGTGGTGCCACGCACGAGGACATGGTGCTGGTGTCCCCAAGGCCAGGGGGTTCCATCCACCTCCCTCCCTGCCTTCAGCATCTCCCACTTGCCACTGCCGAGGATGCTGCCTGGGCTGACACGTCCCTCGTTAGGGGAGGGGAGATGGGAACCGGGACCTGGGCTGGGAGCACAGCAGCTGCCAACATGGGAATGTTTGAACAAGGAGAGAAACCTCATTTAAACAAATAAATAAACAAGCTGACATCCTCTGGGCCCAGGTTTATGATAATAAAAACACAGCACGCAGCTTGTGGGAGGAAAATACATCGTGTATTTTCACATCTCCCATTTCCTCCTAGACCGTCGCAAGAATTTCCTCCGAGTCCATCACTTCCTTCTGACATTTTTGAGCTCAGAAATCCCTATCTGAGCCCTGGTGCCCTCTCCTTGAAGAGTGACACAGGAAGAAGTGCCTTTGAAGGGTCCCACTCGGGCAGGTTTTTGTGCCTGGTCACTTTGAAGTGCTGGAGGCAGGGCAGGGACAAAGCAGAGCCCACCATATCCCAGCCTGGTGTTTTCCTCTTTTTCCAGCCTCATAACCACCCAGGAGACCTGTGCAGAGCAGCCCTGTGCAGGTTCATTTACCCACAGGAGGGTTTTCTCCAGTCAGGCTCTTCTTATGGATTTCCAAGGGATTTTCAAGTGTATCACAGAATCGTCATAGAAATCATGGAATGATTTGGACTGGGGGGACCTTAAAGTTCATCTCATTCCACCCCCTGCCATGTGCAGGGACACCTTCCACTAGACCAGATTGCCCAGAGAGCAATCCCCAGTTCTGAGAAAATCAGATGCAGCTCGAACCTGCACCTGCACCTTGAGCTGAACCCATTTCTTCTTATTTTTAATAAAAACCTCCTTTGCAATTTGTAGCTGAGGAGTGGCCAGAGACATCCCCCTCACAGTGATGCTGTGGGGTGCAGCAATCAGGAACTCAGTGCAAAGTCATGACCCAGGAATGATAAATGGAGGCACCAAGTGAAAAACTTCCTCAATCAACCCCCTGCTCCATTGCAGAGTCCCGAAGAAACCCTGGGAGGATTCAGTGTTAGTTTCATGGGAAGGTGGTTAAAATTATCTGTGCTTTCAAAAAGTGGGGGTGAAGCCTCTCATACCTAGAGCAGCACTCAGAGCTTCGCACTCAGCTGTGAATGAACTTGAGAAACCAAACCAATTACAGTAAACAGGTTACAGAGATGGGAGCTGGGATATCCTGGAAAGCCCCAGCTGACCTGAAGAAGGACAAAAAACAGGAGGAAAAAAAAAAAGTTCCAAGCACATTCCAGAGTCTTTTAAATGGAGGTGAAGTTGCCCCAACTGGTTCCAGCCAAGGCAATTTTTTTTTCCCAGGAAGGGGATAATTTGGGCACCTTTGCCCTAAAGCAGCGACCTCCAGCTTTCAGCCCAGGGCAGTGCCACTCACACCTCGCCAGCCCCCAAGCCTGAGAGAGGGCAGAATCACAGGGGAAAAAAAATACAGTCACCTTGGGAAGAGAATGCTTCCCATTTTTTGGCTCTCAGAGGTGTCAAAGGAAGCAATCTGACGTCGAAGGGCCGGAAAAAAACAGCTTCTTGGTTGCTGTTGCTCCTGCACAGCGAGGTCACTCCACAAGATATCAGTGGCTTAAAAATAAACGCGGCGTGGAGGTTGCCATTCAGCCATATCCTGTATCCGAAAGCTGGAAGCAGGAAGAAACTGGAATGACCTTCCCTCCCCCCACCCCATCCCCACTTTTTTAGTTTTTATTTTTTTCCCTTTTCCACGCTCCTGGCAGTAAATCACTGAAATTTCTGCGTTCAAGAGGTTGTGCCTCGTTAAAAGCAGCCCAGGGAAGGGATTGTGTGGGTGCTGCCCGGTGTTGCCTCTCACCTCTGTGGTGTCCTGGCCCAGGCTGGGAGGCTGAGGGGTGACAGGGAGCTGTGACAGGGACACACGAGCCCAGGTGCTCCCAGGGGGATGGCTGCGTGCAGTTTGTGTGCCCCTGCCTGCACACCTGGGCTGGATGCTGAGCTGAGCACGCTGGCCCTGGCAGGAGGGTGCCCAGGGCTCTTGGTGGGGTCACCACCCCTAGAGGGATTTAACATGTGCATGTGGCACTTGGGGACAGGGGTTAGTGGTGGCCTTGGCAGTGATGACAGAACAGTTGGACTTGATGATCTTCAATATGTTTTCCCACCCAAATCATTCAATGATTCGATGATGATGATGATGATGATGACCAGATGCAGGGAGTCCACAGTGCACACCCCCATCCTGTCTGCAAAGTGAGTTCAGAGACATGCACATGGGAAAATAGAAACTCCTCCATGCAATATATTTAGTAGATTAAAACCACATCACAAATACATCAGTGCTGTCCCCAGCACAGCTTCTCTAGCCACGAGTCTCTGCACTTGCTGTGGGATGCTGAGGATGAGCACATGAATGGGCTGTCCAGGCTCGCAGCTTGTAGTAAAATTATTTTGGTTTTTTGGCCTTCACTTTCTGTTTTTGTGAGGCTTCCCCAGCCAGTCCCAGGGATGTCCATTAAAGGCATTATTTGGGGGGCCTGGTTCTGCTTCCTCCCCTACCTGACTGCACTGAAAACTTGATTCCACCATTCCCAGCATTAGAAAACTGCTGGAGGCATCTCAGCTGTGGGTTTACTGAATCAGGCCTGTTTGATGGCAAGTCAAAACTCCTGTTTTGCCTTCTTCACCTTGCTCTGGTCCTTCCCAAACCCTGTCAGTACATTTTCCATCTAGCAGCAATGATAAGAATCACCAAAAAAATCTGTAGCCAGAAAACAGCTTCTAAAGACATTTACATTTTCTCCTGAGAAACTTGAGAACACAGGAAAGAATCGACACCCAGACAGAGAAAGAAAGAGGAAGAAGATTTATGTCTCCTATGCTTAGGGATCAAAACGGGCCGTGATGTCAGATGTGATGGAGCCCACAATCCCCGTTTGAAGTGTGCAGGAAGGGAAGAAGATGCTGAGAGCTTTCTCAGCTCTGTGGACGTTATTTCCACGTCCAGGGTCAAGAGGTGGTGGAAAGAAAAATAAAGCCCCACTGGGAAATAAGAAGTTGAAAGAGCTCTTTCCTTCCCCGAGGATCTCTGGGCAGGGGCAGAGCTGTGCCCAGGGGTGGTGGGATGGGTGGGCAGGTGATGCCCAAGCCTGGGATGAGTGTGAGCCACAGTCCCATCCCTGGGCTGTGCTGCACCTGCACTGTGGAGGTGCCTTCAAACAGCTGGGGAAGCTCACAAAGGGATTGAGGAAAGCAATTGTGGCCACAGGTTGACCTGGCCATGTCCCCTCTGACAACAGCCCATGATCCCACTATGCTATTCACAGTGAACCCCTAAATTTAGATAGACCAGCTGTGAGCGCTATGCAAGGTATTTAAGGGGCTATAATTTTAGACAAAGCATAATTGTGAGATATATTTAATTGTGTTATATGTGGGGCTGAGCAATGCCAAATATTTTCCATGGTTATTCATGTGGATCTTTACAAGAATTAGCAAGAGCTGTGGTCATCCCTGTCCAGAGTCTGTCACCCAAGCTGAATTTTGCATTTTAGCCCAGCTGGTGTTTGTGAGGGAAGTGCTCAGGCATCCTCTGGAGTAAGGGAAAGAAAAATCCCCAGCTTGCCTGGGATGGGTCACAGGCAACAGGAATGTGTTCTGTCCACAAATAAATCAATAAAGGGGGTTTGTGAAACAAACCAAGAAATTTACGGACATTTCTATCTGCTTACAAACGAAAAAAACAAAACAAAACAAAAAACCAAAACAAATGGAAAAAACCAAAACCAGAAGGGGTTTCTGGGGCCAGGTCAGGGACTGGGGCAAAGCAGCCTTGAGGTCAAAGTGCAGTAATTTCTGCCCACAACCCTCTGGCTGCCGTGACCTTCCTGCTACCATAGCTCCTCACTTTGATGCTGCTGGGCAGCTCCAGGATTCCATGGGAATTCTCCCTCTGGGACACCTCTGCATGACAGGATCAGTGCCAGAGCCAAAAGGCAGTGCTGGAATTGCACTGGGGTGAGAAAAGCTGGGAAACTGATCCCTCACTGCTCAGTGATGGGCAAATATTCCATTGCCCAGTGCACACTTGAGGGTTTTCTGAAACAGCTCTGCATGTTTTCTGAGACCAGGAGCTGGAAGTGAGCATCTCCTGCTGCAAGCCCCTTTTCTCCATGGGTCAGGCTTTCCTCCCTCTGCCAGGGATGCTGCACTGCAAAACCCAGAGCACCTTTATTTTTATAGCCTGCTGGAGGATCATTCCCAGTGGAGCTAGCTGCTCTCAGTGACACCCTTGCCAGACAGTGTTTTAAGTAATGTCATTTTAAATAAGCCACAGCCAAAATGCTGACTGGGTCGGGTTTGTTTTGCTGGCTGAATCTCCACACTGGCACTGCTCTAAGTGCTCGTGTGCCTGGGTACCTCTGATTGCCTGTGGTGTCCTGAGGAATCCCTTTGTGCCAGTTTGAATTATCCTGGGCAATGGAAAACCCACTGGGCGTGCCCTGGGGTGCCCCTTCCAACATGAATATGGATTTTGGTCAGAATGCCCGTGGGCTGCTCTGATGTGATGGAGCTAAGCCAGATCAAAGGCCATGAGTAGTTTTATTTGAATTGCTCTGGGCTCTCCTGCAGGGCTGCACAAAGGGGTCCTGCAAGGATCTGTGTGCCCATTACCCTGGGCAGCATCCCCAGAGCTCCCACAGGAACATCCTCACACATCACTGCTCCCTCCCTTGCCCTGTGTCCTCCTCAGCTGGTGCCACCATGGCACAAAATGGTCCCAGTTTGACTCATTTTCTATCAGACACATTTTACATCATGATGGCAGTGAGCCTTCCTTCCCCAAAGTGTTTCCAGAGCTTTTTCCTGCAAAGGCCAGATGTGAAGTCCTGGGCAAGGCTGTAGCTCCCAGCACTTCCCAAAGAAGCTGGTGCAGGATGAACAGGGCAGACAGCAGAGTCACCAGAACTCCTCCTAGGAGAAATAACTGCACTTTCTAAGCTGTCCCGATTTCTTCCTCCTGTCCCCCCTCCCTCCTTCTTTTCATCTTCTTGTATTTCAGGAGGGGAGAGGAGGAGAAGGAAGGAAAGGGTAATTTTGACTGATGATGAGGAAACAATTTGGTGTAACTCGAGCCAGCTTTTTGTCAAACACTCAGCACCCAGCATCGTTTTGCCCAGCCTGGGGAGGCTCATCTTACTCTACTACCTGGAGGGTGTTTAACAGGCTGCATTCATCCCCCCAGCAACTCCGAGCTTTCCACACTTCTGCAAAAGAGGGGAATTTGTGTTTTGGGGGTTTTTCCATTTGCTTTTTGTCCCCTCTGCCTTGGGCCAGCCTGGGGAGCAGCTCCCAGGCTGACCCTCTGCTGTGGGAAGCAGCAGCACCTCTTAGTAAGGAAAAGAATCCCAACACGTGAAGAGCCTTAAAAATTGCCATTTGGGCTTTTGTGCTGAATTGCCTTCAGCAGGGCACCAAAGAGGGAATGTAGGGCTGGGCATTTAAGCCGACAGGAGAAGACTGAGGTGGAGACAGGAAAAGGCTGGAGAACTACAAATATGTTAGAGGGACTTGATGCAACAGGCTGCAGGTCTAGCAGTGGATTTAATAAAAGACAGAGGTATCAGAGATCAGGAGCTGCTCCAGCTCACATGGGCCACAGGGTATGAAAACTCCTTTTAGTGTCTTGAGAGGGGTCAAGACTCTGTTTTGGCATCTCTTCCCACCCTGTGGCCCCTCCATCTCAGCTCATGGGGCTCCCCTTTGATTCAGAGGAGTCTTTCTACCCCAGCATCTTCTTAATGCTGATGGCCAAGGGCAGGGAAGCTCAACCAGCCACGCTCTAATCACACACAGCCCTCACTTCATGTTCCCTGTGTTGGATGGGAACAGCCTTGGCTGATAAGGAATGTCTGGAGGAAAAGGAGAAGTAGCTCAGAGAAAGGACAGCAGGAAGAGAAGAGTCATTGTCAGCACACAAACCACAGGAGTAGGCAAGGCATTTGTCTGTATTATGAATAACACCCCTCCCTTGGCTGACTAGAAAGGATTAATGTTTAAAAACCCAACTGCTTTTTATTATTAACATTCTACCTGGGTGCCTCGAGCTTGTGAATAAAATAAATCTGGGTTGGTTTCAGATTTATCTTCAGGTGTTTTCACATCGAGCATTTCAGAGAGAAAATGTGGTTTGCAAGCAAAACAGAAAGGTTTTATAAAATGCTGGTAATCAAATGGTGTCATAGACATATTCTTCTCAGCCCATAGAATCTTATTAAATTCAGTTGATGGATTTTTATATTTGTTGAATGCTTTTAATAAAATAGTTTAGAATTTGTTTGTTCATTTTTTTCTTATGATTTGGGATGAATATATGTACATGAAATCTGGTAAAGTTGTGAGAACAAGTGGTTTAAACCTGCCTTGGAGCAGTTGCAAGTGTATTCTGCATAATTATCAGGTATTACAATACAATTATTCACTACTAGTCAATAAAAAAGCAATTATCGTAACAGCTTCGATGTCACACATGGGATGACTCTACAATTAGGGAGGAAGAGCCCACAGTTATTCACCCTAAATTCTTCCTTGGTGTTTTACAAGGTCCAAGGGGAGCATTTGCAGGGAGAAGTCACACCCTAAGGATGCTGTGGCTCAGCACCTGCTGCCTCTGGGCCATGCAAGGGTGTCAGGACCAAACCAGTGTCACCTTCCTGCAGTGCTGGGCAGGGACACGGGTCTGCAGAGCTCTTCAAGCTGTTCCTTTGTCACAGAATTCACTAGGAAGTGATACAACGAAGAGGATTTAGGACCTCAACGACTTCTGCAGGTCTGGGCAGATGTGGTCCTGTATTCCAGCCAACACACGAGAAAATTGAACCCAAATCCTTTGCATTAATCCCACTATGGAAAAAGAGCTTGTGCAGTGAAAGCAGAGAGGGGATGGGCTGAGAGCTGCCCCTGGAGTGTTAAAGTGCATCACAGGGGACCAGGAGCAGCAGGGATGGCTGTGCCACCCCCATGGGCTGCTGAAGGACCTGCATGATGCCAAGAAGCTGCTCCCTGTCCTGTGGGACAGTGTTTGCTCTCAGGGGGTGACAATAGTGCCCAGAAAAGGCAGCAGTTTCTAAACCATCCTATACTCAGCCCAGGGAAAGGGAAGAGCTGGAAATGCTACTGTACAGAGGCAGGGAGGGGGCTGAGACCCATCTTCTCCCATAGCTGCTCGAGTGGGGGTGAGAGAAGCCCCTCTGTCACCACCCAGCTTTGTTTGCTCTGGATCCAAGGGAAATGTGCCCTGGTTTTCCAAAGGCTGCAGTGTCAGGGAGCTCCAGGAACCTCGGCTGCCGGAATCGTGGCTGGCGCTGGGACCTTGGCTCCGGCCCCTTCCAAGCACAATAAATGCCTCGACCACCAGCCCCAGAAGTCTCTCCCAATTAAAGGCTTTAGGGCTGGATATTCCAAGAGCTGCTGAGATCCGGTGGAAGCGGGACAATGTAAACACCTCGGCAAACGCCTCTGTTTCCAGATGAGCTCCCCACATAAAACGCTGCAGTGGCTGATGCTCCCGAGCAGCCCCGCACTGGAGCCAGTGCATTGGCCCTTGGGCTGCTGAGACATTGGAGACATGGAAAAACACAGCATATTCCTTCATTCCTGATCGCTGCTGATCAGCAGAGGTCCAGAAACTTGGCAACTGAGAGCTTTTTCCCCCTGCTTTTGTATGTAAGAGTGTCTCTATTACTGTTATTGATTCCTCTCCTACGGCCCCAAATTTCACGCCCAGGGATGGGTTATAGCACCTAAAAAGCAAAAGCTTTCCTTGCTCTGTGGGCAACAGGGACTGGAAATATTTGATCCACCTTTTAAATGTGTATTGTCCTCTCCCAGGGGGGCTGTGACTTTGGGCATTGCCCATCAGGGGTAGTAAAACCCATTCTGCAGACTTGGACATTATGGTCCATCAGAGAACCCTGAGGCCTTTTTACACTCATTAATTAAACCTCATATGCTTCGTGGGAGGTAGACACAGGTTGTCCACCTCCATTTGAGTTGGTAAAGGTTAATTGCTCATTGGGCCTCTCAGAGCCAGGTTAGCAGGTGCCCTCCCCTTCCTGCTGAGCTCCCAAATAACCTGGGACAGGGTTATTTGTGCTGGTGCCATTTTCCCTTGAATCTATCACAGACCACACAGGGGAATCAAGTGAGCAAGAGCGAAAAAAAACCCCTCCTGCCTATATCCATCACTGCCTGCTTCCCCTCTTGCTTTTCTTAGTATCCAGAAGAGAGGAAGAAAAAAAAAATTTAAAGGCAACCTGAAACCACTCCACACTCCCAATGAGAAAATAAAAATGGATGTTGCAGGCTCATGTGTTCTATACGTTTCCAAATATTTCCATCTGCTCCTGAAATTTCCATTAAGAGTTGCCAAAAACTCTTACAGAATTGTTAACACGATGGTAAATTTAGATTCTTTTTATGGAGAGACGTTTCCCCACCCTCTTAAAAGTCTGGTATCAATTTGCTCTGTCACTGATAAGCCAAAGGTATGGCTGGGTTTGCCCTTTTGCCCGGTTCATGGGCCCTTTGCTGGGATGGGGCTGGGGCAGAGGCAGCACTAGATGGGGCTCATTAACATCCTGGGGCTAATGAGCAGGTTTCTGTGCTCAGAAGGGCTCAGGGCAAGAGCACACAGTGACAGGACAAGGGGGAATGGCTTCAAAGCGACAGGGAGTAGGTTTAGATTGGATATTAGGGGAAAATCCTTCCCTGTGAGGGTGGGCAGGCCCTGGCACAGGGTGCCCAGAGAAGCTGTGGCTGCCCCTGGATCCCTGGGAGTGTCCAAGGCCAGGTTGGACCAACCTGGGCTAGTGGGAGGTGTCCCTGCCCATGGCATGGGGTGGAACAAGGTCAGCTTTAAGATCCCTTCCAACTCAGGCCATTCTGTGAGGGCAGATCATAACTCAGGGGCAATGGGAACCCAAACAAAAGAACAGGATGAGGAGGATAAAGCAGGGAGAGGCTGACATTTCTCCCTGCCCAGGCACCGGCTGCCACCAGAATGTCACTTGCTGTGTCAGCCACGTGCAGGGGATGCTCTCATGAGTATTTGCACGTGCAGTGACGCTCCACAGGCACAGCTCTGGCGTAGCAACTGGATTCAGATGAGGTTGTGTCATCAGGCTGTTTCATCAAGGAGGGTTTGATTAAAATACTGTTGCTTTTTCAGGGAAACAGGGCATTCTTTCCTGTCGGAAAGAGCCTTTTCGGGCTGGCTCTTGTGGGTGCTCCATTTGGTGAATTAATAGTGGCATCATTCAGGGCTGATCAACCTGTTATTAGAGCCACAGAGCAAGAGCACAGTGAGTGCTCTGCAATATTATTTTAAAGCAATTACTCTCTGTGACCATTTAATAACAATCCTATTCCCACAGCATAGCAAACAAGGGCCACTTTCCAGAGGAGGCACTTAATAGAAATTAAAGATTCAGAGCCCTTACAGAACAGCAGAAAGCACCACTCCCTCCTCAGGCAGCAGGGCTGATGTGGAGAACCCCCAGAGCCTGAGCCTCACACAACCTCTTGTTTTACATCTCCAGACAGACCCCACATGGCTCGGACAAGTGACCTCCCTGCTCCAGCCTGAGCTCCTGTGTGACACCAGAGCCCTCACTGTGCCTTTCCCTGCCCTCCTGGCAAAGCTGCTCTATTTTCAGGAGCATTTCTCCTTGTGGAAAGGGATGTGTCTCCCCTCCTGTGTTCCCAGGCTGCTCTGCCCCGGGGAGTCTCCTGGGATTAAACACGTTGCACCAGCACTGATTAGCAGATTGCCAGTGGAAAAACTCCTTACAGATGCCTTTAGTGATGAGTAAACCTCTGCTAGAGCACCTAGAGAGGCTGGATGGACATTGTAAGAGCTCTCTAATGCACTTAGGGATGTTATAAATCATCACCTAATTAATCTGAGTTTTACTCTGGTTAATCTTCCTTAAGGAAGGAGGGAGGGCTGCAAGTCTGCATTCTGGCTCCTGTGGGAACAACATAACAATGAGCTCAGGGAAGGAGAATTAAAGACGCCTCATTTCATCTTTTCTGCTTCCAAGATACTCCCTGATGTGCCCCAGAGCTTTGCCCAGCTCAGGGGATGCTGTTCCTCTTTCCAGATGACTTCCCTGCCCGACTCACACACAGGCTGGGACTGGGTTGAGAGGGCAACAAGGAAAAAGCACAGCAGCTGCCTCCAGAAATTAGTCCTTCCCAGCGAAAGGAAACCTATTTGATCTCCTCCTGACCCCTTCCCTGCAATTACACTGATCAGATTTCCCTCCTGGTGCATTTCTGCTTCTTCGAGAGCAACATCCTCAGCTCCGATCCCGGGGATTTCGGGGAGAGATCTCGTGCTCCGAGGCACCAACAGGAATAAATGTATTGCCACCTGCAGCCTGCTTGGAAAAGAGCTGCTGAAATCAGACTTGCAAGCTGCTCTTCGACCTGCTGCCTCCAAATCCCTTGATTATTCAGGAATGATGGGCAACAACCCTTCTCTTATCACTGTGTATGTTAATTAGTCCATTTTACTTCAAATTTCAGAGTTTGACCTGTGTCCAGAGTTGTGAGCCCGGAGGAAACAGGGAAGTTTCCCTCTGATGACAAGCCTGGGGAGATGAATTATTTACAGCCTGGGCTAGTGGTGTTCAAACCTTGGTGTAAAAAAGATGTTGATATAATTAAAACCTCTGTTTTCAGCGTTCTTGTTCATTTTCAGAGCAAAACTTGCCTGCCTCCAGTGTTAAATACACACAGGGAGCGCTCCTTGGCTCTGCAGAGATGAGAGGGAGTGTGGTTATGCTGCCATGTATTTCCAGTAGTTTTATCTTTAAAAAATACAATATTATGAAATATTAACAGTCTTAGTGACTGTGTTCCTGGCCAGAATTGGGTTGGGGTTTTTTATGATTTGAAGGAGGAAAAAAAAAATCATATTTGCCTGAAGAATATGTCAAAATTTGAACAGATGGGAGGTTTTTACCAAAAGAAAATTGTTCTGCTCAGAAATCATCCCATTTCCAAAACCTCAAGTAAAGTTTCGTATCTTTCAGTAAATCTTGGAGGGGGTTTATAAATTCAAAATAAAAACACAGAAATTTCCCATGCTGAGCTTATAAATACCAGTTTACAACAGTTTCTGGGGTCTTAATGAGAGCCATGTGACCCAAGTTATATATTTGAGGAAATAGCCAAAGGCACGTATTATTTTACAAGTCCATTTTTAAATGCAGACGGCCGATTTTTTAAATTTTCACACAAGATGTTGTTATCCCTTTTTAATTAAAAAATTACTGGGCTGTTTTGGTTTCCACTTTTAATACACTCTGCGCTTCATGAGAGAACCAAGTGCTGTCTCAGAGCCCCAGTGCTCTGCAGATGGGCCCAGCAGGGATATGGATATTCCCCCTGCAGCTCCCAGAAACTCCCAGGGTTCTTTTGGAAAGGGTTGTGTGAGTGCAGCACCCACGGCGATGCTGGAGCAGCATCATTAAACCACATTTATTTTATTTAAACCCAACGATCTAAGGCAGTGACCATAATGGCTCATAATGGCATTGGAGGGGGAAGGCTCAGGGCAGTTGTTGGACCTCTCCAGTTGGATATTGTCAGTTTTGGTGTCACAGATCTGAGCTCTCTGCTCCTCACAGCTTGTAATTATCCCCATCTCGGCTGTTTGCCCCACTGATGGGTTGCTGTGCAATCCTCAGGGATGGGTTGGAGCCTCCAGCAATGCTCCCTCATGATTTCCAGCTCAGGGAAAACACAACACAGGACTTCAGACAGTGGTTCCTTGTAACCTCTCCAGTGGAGCTCACACACCAGAGGTGACCCAGGGGTGGCTTCTGTGCTAAACACGGGCTCAGTCTGCAACCAAACCCAGCACTGGGTGGGCAGCTCAGGGCTCACCCAAGGAGAAAACACACTGGGTCAGGTTCAGGAGGGGTGCAGGGCTGTCCCTCACCCCACACTGTCTCCTGTGCTGGGCTGGCTCTCACTGGGAGAGATGATTTTCTTCACAGTAGCTGCTGCAGGGCTGTGTTTTGGGTTTGTGCTGAACAGTGGTGATAACACAGGGATGTTTTCATTATTGCTGAGCTGGGCTTGCACAGAGTCAAGGACTTTTCTGCTCCTCACCCCAGGAGGAGGTTTGGGGGGGGCACAAGGAGCTGGGAGGGGACACAACCAGGACAGCTGACCCCAACTGACCCCAAAGAAATCCCAGATCATATGGGGTCAAGCTTAGTGTATGCAGGTGGGGGAAAAAGAAGGAAGGGGGGAAGTCTGAAGTGATGGTGTTTGCCTTCTCTGTTACCCATGGGATGCCTGAGCACCTGCCTGCCATGGGAAGTGGGAAATTAATTCCTTGTTTTGACTTTGCTTGTGTGTGGCTTTCGTTTTAATCATTAAACTGGTTTCATGTCAGCCCATGGGTTTTCTCACTTTTACCCTGCTGGTTCTCTCCCCATCCCTCTGTGGGGGTGAGAGCTGTGCAGGGCTGAGCTGGGGTGAAACCACAACAGCTGGGAAGGAGCCACAGCTGGAATCTGTCCTGGCACCTCGAAGCTCCTTCTGCGACCACGAGGTCAGCACACATCCCCCAGACAGTCCATAGAAGCCTTCAGTGGCACCAATTTCACTGCAAAATATTTGCATGTTTCCAATTATAGCTTAGCCCAGGCAGGCCTATGAGACTCTAAACCCTGAGACTGGGCCATGGATGTGTCACATCCTTTTCTTAAGCACTGCCTGGCGGGCCAGAGAGACACTGGGTTTGCAAGAGTTAAGGACGGGGGGCTGAGAACTAGTTAAGATCTTCCATCTTCGTATGATCTCAGGTGGATACTTTATGTTTTTGTCTGCAGAGGTTTATTTTCCTCCAGATTGATTGGATGAATTGTGTTCCCAGAGATCAGAGAGTTCAGATGGCAGAGGATCCTCTTACCAGAAGATGAAAGCCAATATAATCAACTGCACAACTTCAAAACATGCAGCTTGTTCTTGTTGGCTGTGCCTAAGTTTTCCCTGCAGAGAAGCTGTCGACAATGATTTGATACCAATCCAGTAACAATCCCTGGTTTCTAATAATAATTTGCACTTCAGTAGAAATGTTCATGTGAGGCTCTGAGAACATTTAGCAGATGGTCATTAGCAAAGCTCCCCAGTTCTCCTGCAAGGAAGAGATAACAATTATTAGCCTTGTTTTACAGATGGTGACACTGAGGTGAGGCACTGAAAGGTGAAACAACTCTCCTAATTTTCCATAATGAGCCAGTGGCAACAGATCCATGAATGAAACCCAGGCGTCCTGCTGAGATTACTCCACAAATCCTATATCCTTATCTCTTACAGGAAAACGTGGTCAAAGAGGTGAGCCTGGAAAGCAAAAAGCAAATGACTCAAAGGCAGGATTCATGACACATTTCTGGAAATAAGGAATTAGGTCTAGGTCAATAAATAACTGGAAAACCAGGGGGACGCAATCTGAGAGGCATGTGAAACGAGGATGGATGGAAAAGAAAGAAGATAATGGAAGGGAGGGGAAGGAAAACAGAGCAGCTCTGACTTTTTATTTCCACTCTTGGTTTCAATCAGTGTTGTAAAATCAAAGGTTGGGTTCTGGGAGAAAGAAGAACAAGCTCCATGTGCTCCCGTGGGGATACGTGTGATGGGTGAGGCTGCAAAGAGGGAATTGCTGATAACAAACCCCTCCTCTCTGCGTGTCTGAGGGTTCCTCACCTACAGGACAGCACCAGCCATGGGGACATCAGTTGTGCTTTGGATGCTGCAGAGACCTGCCTGGCTCTGGGCAGGGCAGGGGACAGGGCTGGATCTCTTGGGACATGCACCAGCAGGGCTGGAGGTGTGTGCCCCAGCCCCTGGGGACTCATTGTGGCCATTAATTGCAGTGGCTTTGCCTTCCTCCCCGGGGATGTCTGGGCTGCTCACCCGGAGGGAGTGGCTGATGCTCCAAAGCCGCTCGCACCACGCCGGCCCCGCCGTGCAGTTTAGCAAACAGCCAAATGGAAGCCAAAGGACTGGAGTTTAATCCCTCCAGTTAAGTCATCTAGATTCCTTCTCGCCACCAGCCATCTGATCTCAATCAACAAATCTTGGCCCTCATCTCCTGACCTCGCCGAGAGTCGCAATGCTGAAGCCTGAAGTAATCTGCATGCAAAATGCTTTAGTAATGATTCCTTCAAAAGGACTTCTTTTATTATTATTATTATTTCCCAAAAGCCCTCCAATATGAAAGCGGTAGGCAAACAACAAAGGTGGCTTAGTCATGTTTGCCATTAATAATTTGTTAACGTCCTGTAATGTTCTCCCATTTATTTTCAATACCTACAATAGAAGCATATTGAAAGAGACCCATTAATATTCATATGTTAAAACCAATGATTGGGTATTAAAATGGGATGTGCTTCTATAGTGAAAATATTTCCTGTTTGCCCATTTCTCTCCTATCAGTAGGATTCAGCAACAAAATGACACAGAATTAAACATCTTTAACATCGATAATGACATCCCCTCTGGGCCCAGTGTGCATTCTTCAAAAACTTTGCAATATTTTCATAGATTTATAGAATCATAGGACGGCTTGGGTTGGAAGGGACCTTAAATATCACCTTGTTCCACCCCTGCCATGGTCAGGGACACCTAGCCCAGGTTGCTCTAAGCCACATTCAACCTGGCCTTGGACACTTCCAGGGCTGGGGCAGCCACAGCTTCTCTGGGCACCCTGTGCCAGGGCCTGCCCACCCTCCCAGGGGAGGATTTTTTCCACATATCGAATCTAACCCTGCCCTCTGCCAGTTTTAAACCATTCCCCCTGGTCCTGTCACTATTATGCTGCTTCCAGCATCACTCCACGCATTCCAGCACCAGAAAACCAGAGAGCAACCAAAGTGTGGAGAAAAGGGACCAAGAAGGACAGTTCTGTTCAGGCACAAAGACCTCAACTTCCCCTCTTCCTCTTTTCCTCACCTCAATGTGATGCTGGTTGTGATAACGCAGGACATTATTTCACAATTTCACTCTCTGCATATACATGAAATAGTAGGCAAGGGAGACAGAGGGAACAAGATCTGCCATTTCATCAGCTCAAATAATTGCATTACAAGCTCAGCACGGTTTACATTATTGTGCCGTGTTCAATCAAACGCCATCCCAGAGGTGTATGTGTGTCTCAGACTGTTGCAGGGCTTGGCAGCTGCTTTGCTGTACTTATTCCTTTTATTTTTTTTAATTTTTTTTCATTCTGGGGCTTTTAAAATTGATGGGAGGCTGAAGGCAAGAGCTGATGCATTGTAGATGACAACAAAAGAGGCTCCATAAAATTGCTTTTGGCATCTCGTGTGCGTTCCGTCTACATCTTATAAATTACTGCTGCATTGCAGCGATAAAAATAGTTCTGTATTTGGAATTGATTACAGTGAGATAAAGCCTTAATAAAAAAAAAAAGTACTGATGCATAAATATCCTGAACATACAGGAGTAATTTGATTTGATAAAATAGAAGTATGGCTCTAAATTTCTTCCCTTTAAACAGAACACACATGCACACGCACACCCCGCAGCGCCGAGAAAACTCCAGCTGCTGTTTTGTCCAGGATTCTCAGAACTGGGACTGAGCCTCTCGCAGCTCTTCTCTCCAGACAGTTTTATGGCAGCCTCTGTATCGCCAGCATTCCCAGCACTGACACCGGGCAACACTCCCCCTGCAATCCCAAAGTGGTCAGCCCAGGCCACTGTGCCCCTTCCAGGGATAAAAGCTGATTCCTTACCCGTGCCCCCAGAAATCATTCTAATAACTGGGCCATTTCTGCCCATAGCACATCAGCTCTGCAACCAGGGCTTTCACCTTAGCTGGGACTGCAGGATCAGCAGAGGGAGCTGGGATATTGTTTCCAGCAATTCTAATATAAATGGAAGGACAATTTTATTTACATGAGAAAGAGGGAAACAGCGCTTCATGTTTCAGCATGACCCAGACCGGGATGATTTATTCCAGCAAAATGCTGTTTGACTCAGACTAATAAATTAAGGGTGATCATTGGCTTTGCAGCACAGCCTAATAGTCAACCTTTAAAGCAACACGAGGCTTAATTGCTGATAACAGTGATGGGGCTGGCAGTGGAATCCAGGGCTGGATCCAGGAGCTGGTGAAAGGCACAGCAAAGCACCACATCTGTTCTCCAGCCCAACAGCTGCACAAAAGCCCCACCGGTGCCTCTGGCCAGGTCACTGCCAGGTGCTGGGTGTGGGTGCCCAGCCCCAAGACCTGCACCCCAAAGCGATGCCGGGTGAGGGGCTGTGACCCCTCGCAGCCCCTTGGGAAGCTGGAAAGCTGCTTTTTGGGGGTTGGGGGGCAGGAAGCCACTGCTGAGGTCCCACCAGGGCGCTGCCAGTGCCTTTGATGTGGGATGGACGGGATGTGGCTGTGCCTGCTCCCACCAGCCAGAGCGTGGGGAGGGAAACCATCGGCAGCGAGACTCACAATGACCCCAGTGGAGCAGCTCGAGCATTCCCCAGCTTTCAGTAAAGGATGATAAGCTGTTATGAGTAAGATGATCCTTTAAAAAAGCAGTGCAAGTGTGTCCCCAAACAACTGGAAAACACAGGTAGGCTGACAGTGCATTACTTTTCAATTTCATTTATTTATTTTTGTGTACATTTCTCGTAATTTGACTGACATACCATTGCTATAAAGATGCCCTGCTCTTTGAGTATTTCATCCAAGACCACTAGTTCAAGTGTGGTTATGAAAAGTCACGGCAAACATATGACTGGAAAGAGGTGGTTGGTTTTGACTTCCAGGCAGTTGTTTGAAGCATTTCATAGATGCACACAATATTCAGCAGAACACACACACACACACACAGCGCTGAGTTACACACACACACACACACACACACACACACACATCTGGAAAACGGTTACAGTGGTTGAAGTTTCAAAAAGGTGTCCTGTCCCCTCTCTCAGCAGCAGTGAAAAACCTTTGGATGTCCTGAGAAATAAAACCAAAGTGTAGTAACGATGATTAACTTATTCCATCAGCAAGGTTGGGGTGTTTTTTTTTTTCTTTCAAGTCAAATATATTTTCCCAATCTAATTTCTTTTTAAATGAAGGTGGGGAGAAAGGATCTAGAGCAGTGAAGGTTAAAGAAGAGCAGTTCAATTGCTCCAATATCCTTAATCCAGTACAATATGGATCCTAAAACCATCTCATTAGAACAACAACATTAAGTAAAGCCTATCAAACATTACACACACGGTCCTACTGTCAGTCTCCTCTTACTGATCATTCTCACAGCACGAGGAATGGAGCTGAGATGGATGGAGACAACGCAGGTTAAGAGAAGTGTTTGAGATGGAGCCCGATGGGGTGGGGATGAAGCTGTACAGGGGGCAGCCAGGTGACCACTGAGGGACCCTGGAGCACAGGGAGGATCCTCTGCAATATCTGCCTGATGAAATGACACCTGGCTGCAGACAGGGGCAGGAGCTCGGGGTGATGCCCATCACGGCACGGGGCAGTGCTGGCTCTGCCCTGCCCCAAACCCTGGGCACAGCCCCTGGGGACCTTCCCCACCTGGGTGCCATCTCACACAGATGTCAGCACCTCATTTCTTTTAAACAGTCTCCAAGTTTGCTGTCTCTGATCCAAACCCCCCTCCCCAAGGCTGCGTTAGGACGCGGCAGTTTTGATTCTCACGAGGAAAGAGTTTCCTCAAGGAGGTGAAAAACTGAAAATGGCCCATATTGCATTGGATACCTTCTCATCTAAAGGTTGGGGTGTTTTTCCTCCCACTGATGGGGAGGGCTCCCAGAGGAGCCCCAGAGGCAGGAGCTGCCCCGTGCCCTGCTCCCTCACTGCGAGAGGGGTTGTGTGAGGTGACAGGCTCCAAGCAGCAGCGAGCACTGCAGAGGAAACGGGCCAGCAAAGCTTAGACAACAAAAACAAACACGAAGCAATTAAAAGAAGGATGGGAGATGTGGTCTGATGTACTTCTGCCAAGAAATAAATATTTTGCGCTGCCTCTTTTTAAAAAAGCACTTGCATTGTGTTTTTTAAATCTCCAGAATGGTAGAGTTACTCCCAGTATCCCCCCACGTGCACACACACACACACACACACACACTCACTCTAATGCACATACGTTTCCAGCTTTGTAGAGCTACTGGATTTACTTAGAGACAAGTTCCTTGTGCATTTTGACAATTTACTTTGAGACAAGTTATTTGCGAGAAGGCAAAGTTCATGCATGGCTTTGACAGCTCCACTTTCTCATAAATGGTTTTTGAAAAGCAGAAAGCAAATGAGGGCCAAAGCTCCAGTTAAAGTTCACCTCGGATGCCTGAAAAGCATTTATACCCACATCCTTCTGAGGTCTCTGCTTTATGAACTTCTAATGAATTCCACATTCTGCTACCCAACGTTTCTTATACATAGAGGGAAGAAAAAACAAACCAGAAAACCAATGCAAGCTGTCTGAAAACAGATGCACCACAGCGTCCAGCCTGCCCAAGGAAAGGGTTGAGTCACCACTCCTGGAGGGATTTAACAGACGTGTAGATGTGGCACTTGGGGACATGGTTTAGTGGTGGCCTTGGCAGTGCTGAGTTTATGGTTGGACTTGATGATCTCAATGGTCTTTTCCAACCTAAATGATCCTGTGGCTCTGTGATTCTGTTATGCTTTATCAGAAAGGCTGGGGAGGTTTTGGAAGCAGTAAGAGCACCTTTCAAAGAGGAGAAAGGGAATCAAAAGGACCAAAAGTGATGGTTTTGAGCCCCCAGTCCTGCTCCTCTCACACAGGTCACGCTCACGGGGTTTCCTCTCAGCATCTCTTGCAGAGCAAGAAGAAGCTGCTTATGAGTTGTTCCATCATTTCTGTAGCACTTGTGTCCTCCATCCCAGAGCTGACACTTGGCCAGAGGGTGCCTGGGTGTCCCCCAGCCCTGTCTCAAAACAGTCCTGGCCACCTGAGTCCCACTGGCTCCAGGGCTAAAGGCAGACAAACTGGACAGAGAAACGCCTGGCATGAGGCTTGGACAAACCAAGCACATCACAAACCAGATTTTGATTTTCTGGTGGGAAATGATTGTTTTCTCAGAATTCCAGTGTGATTTTTGACACAGAGCACTCTACCAGCTAAACTGAATCCTGGTGTTAGTGACTGCCCTCTCGAAGGATTAAAACCCAACTGGTGCTTCTCCTACTGAAGTGAGGAGGTTTCTTCAGAAGCCTCCAAGATGTTTAAAGAAAAATGAAAACCCACAATTTTTTACAAAGAGATTCCTTATCCCCATCCCTAATTCTAGACCAGGACACTAAAAAAAGAAATCTTAATTGCTATAAATATAATTTAAAATAATAATTAGCCATCTACTGCCATCCCAGCTGTTAGGAGATACTACAGGGATTCCATATGGCTCAAGGGCAGGCTGGCAGATACCTTCAGCACCTCTTGGATAGTACCAGAAATGGATAAATAATAAATAATAAGAAAGGGAGAAAGAATAATCAGCCTTCCACATGGGAGGAAAAGCAGAGACTTTCACAGTTAGAAAACAAACGATGTTACTGTAAAAAAAATCCTAAAAATAAAGTAAAATAAGGACTTGCATTACAGGGGGCTGGAAAGTCTTTTCCTTTCTACCATGTTCAGAACACCCAGGTGCTTTGCCCATGCCCTCTTCAATCCCAGAGACCACTGAACAGTGGTTGCTTTTCCATTGTGCTCATATTTTGGTGTTGGTTTGGGTTTTTAATATCCAAAATTATGTAGAAATATCCGTGTTACAAATTTCCCACCATCTCGAGAAAAAGCAGATTTCACACCTTAAGACAGAAACTCTAGAAATTCCACATATTGATGCTAAACATGGACCTTTGCCAATAAAACTGTAATTCCTTCAATTGAAGATTTGGGACATTTTTAGAGTTGTTTTTTGGGGGGTTTTCTACGAGAAATGACAAGTTTTACTCCAACACATTTCCAGCTTACAAGAAACTACATTTAGCAGCTTCCCTCTGACGTGCTGCTATTAAAAAATAAATGCAAAAATGCAGAATTCCAACTGTCTTTTATGTTGTGACTATTTCCAGCAGCCCCTGGCACAGGGACAACTCTCACTAAGCACAAACTGCTCGAGTCACAATTACAGTGGCCGAGCTCTGGAAATTCACTTTACACACAGATTATAGAGGGAATATTTGGAGTCAAATCCTGGGTTTGGTGATGCTCTGCTTTGAACCCCAGCCTGCCAGAAGCCCCCCAGAAGGCACAGTCCATGCTGTACGTATTTATGCAAGGCTCATGACCAAATCTGGGCTGAGCATGGATGGAGAGCTCTGCAGCTGCACCTGTACATGGAGAAATGTGATCCTGCCTGAACAGCTACGACTGTAATTTATCTTTGAGCACACCTTTTTGGCTCTTACGAGGCACTTAATCTACATCCCTTCACCCTGGCCCCTCCTGGCTTTCCACAGTATCCATCCTGAAAAAAACCCCACACAACTGAGCTGAGAAACACGGAAGGCTCTTGGATGTTGTTCCAGGACACTCCGAGATGGCTGAATGTTCTTTTCCTAGAGGGAAAAAAACGAGACATGGCAGACCCTGATCCCTCCATCACACAACCCCTGGGGAAACTGTGTTTTTGGAGGCCAGGGATGTGCCTGCAGCCAGGCTGCTCCTTCCAGCCCTCAGACATTGGGCCCCTCTCCTGCAGCACTTATCTCCATCCACCTTCTGGCACCGTTTGGTGCGTGATGGGTCACAGCCTTTTGGAAAGACCATGGTCTGCTCTCTTATTTTTCCCAAAAGTAATAATTATCTGGGATAAAACCAGACTGAATTCAACCCTGAGCTGGCCTGAATTATTCCTGTAAGATAAACCAAACAGAAACTTTCCTGATCGGTTCAATAATACTTGGGGTGTGTTTAGTCTTTCGTCAAGAATTACACTATTCCGAGTTTCCTGGATTTAGCTAAGCCCAAAAGCGAAAGTAACGGCTCGAAATACCCTGAAATAAAACTTCTAGGAAGGGTTTTCAGGCCTGGCTAAAACCAGATAGCGCTGGAAATCGCCGAAAGGCGTCTGATCTGTTGAGATTTCCATCCCTACTTCCAGAGCCCTTCAGACGCTTCCAAGCCGTTCCCAGCTTATCCTCGCAGCACCTCGCCCCGCTGGACTCTCGCCCCATCATTTAGAGGAAACCAAGAGCCTTTCGAGGAAGGGAACGTGGCCCATGCTGGCTGCTGGCAGGGATGAGCCCTTCCAGAGCCGCTCTGCCTTCCTTCCCACCGGCATTCTGGATGGAATGGCAGCGAAGCACGAAGGGAGAAGCTCTCGCTTGGGCTGGGTACCTGCAGGGCACAGAGAGATCCTGCCTGTGGCTTCCCCTGGAGCAGCTCCTTCCTCTGCCACAGCTGAGCTGGCTGCAGGCCCCTTTCCCTTCCCTTCCCTTCACTCTGACCAACCACAGAGACAAAAGGCTGCCAGTAAAAGCCCAGACAGTAAAATCCAGAGCATGAAGGTGACCGGGAGCTCAGGTGGCCGTGGAGGCAAAGGGACTTTTAACAACCCAGGGCTGCACTAAAGGAGGCTGAGCCAGAAACACCCCCCAGCCCAAAGCGCTCCCGGGGGAGCAGCACTGCCAGCTGTGCAGCCCCCTGAAGGATTCCTCCATCCTGGTGGGCTGTACATTAGGTATTTCCAGCAACAGGCTTGTTAGAGACCACCTTAAATTGTTTATCCATTCCTTTCTCAGCTACAGAGCCTCTCCCAGGCTTTTCTCATGGTTTAAGTCAGAGCTCGGTGGGGGAAGCAGCAGTGCATGAGGCCACACAGAGCAACACGTCTTGGGTCACTTGTAGGGTTTTTCCCTGTGGGTTTCTTTTGGGGTTGAGATTTTGCTTCCCTTGCTGGAATTGGGGATGCAGTGGCAGCCTGGGACTTGTGAGCAAAGCCATTATTACCCCCAGATCTGGGGTTGAAGGAGCGTGTGGGGAGAGAAAGGCTGCTCTCTGCAGGCTGTGCACTCTGTGGCTATGTCTTGCCCTCCCTTTCTGCTCCTGTCCTTCCCTGGCAGAATGGATTGACACAGCTGCCTATCAGAGGACTCATTTTGTCCCTGTGCCATTAAACCCACCATTAAAGTTTGCTACACTCATCTAGAGTCCTCTTCATTTATACACCACATGGGCCTTTGTGTCCAGCCTGGCACCACCAGCTCCTGGCTGTGCCTACACACATCTGCAAACACCTAAAAACTGAGATTCAGTGAGCTTTTTCTGGCCCTATCTATTACCAAAATTCACTGGGTTTGGGGTGTGGGGTTATATGAAGGAACAGTGTCCTCTCAACCTGCAACTCAGCTGCCACTGTCCAGAAAGCATCTCCTCCAGCCAGTTTGGGAGAGAGAATCTCCCAGCACTGCAGAGCACTGGCCTGCCAGAGCACATGTCAAATTTCATATTCTCCATCTGCTCCAGTAAAGGCAGAGCTGAAATATTAATTAGGAGATCTGATCCCTTCTCACCAGCAACAATCTGGATTTTATAGCCCAGGCAGAGGCCAGCGAGGCAGACAAAGCTCTGGGATCCATCCTCTGCTGCTGCTCAAGGGCTTTCAAGGAAACAAGGAACCTGGGGGGAGGACAGACTGTAAAACATGTGGCCATCTGGTCTGGTGTGTCCACCCTCCATCTCCCCCATGCTCACCCCCCACCTCCTCAGTGCATGTTCAGAGCAGAGAGACTCCTCTAACATAAACAGCTATAACATGGCAATAAAGATTAATGAGTAAAACTTGCCATTTTATGTATAATCCGTGGGGATTTACAATCATTAATCTTTATTAGTGTGTAATAACTGTTTAGACATTAAGGACAGATTCTCAGCTGGACAAAACTGGCCTTATTCCAGCCTAGCCAATGGAGCAATGCCAGTTTACACCCTCCACGACCTGAGCTCTAAATGAGACCCATCCCATCTGTAGGAATCATATCACTAACAGTATTTCCCCAACAGCAGGGGCAGAGCAATGAAGGCAACTATTTGTCTTTCCCTGTATCCGAAAAAGAGAGCTGCATGTGTCCAGGAAGCTCAACAATAGACATGTCAATAAACATGAGGAAATTCAATGAAAAAGCAACAGCAACAAAAGGAACCCCAAGGAGCAGGGAAGTGGATGATTTTTGAGGCAAGACTATAAGATCTGGTTTGGCAGGAGCGTAACTAAGAGGGATGTAGCAATCTTTGGCATGTGAAAGAGTGAAAGCACCAAGACGGGCTCCCAGAGTTCCTCTAAGAGGAACAAGATGGAAGAGAGAGAAAAAAAAAGAGCATCTTGGCTGCCTTTTCTGAGAGAGGAGTTTGGGGTTTGTTTTTAATAAAAAAGAGGTCTATTAAACAAGGGAGCTGGTGGGAACCTTGTCTGAACTACATCAGACCAGCCACTAAAGGAAAGCTGTGCTGACCGAGCAGCATCTCCTCTTCCAAAATGTCTAGGGGAGAAGGGAAATGTGCAGGTACACACTTGGCTTGCAGCAAGCATGGGGAAATCCCAGCTAGGGCTGTGCATGCCAGGGGCTGCCCTCGGCACCAAGCACTGCCCCCTGCCTGGGCACAGGCTCTGGCAGCCCCTTCCCACCACCACAAGGTGCAGCAGCACTGACCCAACAGCACCTGCTGAAGAACAGGGACACCAATTGCAAATCTGTTTTTTCTGAGCAGTGACTCACCAAGTGCCTTCACTTCACATAGGGGAGGCCACCTGCCTCCAGAAGTGTTGTTCCACCTCTTTAACAAGTCAGAACAGCCTCCCTCCTCACCAGTAAACCCCACACAAGTCAGGAAAAATGCAGAAATACAGTACAGAGATACCTGTGTCAAGGTTTGTATACCTGGAAAAAACTCCAGAAGAGATGGGTATTGCACCCACTGCAGCAGCATGAACCTAGTGTTTAAGAACAGTAACCAGAAAATGCCCTCTGACTCCTCTTTCAGATTTAAGGGACCAGTGGGCTCTTGGAGACCCAGAAAACAGTTTCCTTGCCAGTGACACTTTAGAGCTCTAGCCATGGCAAGACCTCAAACATTCAGGAGACTGCAGGAACATCAAGAGCTGTACCATGGGGGGAAAGAAGAAGATGAGCATCATGCCCAGAGATTCCCTGCCTCTTTCCTGCAGCACAGTAACCTGTGGCAGAGCAGACAGACCCTCCCTGCCATGGAGAGGGCTTCCTGTGCTGGAATCCATGTGCAGCTGGTCCAGGTCCCAGCTCAGTGCTGAGCTCCCAGCAGCTTTGTTCTCCTCCCTGCTCCCTGGTGGGGTTTTGGGTTTCAGACTTAGGGCACGAGACCTGTTTCTTTAAAAATCCCAGTTCAGGGCAATCCAACACACTGCCCACAGTCCTGTGCTGTGTGAACACAAAAAGCTTTCTGAAGAGCAGCTTTAAGCCTCAACACCTCGACTGTTCAGGGGACATGGCTGTTGGGACAGGCTTCATGTCCCAAAATTCATGTCTATCCTAGGAAGGTTGTGCTCATGTTACAGCCAAGCAAAGACCTGAGCAGTGACCAAAGGCTTTTCATCTCCACAGAGCTTACAATCAACTGAAAGAGCAAATGTCTCACTTTCATCTTGCAGCCCAGTGTGTTTGCTGAGCTTTTAAGCCCCCAGGAGTCCCTGGCTCTCCTCCCTGAGCGAGGCCACCAGCTCAGGCTTCTAAGAAATCCCTGGGTCAGGCCAAGCTCTGTGTCCACACATGCCACGAGGGATGCAGGGACAGACCGACAGCCCCTGCCCAAGTCCTCTCCACAGTGGTGATCCCTCAGATCAGTTTGCATTCTCACACAGCTCCACACTTGCTCTGGGCTGACGCAAATGACTTTTAAAGGAACAAAGTCACGGGGAATGAGCAGGGAAGGGAAGTGATTTGTTGCCTGCCCTATTGTAATGTCATTAAAACAAAGGGATTAGACGGCCCAAGCACTGTAAGGGCAAAAAGCATAAAAGCAAGCACTCAGCATGCAGTGTGGAGGCATGTAGGAATCCTTTTAGAGGGTTACTAGCTGCAGACAACACTGACATTAATTTTCTATTGGAAAACGCTGGTGACATTAATATCTGCTATTAATACTGAACTTTGACAGTATCTCATAAATTCAACCTGTCAATTACAATGGCACTGAAATAAAGGTGCTCTGAGGTCAAGGAGATGCGGTGTCCAAATGAGACTTATACTGCAGGAGGAAAGCAGCAAAAACAGTCTTCAACAAAAGCATCAGATCCATATGTAGGAAAACCAAAGGGTGGTTTTAAATGTCATGTTTTTCAAAGCGAGAATTGATGCTGGAACCAAGTCTATAAACTGGCTGGCTGGACTTTTAGCTGCAGCTGAGGACAATCAATCAAAACAGCTCTGCGACTCTGAGAAAGTGAGAGAGAAAAAACACACACACACACACACCCCATGGAATATGAGAGGGCAGATCATGAGCCATGCGAGGCCTCTGAAAATTACACTGAGAAGTAAAACATCCTCGTGTTTCGCCCGCCACAAAATGTAACCTGAAAGGTTCCCCTCGACACAAAGCGGGGTGTGGAGCTCCTCGTTCCCAAGGGCTGGGAGGGCTCCTGGAACGCAGCGGAGTGAAGGGAACCCCTTCCCCAGGGTCTGCACGACCTGGGAATGCCTGCAAGCCCTCTGAGAGCCCCTCTGCTCTGCAGCTGAGGGGCACAAGGCCTGATAAACCCCCCTGAGCAAAGCTCTCCCGTGTCTTCCAGTGCTGGCCCAGGGCAGAGCTGCTCTGCTTTTGAGGTCACAGCGGCCGTGGTGGGGACAGTGGCAGCCCAGGCACTGGTGGTGTCTGTGTGCGCCTTCCAAAGGGTTGGCATGTCCCCAGCACCAGAGGTGCCACCTTTGGGGAACCCTTGCTCTGAATTCTACCCTCTCCCATCAGCCCTTCCAAGGGATCGCTTCCCGAAATACGCTCAGACTGTTCCGCAAGCCCAATGTGCACCAGCAGAGTCTGGAGCTGCTAAACTGGGAGAGCAAGAGCTGGAGCCCAGGCTGAATTCCACCCTGCACAACAAATGCTGCAGAGCAAGGCATGCTTCTCGTTGGGATTTGACTCCGAGAGGCTGTGCCAAAGCGATGGATGGGCATGGGAAGCACGTGGAGGGGCACGAGGCACACATGCATGCTCCGGAGCAGCTGGAATGCACAGGCAGGCCCCTTCCCAGGGCTGGGGGAAGGAGCCACGGGCAAAGGCAAAGCACCTCATGGCCAGAAGAGGCAGCTGGGCAGGTGTGGCTCAGCCAAACCAGCATTAGCCTGCAGCAGCCTCGCTCCAGGCTCAGCAACACCTCACAATGCACAGTCTTCCCCTTCTCTAGACTCTAACTCAAAGGCCAAGTGATCTGTGTCTCCCTTCCCACCCCAAAAGCCTCTGTTCTCTTGCCCTTGGCTGGCAGCTTTATTTCAAGGGCATGGCCAACAGCAGCGAGCTGCTGGCAGGGGTGGGCTGTGGTGTCCCTGCACGGTTTCCAGGCTGCAGCTCCCACAGGACACACCTGCAGCCCATGCCAGAGCCCAGCACTCCTTCAGCATCCCAGCTGGAGCTGGACACAGCCCAAACCACATGCCAGCACTCCCCAAGTGTGGGCAAGCACCGAAGGATTGCTGCCAACACAGTGCCAAGAGCCCTGGAAACCAACACTACAATATCCCATTTTTCCCAGGTGTTATGCCATGCATACTGTGATCCTGTCTCACCCGGAGAAGGAGAGAGGAGCTCCCTTTTAGGCCCAAAGCAGCTCATCCCCAGCCCAAGGGAGCCTCGGGCACTGCAACGCTGCTGGGCCCGTGGTCAGGTGGGCACCGACCACGCAGCCTCCTCCTCACCTTTGTGCAACTCATCTTCAATCTACTTCTCTCTGGGGCTTCTGCCCCAGTCTCTCTCCCAGCGATTCCCACCCCAGAGCCCGTAACCTGCCCGGTGCGAGGCGCTGGGGTGCAGGGCAGGGGCTGTGCCCAGCTGGGGGCTGGCAGTGCCCCATGGGCTGGCCAGGGCACACTGGATGGAGAGGGGGCACCGGCACCTCCCTCCCTTACACCTCGCACGCTGCGAGGGCAGCTCAAGGAGCTGAGCTGCAAGTCTTGCTTCTAAATTCCTTTTACAATGCACATCAAATATTTTCCACAACAGAGACACTTCTCCTCTCCTCCCTCTTTTCCTCGGACACCTTTTCCCCAGCGAAGCCCTACGACTGCTGCTTGCTGTGGCCTCATTTTAGCATCACCATCGTCACCACGCACTCATCCTCATATAAAACAGAAATCTATTCCATCAAGCACTTAACATAAATATTAAAATAATGGAAGGGACAAAATATAAATCTACATACAACTTCATGACTACCATAGCACCTATTACCATGACAAAGCAAATTCTGGTTCAGGGGGAAGGGAAAGGGGATGAGGAGCAAGTTAGGAAGAGGGACTTCGACTGTCATTAAATATGTAAATCACTCTTTTAAATTTTTTTTTGTTGTTTTGTTTTTGTTTTAAGGTTACCAACCTTATTAAAATTCATTTCACTAACCAGCTCGTTCTATGTCACTATGGATACCAAAGAACCCTTTAAAAAACTTCGGCGAGGCGGGGGTTTCTCAGGATAAAAACAAAACAAAACAAAACACGGCGACTTTCTGTTGGTGCTTCCATGACAAGTCCTGCCACGCGCCCCTCCCCTGCACCCACCAGTCCACAGAAGGGCAATTCATTTACAAGTCCAGTTCTCAGTCTCCCAGGATGAGCTTGACAAAAGAGGCGACGTCTGTCTCTTTGGATTCGTGCAGGGTGAAGAAAGGATGTTGCTGGGAAAGAAAAGAGAGAGAAAACAGCAAAGTTTATTATTCACGACGCTGAGGACCGAGGCAAAAACCTTTTCAGACAGCCCTCTAGACAGTGAAAAAGGTTTTGTCATTGGCACCATAATATTGGGCTTTCCATGTTTGCAGCTGAGGCAAGTGGAGGGAGAAGAGCAAAGAAAGAGATTTTCCAAAGTCGGCTTGAGTGCAAAGTTATTGAGGCAGCTCTGAGGAGCTGGGAAGTGACCCAAAAACACACCAGTAAGGAAGAGGAAGTACAATTATGTGGGAAACAGGGCTGAAATGGGTTGAGGCAAGGATCCAGGTAAAATTTAAGGTCTCCCTAGGTCAGACAGTCACAGGAATCGAAGTGTCCTGAATAACTCTCAGAGAGGTGACCCAAATGACCTGCCGTGTTATTATCCCAGCGTGACGCCACTGCTTTCACATCCCAGTGGAGTCACACCCAAAGCAGAGCTACCACAGCCTGGAGGCACCCACAAGTGTGACAAGGGTGGCAGCAGTGACCTCCAGCACCATCTCCCAGTGAACCCAAGCCCTCTGCAGTGACTGAGCCTGGTTAGGGCACAGCACCTCCCATGCCAGGAGGGATGTGCTCCATGCCATGTGCAGACCACCAGTCCTGCAGTAGTTTCACACTCCACTCCACCTGGGGAAGTGGGTTTGAAAATGAAATTAAGCATCCATATCAGTTTTCTTGATGCTCAAGATAGCACAGAGTCATATTTTCCATGAGAAACCTCAATTCCACAGGAAAGCAAGGGAGCAGTCTTGGTCTAAATGACAAGTCCAATCCAGTACCGCAACTTAATGCCATAAGAGAGAGAAAAAAAACCCCAACAAAACAGCAACCCTCAACCACAGGACCTCACAACATTCATGTCAGCCATAAAATACCACAGCATTGAGATACTGCAGAGAGGTGATCCAAGAACCTAATTCAATAGAAATGCACTCGCCTGCCAATGGGAATTAATGCTGCAACAGACAGAGCTGCTCGGCTGAACCTTTCTGATAAAAGGCCACTTGGCAAAGTTCAGAGATTTGCTTAAAATAAATACATGTATTAATTCACTAATATACCCCCCAAAAAATTTTTTTAACAAAAGTCATGAACCTCGGGCCTCCCTTTGTTTGAAACCAGTATTTGGGCAAACTGTGTGTCAATCAGATCTAACAGATATACAGTCTAACTGCATTATAAGACCCAGTACAAAATGCCATGAGAAATATTCATTGCTCATCACTCAGGTTCAAGAGGTACATGGATTTCCAGCACGACTTGCAGTGAGAGCACCTTCACACCTCTGAGGTGGTGAGGAGACTGACCCTCTGGATGGCTTGTCCCAAGAATTATGGCTCAAGGGATACCAATGCCTGAGGAAATTCTGCAGCACTTTCCACCCTTCATCCAGACAATCCTGCCAGTGGCACTGAACAGGGGTGGGAATGTAGGGACAAGCACCTTCCTGCCTTTAGCAAGCTAAGAGAGAAAAGGACTAGATGCCTACAGGAGTAAAACACTGACTTCCTAAGCTCTCCTGCTTTTTCCAGCTTTTAGGAGCAGCAGGATCTATCCCAGGAAGTCAGGAGAGAGAGGCCATGAAGCTGTGGAGCCCTAGCAGAAAAATCTGTCCCCAGAGCCTGTTCTTGCCAGCTGCAGCCCAGAGCTGTGGCTGAGCAGACCCCAGTGCCTGCACTGGGAGCTCACCCAGAGCCCTGCCCTGCCCTGCCCTTCCCCGTGCCCAGCCTTTATTGGCCTTGTCTTCCTTAGTCATTCCTCTGTCCTAGACATGCTCCCAGCAACCAGTCTCTGAGCAGCAGATGAAATTCAATAACCGGAATTATTAGTCACAGACTCGTCTCTGTCCCCAAGAGCCAGGAATTACTCTGCCCAAAAGCCTCCTCTTCAAGGCATCGTGGCAGTAAAGCCCAGTCTGCCACCCAGCCCCTGCAGCCCATGTGGAGCATCTGGTGCACACTGAGGTGTCTGAATTCATCACCAAACCCAAGAGGAGGATTTTATCCTTACTGATTCTTCACAGCCTCATTCTTTCCCCTTAGCAAATCTATTACCTGCTTTTACATGGCTTTTTCTCCCTTGATCTGACTGGAAAAGCGGCTGAATGAGATTTCAAAAGCCATCTCTGACTTGCAGACACCCTCACAAGACCCTGAAGTGTCACAATTCTCATGTCTGTTACGAAGAAAGAGATGCTAAGCATCCCAAATCATCATCACTCCTGGAATCCCTGCCTTCAGCATCTCATCACAACCCACTGCAGCTCTGAACCAACACACTGCTTGATGCAGCCACACTCACCATAAGCTCTGGGTATGTTGGCCGTTCTTTGGAATTCTTCTTCAAGCTTTAATGGAGGAAAAAAGAAAGAAGAAAAAAATTAGCATATAAATTTAGGCCATAAAACTACACACAAGCAACGTTTCAAGTCCTGTAGAGTAAGTTCAGCTACTCAGCCATGGTGAGGAAACCTGAGGACACCTCAGCCAACATGCCCTGTGTGGAACACAGAGCTGGGTACAAGCAAGTGCTGTGAGCTCAAGGTCAAGCCAGAGATCTGGAGACACCATAACCACCAGCATGTTGCTGGGGGCCAGGTACCACTGGGGCTTTGGGTGCTCTGCAGCAGGCCACTGACCAAGGGAATGGATACAGCCTCCAACCTCTCACTGGGAGCAGTGACCGAGTGGCTCCAAAGCACGTGTACAACTGTTTGTTTATCACCGTGCCATTATCAGCGGGGACGGTTCCATGGGACATCCTTTTTTTCTCCTCTCCTACAACAGATGGCTCTGGAGGGTTGTAGCTGGAAGTTATTTTGGTTTCCCTCCAGCAGAAAATAGCTTTTAAAAAGACAGGACGTAATCTCTACTCACTTCCTGGCAGTGTATTTAGGGGAAAGACACTTGGAGCAACTTGAAAAGATCTTCACACACGTACGCGGCGGTGGCGGGGAAAAGGTGTCACACTGAGCAAAACAAAAGTGAGAACCTCGGCGATGATCAGTCGCTCCTCTGCTGGGATTTGCAGCAGCCCAAAGGAAGCAGGGGACACACACTGAATAGATATTTCCTGCTTGCTGTGTGGAGCAGGCTCGTGTTCAGTGTCATGTTGTGAATGAACAGAGGAACCAAGGCCCGAGACGTGCCAATGCTGCTGAACTGAAGGTACGGGATGTGTCACATCCTCTGAGCTCCAGAGCAGCTCGAGCCAAGATGACAAGGTGAATTTGAAGGTTAGGTGTGTCCAGATTTAGTATAATCCTCTCAATTTAGACCCTCTATGAATAAAAACCTTCTTCCCAAGTTATTAATACCAGGAAATCTGGTGACAAGTTACTGAAATTGATGTAAATTTTCAAGAATGAAGAGTCATATTGGGATCTGATCCTGACTCAGACATCCCAGAAACCTTCCTGCAGAGGCTACAGGTGATCAGACTTCACTGCCCCAGGCAGCAGATGTATTAGACATAGAACTACCTCAGACTCAATGCACTGGGTGGATGTGACCTGGTTTGGTGTCAGAAGAAATTCTCAGACTCCAACAACACAAAAGTAGTGTAACCTGCAGTCAAATTCACGGTTCTGAGTCCATGCCACAATGCTGGCATTGACAGATCTTCAGTGATCCTGAAGGGCAGGATTTGCCAAGAGAGGAATGGCCACACACTCCCCAAAGTGGCCATGGATGTAACTCCTAAGCCAGGCTTGCATGAGCAAATCCCTTGTCGAGGAGCAACAGCCTGCCTGGCACAGACAGGCAGCTTGGCAATAACAAGCAGCATAGGACAACAGCAGCTGGTCCCAAACCTCAGCGTAGGCATTTTGGGAGAGGGTTTTTCCAAGCCAGCCCCCACCTCTCCAGACACAGAGCAGCGTGGGCATGGCAGGGACTCCCCAGCACGGGTCGGTGGGGAGGTGAGGAGCTGAACCACGGGGACATGAGAACATGTTTGAAGAACATGACTCCCAAAAATGTGAAGTGTCGGTACTGAGAGTCCCCAGGCAGGAGTGGCTGATAATCCCCTTCCTGGGTCACAGCAGAGCCGGCCGGGCTCCGGCCCCGACACTGGCACTCGGGAACAGTCTCACATTTCTGTATTTGTCGATCTGCCGTCCCTCCTTGGCCCCTGCACAAACCCACCCTCCACCTGCCAACTTGGCAGGCGGCGCAGGGCACTGCAGCGCCTGGAAAATTGGCCTGGCCGGCGCTTCCAGAAGGCTGGAGGGAGCAGCAGTCGGGAGCAGCAGTCGGGAGCAGCAGTCGGGAGCTGTGGGGCAGCTGCCAGCTCTGTGAGCCACACCGAGGGCAGCTCGGAGCCTCCCCGGGTGCTGCAGAGCCTCTGCAGCTCCTGCAGCCTCCAGACAGCACGCTCTGTCCAGCCCTTTTCCTACACCACAGCCAAACTCTCCCGCTGCTTCCAGCTCTGAGTCCCGCGAAAAGCAAGACAGCAGCTGGAGGGCCCCGGGAAAAATGGGAGAAATGCTGAAAGGGGCCACCATGGGGCAAACTCTGCCCTCAGAGCTGTGTCCCCTGGCAGCAGGAGCAGGAGGAGGCAGCCATTCCACCCCCTTCTCCCCTTCCCAGCTTCGGGGACGCCCCTGTGCACAGAGGAACCCTGTGCTTCTGGGATGGGGACAACCAGGGCAAGCAGCCTCCTAAATCCCTTCCTCCTGTGCATCCCCCAAATGGGACCAAGCCTGTTCCTTGCCACTCCAAGCAGGCAGAGCCTCACAGCCACCACCACCACTGCTCTGCCTGCACAGCTCCAGGTACCCACCCAGCTCCGCGAGGGCAGGAAGTCCCATCCCTTCCCGGGGGGATGTTCTGCCCAAAATTCAGGTTTGTACCCCAGGAGCTGCCTGTGGGGACAGGGACACAGGAGGCCAGTGCCCCTGTGGTTCTCAGCCTCCCCCCAGCACGGCAGAGGCCATGAAGGTGTTTTACCATTGCGAGGTAAAATCGACGAACTCCGCTGAGAACTTCTCCGCCGGGAGCTGCGGCGACGGCTCCTCCACCACCTGCTTGAGCTGCTGGAAGGGCGTCCCCCAGGAGTCGTAGGGAAAGCGCAGGATGGCCAGCTCGATCTGGGGAGACACAGCCCACACCTCAGGATGGGGGCAAGACACCCCACAGCCCGCCCGCCCCACAGAGTTCAGACTCCTGTGTGCCCACCCTGGGGTGTGTTTTTTAGGCTTCCCACAAATCCAAGGGCTGGAGACAGGCTGAGGGAAGTGGGAAAGCTCCAGGGAGCCCTGAGAGCCCCTCTCAGTGCCTAAAGGGAGTTTACAGAAAAGAGGGACAGTGACTTTTTACATGGGCAGACAATGATAGGACAAGGGGACAGAGTTTAAAACTAAAAGAAGAAATATAGATGTTAGGAGGAAATTGTTCACTGGAAGTGTGCAAGGCCAGGTTGGACAGGGCTTGGAGAAACGTGGGATGGTGGAAGGTGTCCCTACCCACGGTAGGAGGGTGGAACAAAATGAGCTTTAAGGTCCCAAACCATTCAGTGATTTCCTTACCTCCCCAGCCACAACATCTTGTTTAACCTCCCCAGCAAAAGGAAGAGGGCAGAGGAGACCCACAGGGCTCCATATTCAATTCCCTGTTCCCCCCATGTCCAACATCACCCGGGAAAGGGTGAGAAGTTAAAACAGCCCCAAGTTGCACAGGGTAATTGTGCTGTAAAATGACTTTGTGAGGAGAAGGATTCCCCCAAACAGCACCCACCTCTGCTGAGAGGGACCCTGCTAATTGCTGAGTGCCTGCAGGATGTCTTTGTGCTTGGAACCCAACCTGCTCCAGCACCAGACGCCCGTGCCTTGGTCCATGCTGCCATCTCCTGGCAGCTGCAGCAACAAGGAGCTGACAAAGCAGCTCCATCCTCCTTCCCTTTAACCCTGCAGCACATTCCCCAGTCCCTCCAGAGCTGTATTCCTGTTCCCACCCTGCCGCCTTCCCAAGGAACCAGTGCCACCAGTGTCAGCAGGACTATGGGAAGTAAAATGAGTCCATGAGCCACACTCAGCCCTGGTGGCATCGCTGCCAGCCCCCAGGCCACCCACCATCGTGATCCCCAGGCTCCAGATGTCGGATTTGACGCTGTACCCCTTCTGGTTCAGCTCCGGGTTAATTCTCTCAGGCTGTGAAGAGAGACAGAGGTGGATGAGGAACAGGGATGGTCCCGGTGCCATGGCCACACACCCAGGGCTCACCAGCCTCGGGTGGGGCATTCAGGGTGGCAGCCCACTTAGCCCACGGCATCACACTGCTCTCTTTGTTGCTGTGGGGCTGAATCTGGTCCCCCATCCTCACAGTAAGGGCAGGCAATGAAATGGGTCACCAGAAGCATGTGGCACCTGCACCAGGGACTGGGGTGGTGGAGCTGACCTGGCACAGCTGGCATGGAAGGGGGACAAGCCTCAATTCTCCAGGACTGTTTTCACCCTGCGTAACTGCTCCACAAAGGGTGAATCCTGAACAGCAGCTCCCAGGAGGGGCCCGAGGGACCCAACCCCTGGGGACTGTTTTTCCTCACAGATGTTAAGTACTATTGTCCCCACGAGCCAAATGGCAAACATGCAAGAGGGAACAATTCCAGAGCCTTTCCCAAGGTCACAGGGAGGTGAGAAGGCAGCAGGAAGCTGTGCCCAGGAGACCCTGAGACCTGTCTCCCCCTCTGCTCCTTTACAAGGGGACTGTATCCCTGAACTTCAGGGATACGTCTTCCCAAAGGAGTCCCTGGGACACATGCTGGAGGCTGATCCTTCCCCCCGAGCTCCTGTTCCTTTGGCTGCTCCCCACGCAGCTCCTCCACTTACAGCCATGTAGGGTTTGCATCCTGCATCCATGGTTTTAGCAACCGAGTCCACGAGGTAACCGCTAATCCCAAAATCGCACATTTTCACCTGCCCCTGCGTATTGATCAACACGTTAGAGGGCTTTACATCTGCAAGAAGGAACACAGACCACAGTCACTGTCACACGTGGGTGGCTGGGCCAAGCCAAAAAAAGCTGAAGAGCTTCCTAGCAGCAGAGGGCACCCAAGGAGTCCATGCAGAGCCCTGTGAGCCTTGGACATGCCAAAGCCCTGCTGGCTGCAGCAGCTGTTCAGGTGACAACCTCATGGGCCTGCCATGTGCCCTACCAGTGTCCCTTCACTTGCAGACTCCCCTCTCCTATTTGGGGGAGAGGGAGGTAAACCTGTACATAACCATTCTATCCCATAGAATATGGGATGGCCACAACCTTAATGGCTGGAGGCACCTCCATGGGATGTCTGCAAAGGGCTGCAACTCTGCCAAGTCCCTATGGAGCTGATCTCATGCCAGAAGGAAATGCTTTTGGGAAAGCATGAAAAGTGGACAGGAAAGGGTGAAAGGGAGTGAGGGGAAGGAGGGAGCTGTACCTAAGACAAGGACCAAGATTTCAGAAATGGGCCCTGATTTTAGGGATCCCAGGCCTGAGGGCAGCATGAGCAGCAGCAGCCGTGTGGGTGCTCCACACCTTATGGAAACCAGGCCACTGCCTCATCTATTTATTATTGCCAGATTTATCTGCTTCCCATCACAGCCTCATAATCCCTGGTGAGTTCACACTTGCATCACATTATAATCCCCACCAGAAAGGGAAATTAAGGCACAGAAAGATGCCAGGAAGTGATATCCAGAAGAGCATGGAGGTGCTTTCCTGCAGAGCAGGCAACTGCTCTGTGAGGATAATCCCAAATGAAATCCCAACACAGCAGAGGTGACTCCAAAGAGAGCAATCCTTTCCCTGCTGCCACTCAGAAATAACAAGTCTCTTCTGCAAGATCCTCTGTCTCCACGTGATAAACTATTAAATACAAGGCTGAAACACCACCTGAAGGAGGCCAGAATCTGCTTTTGAGTCCTCTTTATTAGAACTGGGTGGTTTACAGCTCATTAACATCTGCTCTCTAATCAGCATTCTGCAATCCAAACCCTCAGGTACCTGAGATCCTCACCCATCTGCTACTATTCTGAAATGAGAGTTTTCAGTGGAAATCAAACAAGTAAACAAATCCAGGAGGAAAGCAGTGTTTTCCACCTCCTGTAAATTATACAGAAGGCAGAAATTCAACTCCCAGCCACAGGCAGAGTGTACCCAGCGTGGCTGTCTGCTCAAGCTGAACTCTGCTGCTTCAGAGGCTCCTTCCCAGGCACTTACACACTCCAGGGAGGGCTTTTTCCTCCTCATGACAAATTGAAAATGACCCTTTAAAAATAAAGGTGCCAAGCAGCAACTGCAAATTTGTTTCTTCCTAAGTGTGCTCACGGCATCTTTGAGATGCTCTAGAGGGCAAAATGTCAGAAGAGTTTAAGGAGGGTATTTATGATTTCCCTGGAGGCTATTTTAGCTATCAAACTGCTGTGCTCCAACATTGCTCAGGGAAGGGGATGAGGATGGGTAAATCACTGCCTGAGGCACCACGCTGGCAGGGAGATGCCTCTCACTGCACACCAGCACAGAACTGGGGGAGAAACCTTGGCAAAGCTTGGCCCAAAGCTCACCAAGGTCAGGAGGAGATTGGCTGGATTTCCCAGAGGTGTGGAAGCAGATCATGGATTTAGGGAAATGCAACCCCTTTCCTGCCAGCACAACCAGGCTGGAGCTCACTTCTCCACCCAGGACCAGCAGGCAGTTTCCAGCAGCCATTTCCTCTCACTGGTTTTGCTGCCAGTCAAGAGGCACTGGGGAATATTTTTGCTATCAAAGGCCTGTTTTATCTCAGTGTTTTGGGAGCCCTTGCCAGGCTGAGAGCAGGGCAGACAGACAGGCAGACACCAGCGTGGTCAGGGCTGTGTGCCTGGCACTCACCTCGGTGGATCACGGAGAGCTTACTGTGGAGATGTTCTAGTGCTTTTACAATCTGAAACAACAAATCCACAGTCAATCACAGCTGGCAGCACCATGAGGAGGAGAAGTATCTGGCTTCACCCATGCCATCCCCACCAGACCTGCCTGGAGGGTTTCCCACAAGTCCTGTACCCTTTCAGCAGCCCAGGGTGAGACTGGATACCCAGGGATCTTTCCTGGCAAAAGAACTGCAGGACCCTCCCCACATCTCACACTGTGTCATCTCTGCATTACATCTGGGCTTATTTATGGCTTATAAAAAACTTCATCTCAGACCAGATCCTGGAAGCCAGCTAGGAATGTCCACACGGGCAGTGGCCCATGGACCATGCTCTTCCTGGTGGAAATACCTGGGTCATGTAGGACTTGGCTTAGAAGAGAAAGCCCTTTTGCCTTCCCTCCTCACCCTGCCAATACTCACAGAGACAGCAATTTTCCCCAGGATGTCCTCAGGAATCGTCAGGCCTTTGTCAATGACATGTTTGTAGAATTTGTCCAGTGAGGTATCCATGAGCTCCATGCAAATCCACACGTCTCCCTGGAGAATAAAGAAAGCAGACATGTGCCTATTGGAACCAAGAATCCTTTCCTTCCTTTCTTCCCTTTCCTATCCTCTGCAAAGCTCTTTGGCACCTGCCCTTTGCTGACCCATTTGCCTCTTCCCTGTCTTTTTAAACTCATTCAGCAAAACCCTACTGGGCTTTCTCTTCCCTCCTCTCCAGCTGGAATTAAGTGCTGCCCACATTCCCTACCATTTAGGGTGCATTTTTTGCTGTCTTTTCCCAAAGCAGAGTCCTGGTGATTTAGGAGCCCTATCAGAACTGAAGCTCCTAATGCTGAGCCAGGAACAGTTCAGCTCTGCTGAAAGCTCTTCAATAAACTCTGCTTTTCAGAGCTCTCCACAGTTTCCCTCCCCGTGGCTTTCTCATCCCAAGCCAGGGCAATATTAACACTACAGGACCAGGCTGTGCTGGTGGCCTCAGTGACCAGCCACCCCATCAGTAAAACTCACTGTATAAGACAGATCCTTAGGCCAGGATTGAGCACATCCATATTGTACCCAGATCCCATGTCCAGATGGTGATTAAACCCCTGGCACTTGGAGGAAAGCTAGTCAGGGGAATTCAGAGCCAGGCAGAAGGGGCAGCACAGCTCAGCTTCAGGATTCCGTACCTCTCGGAAGAGTGCCCCGTAAAAGGTGACAGTGAAGGGACAATCCACTGTCCTCATGGAGATATCCAGGTCCATCAACAACCTCTTCTGCTCCTGGCTGTTCACTGTGGCTCGGATCCGCTGGAAGACAGAGGGTGTCAGTGGTGGCTGTCAGCACCTGGGTGCCACAGCCACACCTGGGCTGGCCACAGGGTCCCCACAGCACACCCTGACCCTTCCACCACACCCCGACCCTTCCACCACACCCTCAGCACTCCTTGAGCCCCTCAAGCTCCAAACTGTGCTAGGTTTTGCTTTTTCCCCGCTGTTTTTCACACCATCAGGTCAACTGCTTTCCATGCAGTCACAAGGATTTGCTTCCAGGACAGAAAGATCTACCCTGAGTTAGACTCCTGAGGAGATGGCCTTGAGTATTAGCAAAGAGAGACACTTTGGATTGAAGGCTTTAAATCAGCAAAGGAGCTGCAGAGGAGAGTGAAACACCCTGTTACAGATTAGTGGCAGAAAGAGGATTTCATGAGGAAAGAAGCCAATCAGCCAAGTGAGATGGGTGAGAGCTGTGGGGAGCAGGGTGGGTGCCCACACCCCCCGACACAGACACGACGCCCCCGAGGCTCACTCTACCTTCACTGCCATGATCTGCCCGCTGGGCATGTGCCGCATCTTCTCCACCACCCCGTACGCACCTCGGCCCAGCTCGGAGATGGGCTCCAGGTCATCGGCTTTCACCTCAAAGTTCTGCAGGAATTTAGTCATATTTACCAAGAATAAATATTTATTAATCTTTATCAATACCTTAACTCATTAAGAATAATAACATTGTTGTTGTTATTATTATTATGGGATGCTCAAAATATGCCTTTGCCACCAAGCCCAGCCATTCTGTTTGCTGAGCTCACAACCACATCACTCAGTCACCCTCCAGAAGGCAGCAGGTGAGAAGGAACTGATTCACAGGGAATAATCCTCCAGGGCTTTTTGCAGAGAAATTCCTGCAGCCTGCAGTGGCTGGGGATGCCACGGGGAGCAGGGATGCACTGTGGGCACGTGCACAAGGAGCCCTGAGGAACATTTTGGAGTAGGAGCAATTGAAGCATCTCTGACACTGTTCCTGCTGCTCACCAGGATCCTCTGCAAAAGAGCACTTGGAGTGCCCTCTTCAAATGGGCAGCAAAGCTGAAAGGGAGAGGAGGGAGAGTGGCTTTCCCTCGGGATCAGGGTGAGTGCAGAAAGGCTGGGGGAAGAGGAAGCCCATCCTAAAGGAACCTGGCTGGATAAACAGGTAACAGATCCATGGGAAATGCAAGCCAGGCTCTCCAAGACAGCCATAGACCTGCACCCATAAAACACACTGAGCTCTGGGCTTTACAAGTGTGTTTGCCTTTGCACCATCCAGCACAGGCTGGCTGCCTCTGTGCAAGGAGCCTTTCTGGAGCACTGGAGCCTTTCCTCATCCCTGGGACTGCAGGGGAGAAGTGATTTTCTTGGAGCATTGCTTGCTGTAGCAGCAGGCAGCATTTTCTCTGCCTCTGTGCTGCACCATTTTGCTCCAGAAGCATCTCACACTGTTTCCACCTTCCAGCCCCTGCTCCATGCCAGGGAAAATACAAAATGAAAGAAAAGCATCCAAAGAAAGGTATTATAAAACACTATTGGATTAGCATTTCACTTCATAAATTAACTTGCTGACACCAAGGCCTATCTTTTGCACCTCATAAATTTGCTGTCCAGCTTTAAAGTGCTTTTATGAATTCTGTTCTGCCCTTTTTTTCCTATCAAAATAACTGTGCTGGGTTTTGGTTTTTCCCTGCTCTTTTTTTCAGACCATCAGGTGGACTGCTTTCCATGCTGTCACAAGGATTTGCTTCCAGGACAGGCAGATCTACCCTGAGTTAGGCTCCTGAGGAGATGGCCTTGAATATTAGCGAAGGGAAATACTCTGGATTGAAGGCTTTAAATCAGCAAAAGAACTGCAGAGGAGAGTAAAAGACTCTGTTAGCAACCCCCTGGCTTTATAATCGTTATTTCCAGGGGATTAGCTGCACCTTGTTGCACCAAGGAAGGAATTTCCACGGTGGAAAATATGAAGGGAACCCACGTGCCATGGGAGGCAGAGGGGGAGTGCTTGGGGCATGCTGAGCAGGGCAGTGCCAACCAGCAGGTCCCTCTGCAGCTGGCCCAGGGGACACACTGGTGTGCCACCCACTGCCCTTGCTGCAGGAGCACAAACACCAGAAGCCAGGCAGAGATTTATGGCTGGAGGTGGCCGTCAGGGCTCACAAGCCCCCAGAGCTCACCAGCTCCCAGGCTGGCTCTTCTCAGCTTTTATTTATCCAGCAACTGCCTCCCATTTCAAGCAAAATGGGTTGCATTATTTTCAATAGCTGGTGTTTATTAATCTGCCCTTTTTTGGGGGGGCTGAAGTGAAGCAATCCCACAACAGCCAGCCCAGGATGGTCACCTGTCCCCAGAGGTCCCTCAGTCTTACCTCCTCGCCAATAGAGATGCAGGCTTTGGAGTCTAGATCTCTGGGTGGCCTGCAGAAAAGGGAAAAGATGTGAAATGTGCCTTAAAAAGGATCAATTTTCCTTCATTGAATAAATATAACCCCCATGGTCCCCCAAGCCATCCCCTCACACCTTTATCCAGCAGCTTTCCCATGTAGGAACCCAGAGAGATTCTGGGCACCCAGGCAAAGCAGGTGGCAAGCACCAAACCTCTGCCAGCCCCTATGAAAAATGGATTAAATGGGCATAAAGGCCTGAAACCACTGTAAATGATTGCCTTGGTCACAGCACAAGCTAAAAAAAGTGAATTCTCAAGGAAGCAAAGAAAGGGAGACAAGCTGGACCTGCACAAATTGCCTCAGAACCAGAGGGTTTTCCTTCTGCAAGGCTGAGTATGTGGAGAAGGGGATGCATTTTTATGCCTTGACCTAAGACATGTTAGTCAAACTGCATGGCCAAAGTGCCATATTAGCCAAAATGAGGTGTTTTTTGACTTTTCCTGCCTCATTAAGCAGCATGTGAGACATGGGTATGTGATGGGCACAGGTGATGAGTTGAGACCTCCTGGTTGTATCTGTGAAGTTACTGTCACACAGCCATGGAATGGTTTGGGTTGGAAGGGACCTTAAAGCTCCCCCAGTGCCACCCCCTGCCATGGGCAGGGACAGCTCCCACTAGCCCAGGTTGCTCCAAGCCCCATCCAGCCTGGCCTTGGCCAGAGCAGGCACCAGCAAAGGCTGGAAGCAACTGGGCTTCGTGGTTTTCTTTTCCTTCTGCCTTCAGTGTTTGCAGACTTACGTGGAGCTGGTCTGTGGCTGCTCAAATGCTTCTTTAGGAATTTTCAGCCCAGGGTTTCTCTTCTTGCCTGTGAAACAAGAAAGAGGCAGAGTTAAAGAAAGGAGCTTTTTTTGTTGTTGTTGCTGTTGTTATGATTCGTTTTGGGTTCATTTGCAAAACACAGCTTGTCTATATTTGTTGACCTTATTTAACATAAATGCCTGGCCAGGCTGGTGGTGCAGACTCAGGGCACAGAGTTCAAACATAAAGTGCCTTTGTTCAGTAAGGCTTCATTTAGACCTGCGAGGTCTGGCTGCCAACTTGGTACAGAAAACAGGCAAGAGCTCTGGCAAAGGCAAAAAATGCAAATGCAAAGGTATTTCTCCTCCTACCCACATAGGATCCCTTAAAACATTTCCTAGATTTTAAGCCATTCCAGATACATAACTGCAATCCCTGGCAGCACTAAAAATCTTTTTAAAATTGAAGCGGAAAGTCCAGATTCTGATTCTGTTGAACTGGATGTTTCATCCCGTGGTCATTAAAGTTGTGCAAACCCAGCAGAAACTACAGCAGAATGAAGTTTGCAGGCTTCAAAGCCGTTTGTTTCTGCTCACACTGACCAGCCAAGCTTTTCTGAGCTGGATGGAGCTCAAGCTCTGAAGGAGTTCAACTGCAGCTCTCCTGTAAAGGGGGTCCAAGGCAGCAGACACGGAGCCAGGCAGAGCAGAGAAACACAAGAACCTTTTTATGACTACACATATACAGCCACATTTCAGCCAGGGGGTTGGAATTCATGGGTAAAAGAACCTGGGAACATAAGTCATGTCACCAAAACCCCAAGGTAAACATCTGGCTGTTTGGCTGTGCAAGAAAATCCCTGGTCCCCCCCCCAGAAAAAGGCACAAGCATCTAATTTAGGTGTTAAGACATTTTTAACCTAACAATTTATATCAATTACTTTCTTTTAAGCATGAGTTTTACTCTCAATTCCCAATACTCTCTCAAAATTCACCTATACATGTCTAAATTTGCTTTTCCTTTTGACACAAACCCATGTCAATAGATGCCTGTGCATCCCAGGGCGGGAGGGGTGCTGGATCAAAGTTCAGGCACCCAGAATGGAAAATGACCTTTTTTAATCAATTAGTCAATTCAGATTGCCAATACTATTTTTTCAATACTTTTTTTTCCTTGGCTGCTCCAAAAGATGGGATCACACTGGTTCCTTTTAGCAAAGACTCGTTCCAGGATGGGACAGGCTGCAAGAAGCCAGCTGACACCTCGTGGGAAAAGCATTTATTGGAAACCCCTGTGCACACTCACTATGGGGATTAGAAACCAACAGAACTGTGAATGTACATAAAGGGGGAAAAAGGAAAAAAAGCCAATTCTCTGCTCCCAGGAGCTTCCAACCTAACACAGAAAAGGCAACATAAAAGCAGCAAGGTCACTCAGAAGCATGAAGGACAGCTCTCAGTTCTCCCAAGAGGTAAAAGCTGGTCTGGAAGGAAGGAAAAACGATGCTGAAAACCAGTGGAGGAATTCCTCCAGCGAGCAGAGCTGCTCTGTGACCCTTTTCCTTCCAGTTTCCTTCGTGGCACTGCACAGGCATCCAGAAGGCACAACTGAGGAACAAGCCCTGCTGTGCTGGATGCTCTGGATTCCATTCCCTGCCCAAGCTGTGCCAAGTGCCCCTTGGGATCCATGGGGATGCTAAATGGGTAACAGTGCTCTGGATGTTGGCGTGGCAGCTAAAAAAGGAATCTCCAAAATACAGGTCTGGCAGGGCAGGCAAACAAACCCCCTGTTTCTCTGGCAATTTCCAAGCCTGCCATCCCAGTGAACTCTGCCTCCCGAAACCTGCCTGCATCCCCAGGCAAACAACACAACCACAGGCCCAAGAAAAGCATCCTCATCCTGATTTTGTATGTGGAAATCCAGACACAAACATCCACCAAGCTGGCCACAGAGGCAGGAACTGCCTCTTCAGAGCTGAACTCTCCCTCTTAACACTCACCAGCTGCCTTTTGACACACCACATGGACCAGCCCCTCGTTCTGCTACAATCACACTGGCACAACCAAAATCAGATGAGAAACAGGCACGAATTTGCTCTGTCATTTCCATTTTTTACTTTTTTCCTTCATAGCTTTGCTTGCACCACCCCACGTGCTGTACCTGACCCTCAGGAACCTGCTCTGGGAGGGTGCAAACGAACCCACTGGAAATTACCCTAATTTGAACTGGAACCAGAACAGGTTGTACAGCGTTTAATCTTATCGTGGTTCCCAAGTGGTGTCAGCAGAATGAGGTAGCCAAGTGCCAAACCCAAATAAATATTAAAAGCCTTCTGCCTTCTGGTGAAATAAAATCTGCACTTTGGGGAGTTTATTTTCCTTGTCTCTTCTTCACAGAATACAATATTTTGAAACTCTGCCATTTTTTTGAAGCACAATCTGTCCGTGCACTCGAGTTGCCAAGACACAGGCAGAGTTTAACATTCTTTGGGGTTTTCTTTTCAAGAAAGAAGGACACGACAACAGTAGCAAGAAAAAAACACAGATTTCAGGCATGGGGAGAAGGGACTGCAAATGGGAATTGCTGTACTTGGGGCCACCCTTGTCCCAGCCCATTGCACAGGGGGGGCTCAGCTGAGCCCCTGCAGCTCCTCCAAAACTCACCAGTCCAGGTCATGCATCCTTGAAAGAGCTTTTTCCCCCCAAAGACAAACACAGTTGCTTAAAGGGTTTTCTTTTTTTTTTTCTTTTAAGGAAAAAAATAATTGGAAGTCCCAAGATCAGTTCTGTTCAAAAGGAACTGCCAAGCAAGTGTCTCACTGTCAAAATAAAATCCCCCAGTTTGCCACAGCTTGGAGAGATGACACCGTGTTAAATGGCAGTTTGCAGAGAAAATCATCTGCACAGGAGTTCAGAACGTGGAGGCAGCTTAAGAGCATACAAAATTGGATGTTACCTGTTCCATCCACCAGAAAACCAGTATTTTCCACAGCGTTTTTATGAATCATTACTATTTTTAGCTTTGTTTCCTGAAGAAAATCACCACATGTGTTTATCTGACAGTCTGTGCTCCTTGTGGTAAAAGTGCAAATTCACTGGCCCATTCCAGCCCCATCTGACAGAGAAATGGAGCTTTTGGAGATTGCAAATCTGACAAAAACAGGTGATTAAATAAAGAAGGCTCCACTCCAGAGAGAGGTTGAAGCACAAAAGCCACCCATGGCAGGCACCAGCTATCCACACCCAGCACACAGTGTGTCCTGCTGCAAAGCTCCCCAGTGCTGGAGGAGCAGCAGGTGGGTTTGGACATCTCCAGATGTGTTTGTGCATCTCCAGCACCCAAAAACCCCAGAGCTTTCTCTGTAAACAACCCCTGGAGCTTTGCTGGTCTCTGAGCCTTGGAGCTAAAGCTCCTTTGAGAGCTCTCCCTGCAATTTGCCACACAGAGACATCCACAAACACTTGACCCAAAAGCCAAGTTTTCAGAATAATTGAGGGAGGGAAAAAACCAACCTGGCTTGGAGTGATGCTGCGAAACATCTCCAGAACCCAGTTTTGATTCAGCAAAACATCCAGGATATCTGTAATGTTAAGCACGAGCTTAAAACTACTTTCTTTTAGCAAAAAAATGTTCCCCACAGTAGATATGGAGCTGACTGGTGCTGGAAAAGCTGCCACCTTTACAAAGCCTCTGTGCTTTCCTGCAAACACACTGCTCCAGGCAGCTGGAATAGCCTCAGGATGAGAGGAAAACAGCCTCTGGTTGTTCCAGGGTGGGTTTAGATTAGATTTAGGAAGAATTTCTTCACCAGAAGAGTGGTCAGCAGTGGAACAGGCTGCCCAGGGAGGAATCACCATCCCTGGAACTGTTTGAAAAACACATGGACGTGGCACTTGGGGACACGGCTTAGTGCTGGGTTTGGGAGTGCTGGGTTAATGTCTGGACTCCGTGATCTTGGAGGGCTTTTCCAGCCTTAACGATTCCATGATTGCATGATTTTAATGCCTGCAATTGGCTGCAGCATCACCTCAAATCCCAGTGCCCCAGCACCGACCCCACGTGCCTCGTGCATGGCTCAGACCAGCCCCACTGAGCCAACAGAACCAAAGGAGGCCTGAAAGCAGAATCCTAATAGGAAAAAGAAACCCTGACTTAATGAAAACACATTAAATACTTCCCTGTGAAGGTCTTAAACCCAATTCCTCAGGGAGGGGAGAAAAACACACTTCCAATGGGCTCGTTAACCTCTTCCCAGCAGCACTGACAGAGCCCGGAGATGAATGTCGTCAAACCTCCTTCAATTAGGGCAGTGTTAAATATCAATATTGAAAAAGGAAACTTCAAAGTTTCCCAGCGAAAGGGTAGGAAGCAGATCAGAGAATAACAAAGAAAGGGAAGACAGAGGAATTCGCTACCCACATAGGCTGCAACAGAAAATAAACTTCGACTTCTGAAGGAAAATCCCATTCCCCTGTCTCCAGACTTCTCATTGCAGTCAGAAACTTTGTCGTGATTTAATCCAAAGTAAATGGTTCCTTGCCACAAAAAGCTCCTATTTCCATCAAAGGATATTAACTAGTTCTGTCTTCACCACAATTTGTTATTAAAGCTGTGTTCAATAGCTATGTAGCAACATTTCCTTCCAAATAACACTCTTTAGCACAGAACTTGCTGGTAAAATTTCACAGGCCTCTTTCTCCCACTTTTGCAGGAGATAAAAGTGGCTTATTTACTAATCCTGCCTTTCCTAAGGACTTTTTGTCTGATTTCTTGAGAGGTTTTGAAAACCAAATGATCTGGTTTTCCCTTATCAGCTGTACTTCACTGTGTGAGCAACCCCCCACCTCTAACATGGGGAAAAATGGAAATGCTTGGTGGATTTCCATGGAAGAAGAGTGAACCTGCATTGCCTGGACAGCCCTAACCCTGACCCTAACCCCACTGCTCCACAACCAATGTCCTGTCTCATCCCAAAGTGCCACTGGGCCACCTTGCAGAGGGAAATGACTCACAGCCATGGCTTAAGTGCAAAACCCCAAACTAAGATGGTTCTTGCAAAACCAAGACATTAATTTTTTTGCATCCCAGACATCCTGGAAATGCTCAGCAGGAGAGTCCTTCATGCAAAGACTTGCTCTTTGAGCTCAAAGGGCATCTCTTATCCCATAGCTCAGTCCAGCCCATATTAGGCAAGCAATGGTGGGTTTGATGCTGCCACAGAGAAGTTTAAGCCTTGCAGGACACGTGGAAATAGCCAGTCTCTGAGAAATTCACTCACTAACACTCCTGAACATAAAAACTGAGATATCTTAAAGCTGCTGATGGTACCCAGGGCAGAGCAGGGTCACCTGGAGCAGCTGCTGCTGCGGAAGATGTGGCAACCTCATACTGAACATCAGTTTCACACAGCATTACCAGAGGGGAAACTGTTAAATACTTTTAACAATTATTAAACATCATCTCACAGGTTAATTTTTTATGCTTGCAAATTATTATAGTTATTAGAGAAATCCATCTTAGCACACATGAGAGTCCAAGGGCTGGGGATGGACTTGCCCATCTCCTTCAGCCCCCCACCATCTCCCCCAGCTTGTCACCACTCCCCAGTCCTCAAGGAAAAAACCCTTTAATCCTGCCCAGGTCTTTCCACCAAGGAATGCCACAAAAGAGGACACCCCAGCCAAGTGCAAGGGGAGTGTGAAGGCCAAGAGAATTCCTGGTGTCCCCACAGTCAAACACTCACCACCTCTAGACTAAACAACCACCCAGCGAAGCCTCTGGACGTTCCCAGCCAAAATGCTGTGCTTAGAAATGAAAATACACAGAGATAACAAAGCATATTCTCAATGAGAGGTCCCAGGGAGGAGCTGTGCTGCTGTACCTGCACAGCTCTGTGCCTGAAAACCTGCTGGACAATGCTCAAAGCAGGGGAACAGGGACAGGGGAGTGGCTGAGCTGTGCCCACCATCCAGTCTGTAAATGCACAGATTTAGCCAAGCCCCAGTTCCTGGAGAAACCCAAAAACCAGGTGCTCGCACAAGCACCAACAATGTGGAAAAGTGGGTCTGAAAATCTGTTTTCCAAACACTCATAAAGCCACAGAAGGAGAATTTAATATGCAAGCAGAGCTTAAAAGCTGTTGAAGTTTCACCCAACGGCCAGGGAAGGGATGAGGTGGATCTTGCCCTTTATTTGTCTCCTTGAAACATAACTGAGCTGCTCCCCCCTCAGCCCTGTCAGCAAGTGGCCAAGTGGCACTGGCTGCTCTTCCATCACTGCCAGGAGCAACTGGATCTGCTGGAGGCAAACGGAGATACCCCAGTGGGGATGATGGTATGTCCACTGTGCAGGACAGGGATGTTTCCCACACGTCCTTTATCTGTGTCTTCCCTTGTGGCTGTTTGCAAGAACTCCTTGGAAACGGCAAATTTGAAATCTGTTTCCTTAACAACTCATTTCAGGGCTGTCTGGGGAACAGAGCTGAGCCTGCCACGGTCGAGGTGGCTCCCAACTTCAGGCTTTGTGCCTCTCGTTTCAGTGCCATGGAGCTGCCAGCTCATTTGGTGACCACAGACACATCCATGTCTGATTTAAAGCATTATTTATTTTCCTTTTTTTCCCCCCCAGGAACCACAATTTGGGTCAGGAAGCAGGGAAGGCAAGAGCGTTTTTATGCCTGGGATGGATTTTGCCAATGCATTTCAGAGGGACAGCACGGTAGGAAATCCTGGAACACTCACACAATATATGAGCACATGATGCTGCACTCACAGCCCACTTTAATTCCCAAGGCTCCTGAAGATGAGAAGGGCACTGCATGCCATGGCCTGGGCACAGTTCACCCAGTGACCACATACCAGCTGATCCCAAACTACTTGCTGATTATGCACCCACACTGAAGTGCTGGGAATGTAAGTCACCATCCTGCCCCAAAGGTGGCCATGGTCCAGCACCCAGCTGTGCCCCAGCACCTGTCCATGTCCCAGCACCCAAACGTGTCCCAGCTGTGCCCCAGACATGTCCCAGCACCCAAACACGCCCCAGCACCCAGCTGAGCCCCAGATATGTCCCATAACCCAGCTGTGCCCCAGCCATGCCCCAGCACCCAGCTGTGCCCCAGGGTTTCTCCATCGCAGGGCTCAACTCGCTCCTCTGACTCAAGCCTGCAACCTGTAATAAAGCCAGGGCAGGAGAGGCCCCAAACCAAAATAGCAGGGCTGCTCAGGGAGGCTGGAGGTGCAGCGAGTGCACCGGTGGCAGAGGTTGAGCAATGCCAGGGTTATTTGTGTCTCTGCTGCAGCAGCCGCGCTCCCGACTCGGCTGACGTAGCTCAGCCCTGCCGAGGCACAAACACAGACAAAGATCTCCAGCTTTGCTGCGAGGTAAAAGCACAAGGTCAGCCCTTGGTGCCTGCCTCAGACCGGCCTCAGCAGGAGACAGTTCTGCGGGGAAGCTCTGAAAAAGAAAAGGCTGGAAGGAGGCGAAGCAGAAAGCTCTGCAACACGGACTCCAGGAGAATAATTCTGAATCCTGCAGTGCAGGCACACAGGGAAATGTCACCAAATCCTGCAAATATCAGAACCTATTTGCCTGCCTTTCAGTAAGCTCTGTATTTCAGTCATTCAATTTTGAAGGTAATTTCCTGATTCAGGCTAATCTCTCTTACTCTGCCCATTTTCCTCTTAACACACCTGCAAGAGGGCTGCAGGCTGCTGGGTTAGTCATGGCAATGCTGAAACCAGAGGGATGCAATTTCTTCTTATCTATCTGCACATTTTGGTTAAGAGAGTCTGTCTGTCACTCTGATAAGGGTGCATCTCCAAATTTTAGAAGACCTTCTGAGTGCAAAGCGGAAGAGACACTTTGATAGAGATTAGACGTGAGATCCTGTGGTAAGACATGCACTGAACAGAGACTCTGGGAAGGGGCAGGAAACTGAAACAGCTCTGGGGCAACTCTGTACCCCCTGGAATCACCCACCAGACAAAACTGAGCCCTCCTGCAGCTCCAGTCCACAGGACCTTGCAGGGAGCACTGGGACAATCACAGGCTGGAGCAACCATCCAGCAGGTTTTGTGGGACACCAGCACCCAAGGCCAGTCTGGAGATGACGGCTGGTCTGATGGAGAGGATGATACAGAACAGCTACAGGGGAGAGCTATGGGAGTCCATGATCATCTTTCATGACTTGTGGAAGTCACTGCCACCTCACTGAGCTGTTTCAGGGGCTCCCACATGGGCAGGACCTTGGACTTCACTTCCCAACTGGGCTCTGCCCCAGTGTGTTCCCTGCACCCCATTCCACTGTTTGCCTGGGGGAAACACCAACATGAGAGGAAACTGGGCCTTCAGTGCCCGTTTTCACACCCACAGATCAGCACAGAGCAGCCACATGCTCTCTCCTGATGTGAACAGGCAGGGGACAACAAACAGCTTTTCCAGATGAAGTCCCTTCCCAGCCCAGATGCAGCATCACTTCCAATCCATCACGGGAAGAGCAGGCACAGCACTCATGTTCCTGCTGGGCTGGTGCCAGGACCACGCTGGTATCTGCAGATGTGACAAGGCCAGACAAGTCCTCCCCTGACATTCTGCACTGCCAGGCAGCCTTTGGATCAGCCAGCTTTCCTTCAGAAAACAGATGCAATGCAGAGCAGCCCGAAATCCACCGTGCCTTAGGTGCTGGGGGAAATGGGAGGTGGGGGCGTTCTGCCTGCCTACGGCTTTCAGCACAGGGCACAAGAGACTGGAATATTAAAAACCCTGTTACAACACTTTGGCTGAACTCATCCGGCGTGTGCATCCAGCAGCTCCAACTGAGATGGCCTGGGGGAAAGGGCACAGCTCCTCCCAAACTGCAGCACCTCCATGCACACAGTGGCAACATCACCCAGCAGGGACAGCACCCGATGCACCTGAGCTGGAGCACCTGCCCTCAGGTACTCCCAGCCAGCACCAGCAGGGATCACAGCCACCCTCCTGGCTGCCAGGATCTCCCAGGTGGGTGCAAAGTGGGAATGTTCAGCTCTCTGCTGCTTCACCCCAGCTCCAAGATGCTCTGTCAGGGTCAGGCACTGCCACAGATAACTGGATAGAGGGGAGGAGGTGGTGGGTGGAAGGGATGGGGCACCAGGATGTGCATACTCCAACTCCAGAAATACTGACCCCATCCACGGCCACAGGCAAGTTAGTCAGAGACTCACAGAACAAGTCCACTTGGAAGAGACCCATAAGGATCTCATCAAGCCCAAGTCCCAGAGTTGCACAAGCCTTGTTTGTGTGCATGTCCCCTCTGCCTGGCACAGGTGTGTGTGTGCAATAATGAACTCAGACAAAAACACCTCTGTTGCCATGGGCTCTGACTCACATCCACCAAAGCAAAAGACTTCCATGCATGAGGACACTGGCAGCCACCAAAGGATGCAGCCCACACTGCTCTGGGCAGCAGGGGCTCACACCACCATCCTGTTCCCCCTGGCACCTGAGAGTATTCACCCAAATCCATGGAAAGGACTCAAGGTAAGGATGGGAGAGCACCACTGATCCCCACCAGGCTTGGGACACCTCTAACACGCTTTAGCTGCAAGGAAACATGCCTGTGCCAAGGCTGGGGCTGTGCCTGGGTGCTCAAGAGATGCTGGATCCTCCAGAGACCACTGTGGAGGCACATACACAAAAACACAAAATGCAAAGTTCAATGCTTTGTCCACACACGCTCCCAACTCCAATAGCTCAACACAAATCCCACAGGGACCAACCAAAGCCTCTTCCTTCTTCTCACCTTCCTTTGCTTGACTGTTTTTTCACCCAGCAATGTAACTACACAGGTGGCCCAAGCCTCTCCCATCACACACAGACAACACCACTTCCACTCCTCTCTTCCCATCACACTGTCTCAAACACCCTCAAATCCTGCAAATCATCCCACGGCTGCACAATAGCAGGCTGTGAGAGCCAGAGGCAGCCAAAGACTCAGGGAAATCCCATTGAGGTCCAAGAGATGCCCAAAAGGACTTGGTTTTCTGCTCCTCGTGGTCGCTGGAGCTGGTTGCATCCCTCGTGGTGTTGCTGCACCTCCAGCACTCGGGCGGCCGCATCCTCCCTCTGGCTCTGGGAAGGATGTGATGGTGCTGGAGATCCCACGGAGAAAGAGAGGCCATGGGGGCCTCATGGCCCAGGGTACCATGAGAAATGCCAGCAGTGGAGCTCTGGGGGAGAGCAGCGGGGAAGGCACTCCCTCCAGTCCCCAGCACACCATAAATCATGCCCCTATTTTCCCTCTGCCAAGGTCCACTGGCTTCGCTGCCTCCCCATCCCAGAGCCTGTTTTCTTTGCTGCTTATCTCAAATTAGGAAATCCACAGGAATTGCAGGCTGGGGAAGCTGTTTGTCAAGAGCCTCCAGCCCTCGTGGGGATTTTTTTTTTTTTATGAGGGACTTTTCGTTTAGTTGCTGCTTTGTTTTCAGCCCTCGGTCGGTCCGTTTGCAGTGGGAGTTCGCTGGAATCAAAAGTGGAGAAAAGCTCTTGGAATTCACCCGGGGAACAAAAGGGCTTTTGTGCTGGAGGATTTGGAGGACTAGGCTGCTTTCACTGCCACCACCTTCGTGTCTGTTTTCTCTGTGCCAAAGAGCACCTGCCCGTGGCACTGGAGGAGGTGAGCTCTGCCCATGCACAGGGGGATGTGTGGGCAGGGGCATGGACACCTCCCACACCTGCCAGCAGAGGAAGAGGAGCACAGAAGGGTGAAGGGCTTTCCAAATGTTCCTGCACTGTGGCATGCAAGGCTTATCCAATCCTTTGTGCTCCATGTGTGTCAGGAAGGCAGGGTGGGCTCAGCTCCCCAGGGCAGTGCCAGCACCCTAAAAAGCCTCCCAAGGGACTCTGCCATGCCATGGGTGCTCCCTGGGCAGCCCCAGGGATGAGGGGCTGAAGCTCCCAGAGCCAACGTGTGAGCTGAGGGGATGCTGAGGGTTCGCCCGCGAGCTGGGCAACATTCCCAATGCTCTGCTTGCTTTATTTAACTTTCCCTTATCCACAAAGATTTCACCTCAGAATGCCACAGGAAGGGACCACATGGAGCTATGGGGCTCTGACCAGCTTCCCACAGGAACAGCAAGCAGGCAGCAGGAACTGTCCTGTATTTAACATAAAAGCAGGTGCTCCATTCGCCTCAGCCACAATGGGGGCAGGATTTGCCTTAAATCCGTGTGCCACAGCCCAGCTACAAACACTTCTACACTTCCCAAACCCACTGCTCCCTGGAAAACCTGACACAGGAAAGGAGCATCAGCCTCATACAATCACAGAATCATGGAATATCCTGAGCTGGAAGGGACTCACAAGGATCATCAAGTCCAACTCCTTTCCCCACTGCTCTGCAGAGCCTCAAACCCCAATCTTCTGAGGGTGATAAGATCCTCTCCTACTCAGACACTCCACAGACACGCTTTTACTCGAGGTCTCCCTCCAGTTTCAATTTTGCTTTTAGGTTTTTTTATGTGCTCAGTGCACCTGGGATTTTCTCCCAGAGTGGGGGCCCTGCAGCAGAGCTTTGCCTGCCCTGAAAACACAGATCAGCTCCTGCATCATCTCCCCCAGCTCCCCAGCCCTGAGGGATGCCCAGCCCATGAACCCAGCACAGGGGCTGCTGTCCTGGCAGTGCCAGCACCCTCCTCCCGAGCCAGGGCCTCTTGGAGCTGTCAGATGTGCTGCCAGCACTGGGAAATGCAAATTGCTTTGGAAAAGGAAGGTGACATTTCCACTCAGTGCTGTGCTGCACTCCCAGCCTGCAGCTCCAGCTGGGAAGGCTCTTGTGTCTTGTTGGTGCTTAGATTTAAGCACAAGCTCAGCACGAGCTCCTGTTCCCACCAAGGTTGTCCTAAATGCCAGGCTGAGGGGCATCATGGGTGTAAAGGCTGTGCCACACAGCTCAGCCTTTGCAATAGCTGCAGCATGTCCCTGTCCCCCAGGCACCTGACTGCCACCTTCAGCCCCTTTCCCAGTCCCTAACTTTTCAACATGGTTTTGACCAACCTGCCTTTGTGCTACCCTGTTGGACAGCTCTCTCTTGCTGTTCTTTAATGATTTAAGGGCTTATTTGCTTACTTTTCTATCTAAATAATTAATAGATGGTATTTCATAGTTCTGGACAGTGCAGATGGGAGGAACTAACTCCTGCTCCCTCTGCTGGTAATGCCTCCAGCAAAGGTGCAGGTCCTACTTTAAAAACATACAATACTGTGTCCAGAAAGAAGCCAAGGGAACTGCAAGAAAGCTGAACCACATCCCCTCCAAGCCCCAGCACCCACCCAAGGCTGCAGCTCTGCAGCTTTGGGCACTGCCCCAACACCAGGGCAGGACAGCAGGCTGCAGGGAATAGCTGCCCTCCTGTTTATTGCACTGTCAGCAGTGACTGCTCCAGGAAATCACCAGCACAGAGACAGGAGAGGCCAGAGCTGCTCCAGCACTGCTGCAGCAGCCACAAGTCTGTCCCACCACGCACACAAAGGCTGATCCTGCAAACACCTCAGCAAGGCAGGTTGGCACAGGCAAGGAGGCTCCAGGAGCTCAGAGCTGTGAGGTGAAGGTGGATGCTCCTTCCAGGAAAGCTCTTAGAAGTTCCAACCCATTTTAGTCACAGGTCAGAGAGCATGACCTGTCAGACACCTGCTCAGAATCATGGAATATCCCAAGTTGGAAGGGATCCACAAGGACCATCAAAGTCCAACCCTTACTGTGCACAGACACCCCAATCATCCCACCCTGTCCCTGTTCCATTGTCCAAACCCTCCTGGAGCTCTGGCAGCCTTGGGACTGTGCCCACTGCCCTGGGGAGCCTGGTCAGTGCCCACCACCCTCTGAGGGAAGAACCTTCTCCTGATACCCAACCTAACCTTGCCCTGACACAGCTCCAGCCATGCCCTAGGTCCTGTCACTGGTCACAGAGAGTGGAGATCAGTGCCTGTCCCTCCAGGGCTCCTCAGGGAAAAGCTGCTGACTTCTGTGAGGTCTCCCCTCAGTCTCCTCTTCTCCAGGCTGAAGAGCACACACTAAACTGTACATCAAATAAGGAGCAAGCAGTATGTAAAGAATAAAAGCCTTTCCCCAGTTTTAATCATGCATTTTTATCTCAATTTGGAAAAGGCACTGAAGGAATCCACTACAGCACAGCACTGTGGCAGAAGGCAGCAAGACTTATCCTTTTTTTCCCTAATAAAGAGTCCCTGACACGACTGAGCACATCTTTTCCCTCTCCATATGCCCACGTGGATTAAAGCCCATCAGGTCACATCTCTCCACCCTGCCTTCTAAATCAGGAGCTGAAAATACAAACCTCCCTTTATAAGCCTTTCTGTCAAAGCCTCCACAGAACTCTCCATGCAGGTTCTGAGACTGTCATTTCACTTATACACACACACACTCCCAAAAATGAGACTGCTTTCTATGGGCAAGAGCAGACAAGCACAAATGGGAAAGAAGGAGAGCGGGGGGAAAAAAAGCAACCAAGAGAAGCAGGATAGCATAAGTCATGGACTCAAATCCATGATGTCCATCTCACTTAGCAACCAGGACAAAATACATCCCAACCTTGTAAATTCTTACGCGTGTGCTCAACCCCAACCAAGCACATTCAGTCCCACTGACTCCTGCACAAGGACTTGGATGCTCCAAGTTCAGCATGTGCACACGGAGGTTCAAGATGAAAACATCCTATTCAGCTTCTCCTTTAAGGGGAAAGAAAAGAATTCTTCAGCCCCTGCTCATGCAAACAGGGCTCTGCTCTGACTGAAGCTCAGGATTGCTCCTGCCTTTGTAAAACAGTGCTGGGAAAGGAGCCCCCCCTTGCAGGAGGTGCTGGCTGGGGAGATGCTGCACAGGATGGGCCCTCAATGAGTGTGCTCCGAGGGGCAGTGAATGGCTGATGACGCTGGAAGTGCTGGCATTGTTCTGCTTTGGCTGCAGGAAGAGCCAGAGGAGCAATGCTCTCCTAGTGCAGGAAGCTGTTCCAGCCCCTTATCAGGCATAAAGCTTCTGATTTCTTGCGGGGGAAGTACCACATGTTTTTGAGGGGAAATAAAAAAGAGGGGGGGGAAAATTGCATGCTTGGCTCCAAAGGAAGCTGCCTAATGGCATGAATGGAGCTGAAGTCGTGGCACGAGGGAGCCCAGCTCAGGGGGCTGCAAGCAAGGGCACCTTCCCCTGCTGTCAGCCCACAAGGACCTGCAGAGGTGCAAGCCCTGGGCTTCTCCTCTCTGCCAAACCTGTGAATTCAACCTTTCTTGTCTCCAGAAAGCAATTCCCTGCTGCTCCAGTCTGAAGGCAGTGCCTGTGCCATCCTCCCCAGCTGCCAGGGGCTATTTTGGGCTCCCCCTCCAGTTCCAACGCTGCCCTGTCGGGGGGCTGGTGTGGGATGTCCTTCCATGCACTGCATCAATCTGGTCTTTTAGTTAATTTGTGGAACTGATTCCTTGGCAGGAATCCAAGTTTTCCGCAGAGATGTTCCAAGTTTTACTAGCAATGAGCAAATTGCTGATGTCCTTGGGAAAGGTAAGGAAGGCAGAGTCTATGTTAATTGCCTGTATTTTTTTTCTAGAGAATATCTCCCAAAGGACAATTCTATGCCACACAGCACAGCTCTCTGGTTACACAAGGACCAGCCTAAACAATAGCTGTCTTGGCTTGTTGTAGAGATGTCTGAATAAACTTAAATTCTAAGTATATTCACTATTTTACCAGACTTTGTGCCATGTTTCAGCCAAGCATTCCCTGTCTCCAGCCTGGTTTCTCCTGGTAGGTTGTTAGGGGATTGTGGTTTTCATCTTAGAGTTAAAAAGCAGAAAAATGTTTTGGAACAGGTCAAAATCCAGCCATATTAGAGCATTGCCTTTCTTCAGCTTTAATAGGCTACTCTGACAGCCCTCTGCTTGTTAAATGAGAGAAAAATCTGTGGGCATGCAGCGAAGGTCAATCTTGTGGGTTTTGAAAGCATTTAATTAACAGAGTTAAGTACCAAGGTCTGCTTGGGAGGGAGCTTCTACATTAACCAGCATCCTCCTATGCAGAGAAGCAAACCTGCAAGAGGGGACTGCAGGATTCATCTCCTTGTGCCAAACTTCACTGCTGTTCAAATTCAGGTCCAGCAGCCTCCCTGTCCTCTTCCTACCTTCCAAACCTGTCAGGAGTTTGGAAATCAGTCAGACCCATATCTGCACCTCCCTAACAGCAGAGAACCAGACCCTGCCCTTCCTCTGCAGGGGCTGGGGTGGCCCAGTGCACCTTCAGGGCCCATCAGGGCTGCCAGAGCCCTGTGCTGGGGCTTGTGCTTCTGCTTGAGGCATTTTTGCCAAGTGCTGAGGCTCACTGCTTAAACAAATCTCCTTAAGATGTAGCTTAGCCCCAAGGGGTTTTGATGACAGCACATAAAGTCTCTGTCTTTTCCTTCATCCAACTGGCAGAAGAGGATGGCTATTCTCAGCTCCTACAGGTGTTCCCTCCTTGAATAAACCTACAGGAAACATCCCATATTTGTGCTTTAACCCTGGGCAGCCACATGCACAAAGCCCACAGTCTGAGGCTGACACTTCCTTTCTAAGAGGCCACAGCATCAGCTGTTTGAGAGAAGAAATCAACCCCAGCCCTCTCAAAGCCAAGCTGGTTTTATTTCTTCATACTTTTGCAGCACTGGAGACCCTAACTGCAGGCAATTAAAGCAGCCCTAGGAAAAAGAGCTGTGTTGAAAGCAAAGCTGGGAAGTGTGTCTCTGAGTGGGGGCCAGCTGCCAGCACTGGAGAAGTGCCCTGGGAGAAGGAGCCGGTGCCCAGGGCCGTGTGAGGTGCTGCACAAACCCTCCACAAAAAGAGGGGGTGCCAAAAGGGCCTTCTCATCTCCAGTGCCCTGGTTTGTCAGGGAATGCTTCACCTCCTACATGCAGGTACTTGAGTCAGCCTGTGAATCCAGCGGGCTTCGACTGGGGTTCCTACACATGGGAGATGATGAGAGGCAAGGAAAGCACCCAGAACGGAGCAAATCCAGGGAAAGCATCACAGAATTGCTTGGGTTGGAAGGGACCATAAAGATCATCTCATTCCAATCCCCTGCCATGAGCAGGGACACCTCCCGCTAGCCCAGGTTGCTCCAAGCCCTGTCCAGCCTGGCCTTGGACATTTCCAGGGATGGGACAGCCACAGCTCCTCTGGGCACCCTGTGCCAGGGCCTGCCCACCCTCACAGCCAGAAATCTCTTCATAATATCTAATCTAAACCTACTCTAGAAAGTGAGTAAATGCTGGGTTTGCCTTTAAAATACTCCCTCTCCCTTCCTTTTTGGTGCCAGTTCCCTGGGAAGGTCTGTCTTTGCCCAATGGGGACTTCCATCACTTTAGAGCTGTCAGAACAACAAAAGACTTTTGAGTCATTTTTCTATATCTGACCTTGAACTACTGGAGAAGCAATAAACATTCATAAGAGGTATGATAACATGGAGCAAAGCTGTAATTTTTATAACTTGTTGCTTGAGTGTGAAATAAGCCCTGCTGAAAACACAGGAGTGAGGAGCTTCAGGATCAGACCCCACTGCAGGATGAACACAGGCACAAAAACATGTTGCTTGGGACTTCCAGAGAGCAACCAGAGGATGCTCTGAGGCCATTTGGCACCGATAAGCATGTTTCACTGAGTGCAATTACATATTTTGTTTAGAAAAAGACTCTCCTTCAAAAGCAGCTCCCAAGTCCGTGCTGATTCAGCCTTCATTAGAGGCCTCTTATTGCAGACACAGTGAAGTGTTGACTCCTGCACTGATTTTCTATTGCTGCCTTATCTTTGGCATCTCATCTGCAACTTCTGCTGTTTTTATTTTCCTTTTTTCCCCCACTGTTTTCATCTGAATGCAGTAAAAGTGGATGCTGCTTGGGCTTCAGTTCTAATGATTTTTGATCTGCCTGGGTGCAGGCTGAGAAAATCCAGCCTTGATTATAAAATTGCAGGCTAAGTAGGCTAACAAAACAGCAACAGCAAGAAACTGGATCAGCTTTGCTCTGTGAACTTTTCCTGCTCAAATGAAGGGGGGGGGAATGCTTTTTCTCTTACAAATATGAAACCCTACCTCAGCTGCAGAGGCTGTTTGCAGCACTCAGGTTTCTGCAACAAGGCAAGTCATTGCTCCTACAGCAACTGGAAGGGAGGTTGCCAGAGTAGCTCCTGTCCCAAAGCCCTCCTGGTGCCATCAGACACTGCTCTGACCATGTCTGTGCAAATTCAGGCTCCTGCCTGATTTTGGGATGCAAATCTGGAGGGATGTTCAGCCACAGCTTTCAGGATGCACGAGTGGCTTCTCAGAGCTTCCACAAAGGATATTCAGCATCTTGTCTGCACCAGCTCCAAAGTAAAGGTGACTCAGAAGTGCTTTAGCACTCTGGAGACTTTCATGGGGGATAAACCCTCTAAAACATCAACAGGGTGCTTGGAATTCCTAGCTGAAAAGGATGGAATGAAGGTTTGAAGGGTAGGTTTAATTCTGGCTCTGAGCAAACAAGCAGCAGTCTCAGACCTTGCCTCTCCAAATCACTTTTTACTGAGCCAGGGTTACTGAGCAGAGACACTTTTCCATTCACACTTGTCAAAGTGCAGAATGTTGTGGATTTGGAGAACAAAAGCAGAAAAAGCCCCAAGTTTTTGCGCAATGAGGAGATATGGAAATTGCACTGAATGGCCTTCACCACTTTGCCACCACAGATCATAATATCTGACATGGCACAGCTCCAGGCTCCTGGATCTGCCTTCCTGTTAACACTGCTCTAGCTGATAATGCTAATCCCTTAAACTATTCCCAGACAGGCCCTAAGGAAGGGAGCTAAGTAACTCTACAGGTAATGAAACAGATTTTTTTTTTTAATTATAGCTCTGTCCATGTCTAAAATTAAAAGAACAGTCCTGCAATTTATCCAGCCACTGGAGACTGACTCAACACTTCACACAATAATGCTGCTGCTGGTGGTCACACTGCCAAGTCCAATGCATCCCAAAAGGGTCCCCCAAAACAGGAGTGACTGCAGAAAGGGACACTTGTGTGCTCAGGTGAGTAATTCTTACTCAGAGTTAGTTACTTGTGCCACCCACTGCCATCAAAGCTGGGACCTACCCAGCACAGGCTTTAACTCCCTGTGAAGTTCAGAGCTTTGTCTTTGGAGCTGGAGGAGCAGCCCTGTGGGCAGGCTGAGCAGCAGCAATGCAAGTTCATGGGGTGAAAGCAGGGAACCCCACGGGGAAGGGTTGGGAAGCATGACCAGGGTAACAGAGCCTTTGGTCCTCCAGGTGCATTTGCAGAGACCTGCAAGGCCATTCCCATCCCTGTGCTAGCAAAACTCCCACATTATCCTTCTTGTCCCAACTTAAAAAGGGATCAGGGATTTTTTCAGGTGTGCTGTTTTTCAAAGGCTTCTCCAGGTGTTGCTACAGCTCTTTTCAGCCAGAGAAAACGGACAAGTGACAACAAACACAGCTGCTGTTTGGGGGGGGGAAAGGCAGCTTTTTAGTCATCTTGTCATTTTTAGTCATTTTGCAACTACAGGACCCAGACTTTGCAAATCTGCCAAAACTGTGCTCCATTAATGCCAATACTCTGGGAGGGATGAAGTGTCTCATCTCTCTAAATTACTCCTGTGGTTTTAACTGAGCATCATTTGCTTCACCTTAGCAGCTGTGGATGTGTCACAGGAGGGCATTCACCCCAAAGGAAGCTCGGAGTTTTCAGTGACTAAAGGAACAAAGGAGCAACACTTGGTGTGGCAGTGAGGACAAAACAGCTCTTTGCTCCTTTTCCCCTGCAACTTAGCACTTTTATTGCCATAATTCCTTCCACAGTTTGAGCTTTTAAATGCTTGTGTCCTGTCCCTGCTGAGCACCAGGGAGCTGCTGTGACCTGTCAGGACATGGGGATAAGGCACCCTAAAAACACCTCATTAGGGCAGTGCAGGGGGTGCAGGCAGCAAAACTCAGCAGCTGGAAGGGCTCAGCAAGGTGCCTCAGCACCCACTTGCTCAGCTGGGCACAGCAGTGATTTGGTTTATGCCAGACTTCATCTCCAGCCAAAATACATTCTACCCCAACCAGCTGGTTTTCCTTCTTCCCATGCTGGTTAATTCCCCCAGCCTGGCACTGCAGGAGGCTTTTAAACCTCTTCACAAACATTTTCCCCTCTGAACCCAAAGCAGTACACAGACAGCTCCATCACTGCAGCAGTGCAGGCAGCACGTGCAACAGGGCGAAACTAATTCAACAAGGTTTCTTAAGAAAAATAAAAAATTAAAAATAAACCAGCAACTCTCCCTGAAATTGGCTGTTTGCTGCTAGTGCAGGCTTTGCTAGGCTTGCACCTGGCTGACCGTGCCATGGCTCTGCTCACTGTGCCCGTGCCAGGTCCTGTGTCATGGGAGTGTGTGAGTGGGGAGAAGCTGAGGTGGTGCTGACGAGGCAAAACGCACATTGCACAACCCACAGGAGCTGCTCACAGGTTACTTACACCAGCAACAACCTGCCACCTACCCAGGATTCAAAAAAAAACCCAACTACCACTATTCAGCCTTTACATCTGTTCCACTGAGACTTCCAGCTGGGGGAGAGAAAAAAGAAGTGTTTCATGTAAAAATGTAGTATTTTGAATAGGTGGAGGGCCTTTGGTCAAAGTCCATAGGGTACATGCTCAGCCAGCATCACGTGGGACGTGCTGCTCATAATCTCAGCCTTCCCTTTGCAGCTCCAGCACGGAAAATTGCATTTAAAACAACAAAGTCTAAGATCAATGGGCAGTAATATTTAGTTTAAATATCGCTCATTTCAAAGAACTATTTATGAATCAGTGCTCTAATGGGAACTGCTCCCCCTCCCCTTTTCCTCTTTCAATGGAGACATTTGCATATTTGCAGGTGCCTTCTCCAGTGTGGGCTTCTCCAGGGAACAACACCCCGGCTACCATGGATTTGGGAAATTCTTGAGTGTATCTGCTGTGAGCAGAGTTCAGATCTACAGCCTCAAACTGTGTTTAGCTTATAATTAATATGGACTTTCGCTTTTGTTTTTCCCCTCTTCCAAAATAATATCCTATTAGTCATGACAGCCAAACAGGCCCTATTGGGGCAGCGACTCAAGGTCTGAGCTCCCATCAGCATCAAGTCCCACTTGCCTGGAATGGGCTCATTCTGCTACAGATTGCTCCACCCAACAAAACCATCACTTTGCAACTTAGGGAATGAAGGTAGAAACGAGCAGGGGGTGAAATGCAGGTGTTTGCACCCCGTGGTGTGTTTGATTTGACCTGTATTTTATATTTTGATGGACCCTTAGGGAGCCCATCAGGGTAGAGGTAACGTGGCTGAGAACTGTTGAGCACAATGCTGGAGGCATCTGCTCATTCCTGCTCTGGAAAGGGCCAGAATGAAACTGTTGTTTCTGAATTCCAGGGGGCAGTTTTGACCTTTACAGCCCGTGCTGTGGTTCTGCAGGAAGCACATCACCTCTGCTTGTTCACATGGCCCAGGTAGGGTCCCCCTGGGCTGGGTGACACTCCTTGCAGGGAATAAGCCTTATGGAAGAACAACACTCCTGCTCACATGTTCCCCTGACAAGCTGCATCAAAAAAAACTAATCTCTGGCAAATTCTCAGAACAACTTTGGAAAGGATTCAAAGCAGGGAGAGGGTTCAGCAGCTGGCTGGGGCTCTGGGCTGTATTTTAGAGAGCTGACGAGGAACCTCCTGTGCAGCACATGAAAGCTGATCCTGCAACGCAGATTATGCCTCCCCTAATTCATGCTGAAGAACGATACCTCTGGTGCAAACCCCGGGGCTGAAACCCCGTCCCGAGCAAAACCCCGGCCCGAACAGCTGAACTTGGAAAAGTTATCCGTGTAAGGAATTCCAGCTCCGACACTGGCATTGCGGAGCGCAAGATGGACGCGAAAGGGATTCAAGAATGATGCCATTCATTGGGATCATGTTTTGTGGGTTGGCTACTCCTGTTTTCCCTTCTTCCTGCTGCTGGGGAGGACGGAGAAGGTCAGTGCTGGCAGTGTGGGGGCTGAGCAACCCCTGAGCAGGGTGGGCTGCAGGGCCACCAGGACAGGTCCCTGCCTGTCACCAGCACTGCACACCCAGGTTTTCCCACCCCCAGGCTTTTTGGGGACCCCCCCAACAGCAGATGCCCCCCTGCCTCTCTGAGGGTCCCCCCAGGAACCCCTGCCAGGGGCAGAGTGCTGTGGGTATCACCGGGTTCAACCCTGCATTATCAAACTTCCTTGGCTCTTTCTATCGGAAACTTTTACAATTCCCTGCTTGCCTGGAAAAGATGACTGCAGCAAACCCAAATTAGGAATAAATTATACAACAACTTTACATTTTTCTTACAAAGGAAAACTGTGTGGCAAGAGCTGTGCAAGCACCTCCTTCCCCCATGTCCTCCCTGCAAGGATTATTAGGAGAGGCCACTGACTTCACAGATGGCTTATTTAAAATAAATAAATAAATGCAACAAGAGGCAGCCCCAAACCCAGTCCGGGACCTGCTCCCACTGGGCCATGTGCTGCCTCTCACCCCCCACCATCCCAAATACGTGCGAGGGCTGCAGGATGCACCGAGAGCCAAGCTGCAATACCCAATCCAAGCACTTTAAAAGCTCCCAAAAAGCTGCATCTGTGTGGCCGGGCGCTGACATATGGGCATCTATTTTCACAATGAATGGCCGGAGCAACTCCTCCTTAAACCTCTCCGCCTGCTCTTGCAGGGGCTGTTTCATTCCCACAGCATTTTTGCAATATTAAATTCTCCACCTCCTCCCACCCCCCCTCCCCTTGCAGGACACAAGGCAGAGCCTCTCCGGAATAACCACCGAGTTAAATGCAAGGAGCGAGCGCTCGCCACCACGCTGGCAAAAATAAATCACTGCCGTCCCCTTCCCAAACCCCCTCCCGCTGCCTCCGAGGGCCCCTTTCTGCCCTTCTGCAGCCCCCGAATGCTCCATGCCTGCCCTTTTGCAGCCTCTTAAGTGCTCAACTCCTGCAGCTCCCAAATTTTCAACTTCTGCCCTTCTGCACCTCCTAAAAATGCCCAGTTCCTGCCCTTTTGCAATTTGTGCAGCTTCTCAATGCTCGGTTTCTGCAGCTTCCGAATTCGCAATTTCTGCCCTTCTGCATCTCAGCTTCTTTTTGCATTCTCAATTTCTGCCCGTCTGCAGCTCCCAAATGCTCCACTCCTGCAGCTCCAAACCCCTCCATTCCTGCAGCTCCCAAACGTCCAATTCCAGCCTTTTGCATCTCCTAAATGCTCCATTTCCACACTTTTGCAAGTCCTGAATTCTCAACTTCTCCCCTTCTCCAGCTCCTGAACGCTCCATTCCCGCAGTTCCTAAATGCTCCATTCCTGCCTTTCTGCAGCTCCCAAACCCCCAATTCCTGCCTTTCTGCACCTCCCAAATGCTCCATTCCTGCCTTTTTGCACGCTCCGAGCGTCCTGGTGTGACAAACCCCGCTGCTGCCTCTGACCAAAAGTTACCAAATATTAAAGGGGAGGGGGGAGAAATGGGTGGAAAATGATCTCAGCTCTGGCACGAGAACAATACTTTCCCATGGAAACATAGGTATATATTTAATTCCTGGTAACTCCACTCCAGTTTCACCTTTCATCTCCTCCGCGGACTTGTTTCAAAGTTTGCTTTAACCCCGCACCGAGCGCGGCTGCAGCTGCTCCTCCAACACCCCCTTCCCTCCCCGTGTGCCGGCCGTGCCAAAGGCGGACAGGGCTCTGTAATCCCGGGAGCGGATCCCGGCTGGAGCCAGCGTGGAGCTGGAAATGCACCGGGGGATGCAACGGGGGGATGCACTGGGGGGATGCAATGGGGGATGCATAGGGAGGGATGCACTGGGGGGATGCAATAGGGGATGCATAGGGAGGGATGCAATGGGGGGATGCAATGGGGGGATGCATCGATAACTGCACCAGGGGCTGCACAGGAGGGAAGCACCCCCTGTGGAACGCGGGCGTGCAAACACCCGTGCACCCGCACACGCAAAGGGCACACTCACACGCACCCCCGAGCTGTGCGGGAGTGCGAACACCCGCGGCACCCGCACCGGGGGCTGCCCCCCCGAGACACGGGTGTGCAAACACGCGTGCACCCGCACCCGGCTGCTCGCACACGCACAGGCAACTGCACATGAAATTGCACGCGTGCGTGCACATGCAATTGCACACTCACATGCAACTGCACAAGCAATTGCACACGTACACTCACATGCAATTGCACATGCACATACAATTGCATATGTAATTGCACATGCACACGCACACACAATTGCTCGTGCAATTGCACACTCACACGCATATGCACATACAACTGCACATGTAATTGCACACGCACATACAACTGCACATGCACATGCAACTGCACATGCAACTGCACATGTAATTGCACATGCACATGTAATTGCACACTCACACGCACATGCAATTGCACATGCACATGCAATTGCACATGTAATTGCACACTCACACGCACATGCAGTTGCTCACTCGCTCGCCCTTGCGCACCCGCTCGCCCCTGCAGCCCCGGCCCCGCTCGCCCCCGCTCACCTCGGGGCTGAGACATTGTCCCCCGCCCGGCTGGGGGAAGGGCGCGCACAAAGCCTTCCTTCCCCCGCGCNCATCCCTCTGCAGCCCTGCATCCCTCTGCAGCCCTGCATCCCTGCCTGCAGCCCCACGCTCCTACCTGCATCCCTCTCTGCAGCCCTGCACCCCTGCCTGCATCCCTGCCTGCATCCCTGCCTGCGTCCCTGCATCCCTCTCTGCAGCCCTGCACCCCTGCCTGCAGTCCTGAACCTCTGCCTGCATCCCTACACCCCTGTCTGCACCCCTGTCTGTATACTTGAATGCTCCACTGCCTGCCTGCACCCTTTCCTTCAGTCCTCAGCCCTCTCAAAGCCAAGCTTCTGCAACCCTACACTCCTGCCTGCACCCCTGTGTGCATCCCTGCCTGCATCCCTGTGCCCCTTCTTATATCCCTGCAACCCTTCCTGCATCCACACCTGCATCCCTGTACCCCTGACAGGCATCCCCTGTCACCCTGCACGATTTGGGTGCCCCACAGTGAACGCTGGAAGAATAAATAAAAGTAACTAAGAAATTTGTGCTTTAAAAACATTTACAGTTAAGTTAGTGCCAAGGACATTTTACACCCCAGCAAGATACTGGTGACAAAGGTGCAGAATCCAGTGTAAAGGTTGCATGGAGAGCACAGATGGGAGTGCAAGCAGCACTGACACCTTTTCCTTGGGCTGGAAAATGTGTGTTTTTAGCTGATTTCGATACCGTGCCTCCATTTCCCAGCCAGCCCCAGGCAGTGAAATCACACTCGTCTGGCCTTGCCATTTTTAGCTACAAGGGCCAAACTCTGAAGGAGGCTGCAACCCTCAATTAGGGATCTGTGTGGAACTTCCTGCTGTTCAGAGGGTTTCAGGGATGAGGGAAACGCGCTGCTGTGCGTGGTCCTTCCTGCCAAACTTCCCAGCTAGAGCAAATCCTTACAGCCAAGCAATAAATCCCCAAAATGAAAGGCTTGGGATGGAAATGCTGACAGACCCTTAACTCAGACATTACCACTGGCAGTGTTGCCACTCAGAATCCATGAGCTAAAGCAGCATCAGGGCAGGATCACCATGGGGAGCCAGAGGCTCTGGGTTTTAAGTGGCTTTTAACATTTCTAACAAACTTTTATTGGTCAAATTTGCACGCAGGTGCCAACTGAGAGATGCCCCTTTGGGTTTTCCAGAAGTTTTTGGGTGACCATTGAAAGGTCATCCACTGGGAGATATTTAAACCCAGTTGTTTTCATAGAATCATGGAATATCTGAGTGGGAAGGCACCCTCCAGGATCATCCAGTCCAACTTCTGACTCCACTCAGGACACCTCTAAGAGTCACCCCCTGTGCCCCAGAGCATCACCCAAACCCTCCTGGAGCTCTGGCAGCCCTGGGGCTGTGCCCACTGCCCTGGGGGAAAAACCTTCTCCTGAGACCCATCCTAAACCTTCCCTCACACAGTTCCAAGGAACTTTTTGCTATAGAGGATGGTGTCCTTGTTCTCCACAGCGTCCTGAAGCACTGCCATGTCCCTTTCTGGCTGCCAGGTGCTATCGGGTGTCCTGGGATGTCCCTGTCACACACCCAAGCATGGACAGCACAACAAATCCTGTGTCCCAACACAAGCAAACAGCACAATGGCCATTTATAGTGTTTTTCTGCTTACCCTATTCTCCCCCCCAAAAGGCATGGAGGGGTCTGGGGTACCCCCACAGCGCTGCCTCCCTCGGAGTTAGGGCACCCTTGTACAACGCCCTGCTAAGGCCAAGGGGAATTTTCTCCCGATTTTCACAGGTTTAGGCTGGGCTGGGGCCTGCAGAGTCTTGTCCATCTCACGTGCTCGTGTGTGCAGGGCTGGAGGGTGTGTGATGCTCAGCCAGAGGATGAGCCCCGACAGGCTGCAGCAGGACCAGGAGGTGCACGGGAAGGCAGGGGCACACAGCAGCATCACCCCCAAACTGGGGGGCTCCCCCAAGGTGTGGGGTCTGCAGCCTCCCCCAGACCCTGCAGGATGCCCTCTCCTGTCCTGGAGCCAAGCAGGGACATGGGTGGGTGACACGATGTGGGTGGGACTAGACTTGAGAGCATCACAGAGAAACTGGACAAACACACTGTGGCTTCAGAGCCCGGCTGAAAAACGTCCTCCCTGCATCTGTAAACAGGAGATTTGCACCGAAATATGTATTTGTTTCAGACACAACATCGTTTCCAGCACTTGCTTTGATCGGGGCGCTTGGAAGCTGAGCCGGGTCACGCGTTGGGTTCGTCCAGGGAAAAGACAATTAGAGGCTTCAGTGTCAGTGTTTGTGCAAACCTCACTCGGGGGTAATTAATCCCAGAGCTCTGTCCACAAACAACAGCCAGTTCCAAACTGTCCTGCTTTGCTCTTGCAGTGCTATTATCAGAGGTAGTTCCTGTATCTCAGTTTCTTACATCTCGGTGTGGAGGGGTTTTTTCCCCCGGTCCATCTCTCTTCACTAAAAATTATTTGGAAAATTCAGGTCCTGTGTGGTTTATAACTGTTACAATCATAGGTGGTGAGAAACAGAAGCAAAACTGCTGTCCAAACACCTGTGGTGCCTCCTTGTGCATCCCTGAACATGAAATTCCCATTTTTTGTAGTGGTCAATCCCCACAGACCATGTGGACAGGCAAATGCCAGCCATTCCCAAATGCTCCCGAGGTGCAGAGGTCTCACACTGAAGCTGAGAATTAAAAGGAGTAGGAATAAGCACCCTGAAGGCTCTGCCTGCTGTGGGGCAGCAGACAAGGCAGGACTCTGCTACAAAAGGTGAATAAGCTGCAGGAAGTTCTCCACTACAAGAGGGACCAGCTGGGATAAGGGATGCTCCAGAAGGATGTCTGGGGAAGGAGCTGGAAGAAAAGCCAAAGCAAACAGTGGGTGCAGATGCTGGGGAGGAGAATACGGCTGGGGGAGAGAGGAGGTGAGAAACAATAAGCTGTCCTGAGCAGGAGCTGCTCATGGGAGCAGAGACCATCTGCTCCTCAGGGTCTGAATGGGTGATATCCTGCATTCCTTTGTTCCCCGGGTTACAGGGAATTGCAGGCTGCAGGCATTTAAAGCCAAACGCAGTCCCGGAGAGTTCAGCCACATCTTACCTTTTGTCTGACTTGCCTGTCTCCTCCTCCTCCAGCCTCTCCTCTTGCAGCCCCCAGCTCCCAGCACATTCTTCCACCTCGGATCCCAAGGAGATGGATTAAAGCCCAGAAGGACATTACAGTTCTCAGAAACAAACTGTGCTGCACAGGGTGGGATGTTGGTAAACAGGGTGGGATGTTGGCAAACAGTGAAATGTTGGTAAATTCTCTCCTCGTGGCTTTAGCCCGCTAGGTGGGGAAGTGGGAGAGGATAAAATGACCCAAGAAGTACATGCAGCTCATAAAGGAGGCAGAGTAAACAAAGCCAGTAAATAAAAACTACTTTCAACTTAGTAATAATAAGGTTTTAGAGCCATAAATCTGGCTGGATAATAATGAGGAGTTGAGCACACCCTTCCAGGAGGGGTGAGGGTGATGCTCATGTCTGTTGACCTAAGGAAGAGGGACAGAGGTGGAGGTGGAGAGCCAGGTAGGACTTTTTAAATTTTTGGAAAAATATGAAGTCAATGCACAGATGAACTAAAGCAGCCTCAGACCTCTGGAAATCATCGACTTGGGGGCTGGGAGAAAAGGCATTTTTATGTGGCCTGTCTTATGTTGCTCGTCCCTCCTCGTGAACTTTGCAGTCCTGCTCTTGAGGATGATTTGCCTCTTGTTAAAAGCCTGAAATTTTGCCAGGTAAGTATTACGTGGTCACCTTTTTGCTGTGTTGCTGCACAGAGGTGTCCATGCAGAAAACTCCCATCCCTCTTGTCATGTGTTGGGGTTGGGGTTGGCACGAGGGGGCACATCTGAAAGTTGTGGCTGCTTTTTCCTTGCCTTCTGGTGGGGGTTTTAAAGCTGCAAATACTGCTGGTTTTTTTCCCCTGTTTGCATTTCCTCCTCTCTGCACTCCCTGCAAAATAGACTCTGTTTATTCTGGTGCAATAATGGACCCAAATGCATCCTTCAGGCGTCCTGGGAGCACTTAGCCCAGCCTTCAGTCCCAGCCCTTTTGTGTCTGATGGATTTGCAGGGCTGGTTCTGGGTCACATCCCGAGCCTGATGCCGTGCCACAGGGTCCCTGTCCACTGCCTTGTCACTGCTCAGCTCTGCCAGGGGCACCTGGATGCTTCAACATCTTTTAGGGTCAGATCCATCACCTTCAGTCCTCGTGGTTTTAAGATTTGCAGGTCACTCAGCAGGCATTGTTTGAATGCCCAGTAATTTCACCCCAAAGACAGGAGCAATAAAGAAAATTCAGAGTTTCCTAAATTCTGCCCAGTCACCCATATCCCAGCCCCTTCACAAGGCTGAGTGCAGTAGCACATCTGCTGCTCTGAGGAGTTTTTAAATTACTCCTAAGGTTTCTCTGAAGTCAAGGCATCTTTAACTCACACTCAGTAAGCACCAGCTGTTTGAGGAGGGATCCTCACTCCTTCCCAGGATGGCAGAGGTGGGAGCAGGACCCCAGTGAGCCAGAGCTGGAGCCCCCAGCCCTGTGGCACCACTGGGTGACACAGCAGGGTTCACTGCTGGCTGGGTGGAGGTGTGGGCTCAACAATCCCTCCAGTCCCCTGCCCAGTGTCCCTCGCTCCTGGATGACAGAAGCATTTGGGATTTTGGGGGAAGGGTTTCACCTCGGGGCACTGCTCTGCATCTTGCACTTTTTTTCTCACTGCTTCTCCCTTTATTTTTTTTCCCAGCAAAATGAGTTGCAGGCTCATTCAACAACACAATTAAGGGTTCAATCATAAACTGGTCGTTTCTCTGGATCCCCGTGGATGCAAATCCATGTCTGCCTGTGTTCCTGTAAGGGGGTTTCTGCAGGAGCATCTTAGAGAGGGGGCCCAGGGCTCCTCTGTGCCACACCACAGCTGCCCAGCATCTCTCCACAGTTAGGGATGATTAAACCACCATGTGAGTGGTTTTATCGAGGTGGTTTAATAAACCTTTATTGCATTTATGTAACTCCTCGGGCAAGATGATCTGGAGTTAATTACTGGAGTTGATTTCCTAGTGAATAATATCTAGAGTTTGTCTAAAGCCTGTGGAACTCCTTTGTGCTCCTGTTTAACACAATATAAGTTTGGATGGTTTGGTGTAAACATTGGCATCAGAAGGGCTTGGACCTGACACTTGGACACTGAAGGTGAAGGTGGCCATGAGCCCTGGGGGGCTTTGCCAGGGGTTTCATCTCTACATGGCAAAATCCCTGCCTGGGATGTGGGTTCCTGATGATTTTTGGGGTGTGGATGCAATGCCACACCATGTCCCAGCCATTCTGGGGTTGGTGGGAGACCATCAGGAAACTCCCAGTACGGACTATGCAAGGCAAGGAGGCACCTGAATATTTAGGGATAGAAGCTGAGCCTTCACCAGCAGCCAGGGAGAGGAAGGAGGAGGAGGAATCCACTGTAAAAATGTTCTAAAACATGGTGGAATGAGGCTGAGCAGCTCCAAAAGTGAGACTCAGAGCAGCAGTGCTAAATAAGGACAGGTAGTGCCTCTGTCTGAAGGGATATTTTTATTGGGATGGCAGCAGGAAATATAATTTTCTTTAGCTGACATGTATATCTGGAGTATGTTGTAGTACAGAGTCAGCCAGTGTGGTGCTTTTTTAAAGAGGGAAATCATATTTCATAATGCATCCAGAAAACCACTGGGAAGGGAACACAGCTGGAGGTGGGCAAGTGGCCACTGGAGCAGAGGATGGCAGTTCTGATGAAAAATACCTGGTTTCTGTCACGTCCCCATCACTGATTGGGCATGTTTTCCCCTCCAAACTTTGCTGGTTTAAAATAGGCATTTTGGTGCTTTTTTTCCCCTACAAACATGAGGTACTATTCATGGCCAGAATGAGTATATGTTTGTCCCCATATGGCTGTAATTACGGTATTCTATATGCATTACATACAATGTATATATTGTATATTATAGTGCTGGCAAGGCTGTTGTTGAGAGTCTGTTGATTCTCCAGTTTAAAGCTTGTTTTTTTCCAGAGGTTTCAAACTTCCCGTAAAAGTCTATTCTGGGCTGAAACTCCCTGTGCCAAGTCTTAGGCCAAGATTGAAATTTCTTTTATGAAATTTTATTTTGAGCCAAATTGGAATGTTGCTCCAGAAGGTGGATGAGGGCACGGAGTAAAATCTCTGTCTTGCAGGGTGTGAGCAGATCTGACTCCCAAAGAACCTGAGTGCTGGGTAACTTTTTATAAAGGTGCAAAATGCTGCCTTCCCCAGCTGCTTTTTAACCCCTTTTCTTTATGACCAAGGATAAATTGCTCTTGGTATCGGCCTGTGCATGATCCTCATGCTCTGGGTTGGAATATCAGGATGTTTTCACTGTCCAGCAGCTGGTGGCTTTGGCAGTGGCCGAGCACCCTCCTCATCTGGGTGCAGCTGCACACTTGGAGCAGTAAATGCTGGAGGAAGTTGGGTTTTGCACAGTTTATTTTAGTCTCTTTCTAGCTCCCAGAAAAGGCAGGTCTCTAAATTAGGTGCTCTGAATTACTGCTAAAGGGCTTCCCTGGCAGGGAATCTGGGCTGTAGATGATGCAAATGCATCATCCTTGTGCTTTTGCACAGGTTTATTGATGTGAACACATGGTTTCCAGTAAATATGCAGTGTGTCTCCTCAGCCTGCTGTTTGCATGAGAAAAATAGATGTAAACAGTAGCAGGAGATGGGCAGAAGTGAGACTCAGGTTGGCTAAAAAGCAGATGGTACTCCAAAGGAAAATGTAAAATAATTTGGCTTTATCTGTACTTGTATCTGAGAGGTTTGTGTGATGGGCTTTTGGTTCCCAAAGGGCTCTGCAAAGCTTTGGTAAAAAAGAAAGAGAGAAAGAACAGCTGCTTTACCTGAAGCTTCTGCATCAGTGCACAAAGTCATTACAGCATTCCTGGGCTTCCTGAAAGCTCTCTGCACACTGGGAAGGGCAGCCAGAGCAGCCCCACTCTTCCCATCTGGGACAGAAAAGCCAGAGGGAACAGAAGGGCCACATCCACCAAACTGAAATTCAAGAATAATGCTCCATCCCTGGCCATGTATTTGCTGTCCTGGTCCTGAGCTCGTTCTGCCCAGTCTGCACAGCACAACAAAGGATGGGCAGGACCTCCCATATTTCATTGCAAGAATTGGTGGAGGCATCTCCTTCTGCTCTGCTCCACGTCCAGGGCAGCAGGTTTGGCTCAGGATGCACAGGGATGCTACCAAAGAATTTGGAAATGGTCCTTTGTGATTTTAAGGCTTTTTTTTTTTTCTCTCTTTACTTTTGAAAGGCTGAGTCAGACAAAGAAAGAAATGGAAGAAAGGAAAGAAAGGAAATTCAGTCAGTCATGTTTCCTTTCCGGATGAATTAATGCATTCCCACTGCAGTGCATTGAACTGTGCTTCCCTAAGATCCTGTTTACTGAATTCCTTAGGTGGGCACCTGTGCACAACTTTCCTTTTCAATTAAATACCCCTGTAAGGAGAGTCTTTAAACAGAAAGTGGAAGAAATGGCACAGCCTGGCAGGGAGGAAGTGCCATTCTGCATGTGCTGCTGTGGCTTTGGAGCTGCTCCCAATGTGATTCAGAGTCCATGAGACCAGAGTGATGAGGACTGGAACAAGATGATCTCTAAGGTCCTTTCCAACTCAAATAATTCCATGATTCTGTGATAAATCTTTGCTAAGAAGTGTAATCTGGACAGGCTTTTGGTGCCCACTGCTTGCAAACACAGCATCCATTCCCATCTAGTGCAGATTCCTTCTGGTCTGGAACACATTACATCACCCTTGACTTTTTGAGTCTATAAATGGGGATTATGTTTGAGGCACCTGAGCATACAGGGCTGTTGCAAAAATGAATTAGGTGGTGGTTTGAATGTGCTTTGAAGATGAAAAGCATCTCAGTGCTTTAGGTGTTAATTGCTCTCTGAAGGTTCTCTGCCCATGGGTTTGACTCTCAGGTGCTGATGCTGCCACGTGTATTTGGTGGTTCCCTGGCTGCAGCAGCTCCCAGGACCATGGGTGTCTCGCCCAACTGACAGCAAAATACATTTTAGGGGGTCTTATCCTCTCATATGTCACAGCCTGATGCTTTGGAGCACCCACATGTGAAACCCCTCCCCTGCTCTGTGGGGACCCTTCACGTTTCCTGGCCATGAGCTGTGCTGGGGGTTATTGCTGCAAACCCCGAGCTCTGAGCTCTTCCCTGGAAGGACAGAGCTTGAGATAAGGAAAGCTTTGAACCTTTGAAGGAGGAGTTGTTGGCCTAAAATACCCTGAACTCCAAGGAGCTGCAAACTTTGCAGGTAGAACATAAAATCACGGAATGGTTTGGGTCGGAAGGGACATTGGGGACCACCTTGTGCCCACTCCCTGCAATGGGCAGGGACACCTTCCACTAGACCAGGAAGAAGCAACACATGAATATGAGCATTAAAACTTTTGAAGTATAAACAGAGACCACAACAAACATCAAAGTGACCAGAAGAATTCAGCCTCAGACCGGCTTCTATTCTATTTTATGCTTGATGGACAAAGATAAGAAGTTTTGGGGTTTTTTTCCTATTGAAGTTCTAGTTATGTCATTGTATTTACTCACTATTCATAAGGCAAAACTGAAGGGCATTATTTAATTAGAGGGCTTTTATCTAATTCTCTTTGTTAAGGTGGAAACCAGTGGGGCAAAAAAGAAATTTGTGTAAAATTTGCATGAAATTTGTGCTTTGGGACTGCAACACAGGGTTCTTGTGCCTGCTGAGGGCTCTGGGACCACGCTGGGGCTTGAATTATATGTTCCCAATTGTTACTGCAGGTGAAGGTGTGGATGCAAAAGCTTCTGCATGGCTGTGGTATTACGTGTGCAAACACTGCTTCTCACTAAAAACCGTGCTGTGACACCCTTTCCTTCTCTCCCCACGAGCACACAGCCCCTCATCCTCATTTTTCCGAGCAAAGATGTGGAGTGCACACTGCGGCTACAGATCCGTGCACCAGTGCGTGATGCTCCCGCAGCTCCGCAGGGGCACAAAACACCTCGGACAGGGAATTCCAAACCCTCCTGCATCCCTCGCAGGGATCCGAGCGGAGCAGGAGCACGGGATGCAGCGTCTCTGCGGCAGAGCTCGGGATGCTCGGGATGCTCGGAGCCTTTCCCAGCAGCAGCAGCCGCTCGCAGGAGGCATTTAGGAAAAGGAGCACGTCGGATTGCGCTCCCGGCCACGGGAACAGCGCGATGAACATCTCCGTGGGTTGCATCGCACCCCAAAATCAGCAAAAGGGCCGTCCGCGGGGTGACGGGGACACTGGCCGGAGGGGAATAACTCAGTGGGAACCAGCACCCACCCGTAAATGACAGGAGCCCGGCGTTTGTGTGCAGGGCAGCGTTTTCAATACTTGAATTTTGGGTAATGTAATAAAATACGGGCGGCTTTCTGGACGCAGGCGGGAGCCAGGAGCACTGATGGCAACCTTAAATCCTTGAGCCCCCGGGATGTCTTTCCAGCCCCTTTCCTCTGCTTCTCAGCGGGGTTGTGATGGGAGGCGGAGGGGGAGTGTAACTGGAGGATGGGGTACCCAGATAGAAGGGGGGACACCCGGAGGATGGGGGGCCCTGGGTTGGGGTTATCCCCGGAATGGGGGATCATCCAGACAATGGGGTCCTCCAGAGTCTTTGGAAAGGGATGTTCCTTGGAGGAGGGGGTCACCCGGAGAACGGGGTCGCCGGGAAAAGGGGGATCCCGAAAGATGTGGTCACCCGAAGGAAGGGGTCCCTGGGGTGGGGGGTCCTCGGAAGGGGAGGAGGTCACCTGGAGGATGGGGTGAATCCTTTGTACCGGGGGATTCCTTGGAGGTGGCGGTCACCCAAATAAGGGGGAGTCCCCAGGAGGGACGGGGTCCCCGGGAGAAGGGAGTCCTGGGAAGGTGGGGTCACCTGGAGGATGGGACCACCCGAAAAACAGAGTCCCTGGGAAGAGGGATGGAAGATGGATGGGCTCCTCGGGAGGAAAGCCCCGGTGAGGAAAAGGGGGTCCCGGGACCAGAGGTGTCCCCGGGAGGGGAGGAAAGTCGCCAGGAGGGAGGCGTCCCTGCACTGCAGACGGGCAGGGCAGCCCTAACCGGGAGCCACGGGGATGCGGGGCCAGGGGCGGCGGGTGGGCAGCCCCACTCCATCCCGCTCCATCCCCTCCATCCCGATCCATCCCGTCTATCCCGGTCCATCCCCTCCATCCCGGTCCATCCCGTCTATCCCGGGGCGGACCGGGGGATGCCGGGGGATACCCGGAGGTATCTAAGGATATCCGGGGGGATACTCGGGGGTCCCGGGGGATGCCGGGGGGGTACCCGAGGGTATCCAGGGATACCCGGGCGGTGCCGGGGCTCTGCTTCCCACGCTCCGCTGCGGAGGGAGGCGGGTCCGGGGGGCGGTGGCAGGACCGGGGGGGCGGTGGCAGGACCGGGGGGGCGGCCCCTNGCTTTGGGGTGAGGGGAATAAAAGGGAGGAATAGAAACCTGAAGGGGTGTTCGCCCCCCAAAACCTATGGGGGTCCCTGGGGGCGACGAGCTGGGGCGCAGCGGGGATGCGGGAGGATGCTCGGGGGATGCAGAGGGATTCTCGGGGATGCAGTAGGATGCGGGGGGATGCGGGAGGATGCTCGGATGCAGAGGGATGCTCGGGGGATGCGGGAGAATGCGGGAGGATGCTCGGGGTATGCGGCAGGATGCTCGGGGATACAGGAGGATGCACGGGGATGCGGGAGGATGCAGGAGGATGCTCGGGGATGCTGCGGGACCGGGAGCTGTGCTGGAACAGCCCGGCCTGGCTCTGCTCCGTGTCATTGCCGGTGCCCGCAGCTGAACAAGGATGAGTTTGGAGGGAAGCGATTTGCAGTCACGGGGCTCCTCGGGGCTGCGCAGCCCCAGGCACGGCTGGGCTTCCCCTTGGGGGTCAGAGAAGGGAGAAAATTCAGCCCGTTTTCTAAACTTCTTAAACAAAGCGTCTCGCCTGACTATTATGTATTATTGCATTAGCAATTTAAATAATTGAAGAGCGCTAAGGAGCACATCCAAGTTTTGTTTAAGTACCGTTTTGGCTGTTGTTTTCTTGCAGCAAGATGAGTGAACTTGTTTTCAGACCTTTCTGTGGGTGTTGTTCACTGATAAGTTGTTTATCCCTCGAGGTGCAGCTCAATTAGCTGGGGCTCACAACCACCCCGTTTGGTTTTCTTTTAGTTTTCTTGTTTTATTTTATTATTTTTTTAGCTTAAAAGACAAGGAAAACGTGATGTGCAGCACTAAATCATCCTCTGACCTTTAAAGGCTGTTGCCAGGCTGATGTCTGGGAAGGGAGGGGAGTCTTCCCAAGTATCAGCTGAGCATTGTTTAGGAAGCACTGGCATCTCCGATGTGGAATTAAAGCCCAAACCCAGTGATTTCCCTAAGATTGCTTTGACTGAGGTGCCCACAAGCAGCTGTGTGTCACCTGCCTCCCCTGTCAGTGCAGATCATAAGTCAGGGGCTGAACTGGGGGGAGGATTTCACAGGTTCAGGGTGTTTTCATTTTGTCCAGAATTATTCAACTAAATGCCTTGGCAGCTTTTTCTGCTCAGCCTACATCTTCATTTTCCTCATCTGGAGTTTCAAGGAGGATTTGGGGTTGTTTTTATCCCCCCCAAAAATTTCTCACCATACAAGTGATGCTTTTTCAGTGTCCTTCATCATGTAAGCTTCAGTTGCTTACATAGAGGTGGCAGGTGTAGTATGAAAAATTAATTAACGTTCTTAAAATGACCCTTCCTCCAACCTAGGTGATGTAAATTAAAGCATGGCAGCATTCCAGTGAAGATGTGGGAGTATTTTGGTTTTGATAAGTGGCTAAAAAATAATTAGAGAAACAGTAACTGGCACTGGTGATTGAATCTGATTAAATCATCTGGGCCAAATTCTGGGTTTCATTAAAGCAGAGAAGTGTGTCTGGGGGAAGGGGTTGCTGTGTCAGACCATCGTGTGGCTTTGAGCAAGGACCTCGATGGAGCTTCTGCTCTTCCAAGTGCTCTTGAAATGTGCTCCTGAGAGCAAACAGTGGCAGTGCAGGCACTCAGAGGGCATGCTGTGAGCAGAGGGGAGAAGCACCGTGGTTTTTTGTGACCTGTAAGCAGTAACTGCTGCTTTGGATTATTTTGAAAACACTCTGCTGTCAGTGTGAAAGCATTTTTGCCTCGAAAATATCCAGAGGAAGTCCTGTGTGTTTTTCCTGCAGGGCTTAGTTACTATCATGGCTTGGTGCTGAAGCATTTTGTGGTTGGAATTTTTTTTTTGTAAGCAAAATAATGTCTTGTTTAAATTTCATTCCTATGCTTGAAGTGGATTTGGTGTGACTTTAAGGGCAGCGCTCCAGGCTGGAGGTGGGATTCCTTCCCAAGGCTTCTCTTTCAGGGCTGAGCAGCTGTGTCCCACGTGGGTCCTTGTGCTCCCAGGGGGTCACTGCTCCATGCAGGACCCCAAAATGCAGCCAGGGGAGCTGGGAATGGGGATTTCATGGTTTCAGCCCCTTTCCCCTGCTCTCCTCCCTCCTACTCAGGCTCTCAGTGCTGTGTGTGTAAGGTGTTTGTGGATGTGGAGCCCTCCCAGCTCAGCTCAGTGGTGCTGACATCTGAGCAACCCTCTCTGTCCCATTAGCCTGATGCTGTCTGGGCTCCAAAAATAGATTTCCATGTTAAAATACAGCCAGGGCAGGAAGTTTGAGCCATGTGGTGTCTAACAGATAACAGAGAAACCAAGTCCTGCTGTTGCCAAATAAATAGCTCCGAAATCATCAGGATAAATGGAACCCTCCAACACTGACTTTTTAGTGTTAGAAAGTAAGGGATTACTTTTATTTATTGCTTTTTATTTTCAGCTCTGGGTGTGTATGTGGCCAGCAAAAGTCCTGCCTCCACACAGACACCAATACATCCCTTTTATACCTAATTATACATTTTTAACAAACAGAGTAATGAATGTTCATTGGTTCTGAATGACATAATTCTCTTTCATTAGTTACTCTTCCACCTTCTCTTGGTTATTCATTTCTCAGTTTCTATGCTAATTAAGGCCACACTTTTAGTCTTGTTTGTATCTTTTTCCCCAGTAGGGACTTTCTAGCACATATACTGAATTCTTTGTTAGTCCTTTTATCTTCTGGTTCCTGCAAAAGGTCCTTGTAGATCATAAATCCATGTTCCAAATGTCCAATTTCAACAATACATCTTTCTCTCTCCCAGACTTTGTTCATTGAAGCATATCAAGGTTAACAAAACTTAGTTTTTGTACTTCTCCCTTGCTGTGTTCTCACAGAAGTTGCTTATGACAACTTTTTGCTAAATGCTGGCCAGAAGTGATCTAAGGCCTAACACAAGACCTGTGATTAATTAAAACAAGTAATTTGAATTGCAATAATTAAAAAGTTTGAAAAGTGATATAATTTCCAACCCTCTCACAGAGCTGCTCTGTGTATGCAGCACCAGGAACATCAGCCTGCCACTGAAATAAGTGTTGGCAGCTGGAAAGCCTGGAATTAGGGATAAATTCCTAAAATCTGCCCTGTTCTGGCTGAAGGGCTGAGAATGACTCTGTTGTTACTGGAAGGGTGGTGGCCCTGGCCCTGTGCTGGTGCTCTGCTGTCTCTCATGGTTGTGTTTCACCTTTCCCAGGTGAGGGCGCAGAGGGAGATGTTGAGTGACCCATAACTCCAAACCTGAGGTGACAGAGTGGTGGCAAAACTGGGGAGAGAAACCTGCCCCTTCCCAGCCTGCCATCCCTCCCCGAGCAGGTATGTCTCCTGGGAAAGAGAGATAAAATTAAATTAAATTTTTAATTTCATTCAATCATTTTCCCCTTTCCCAAAGGTTCTCTTCAGTACTCTTGTCCTGTGCAGCTGGGCTACTGAAAAGGTTAAAATATAATGGGCAGGAAAATAAGCAGTGCTGGATGAGCTCCAGGATGGAAAGGGGTTACTCACGGTAAATTGAACAGCTTGCCTGGGGTGAGCTGGCTCTGGCTTTTGGATGCCTGGCTCTGGCTGGCTGCCCTCAGCTCCTGCCATGGATGCTGCAATTGTGCTCCCAGGCAAATACTTGGGGTATAATTTATGTGGAGAAAAATAAGCCCGGGTTAGGTCAAATTTAGTGAGCTTGCCTCGAGCTGGTCCTGCCCTTGGCTGGAGGGTTGGCCCAGGGGCATCCCCAGGCATCTTCTGCCCGGATTCCCGGCTGGATTGCCCAGCTCTCTCTCACCCTAAATGATAATTAGCAATTTCTTCATGTAGCAGACACCCAGCACATTTATCTGAAGGCATTTAAAATATGGAAAACTGAAAAGAACACTTTTTTATGAAAATACAAAAATAGCAGACACCGAGTGCTGCGACTGCCTGGCTTTGGAGTTTTAAATCATGGTGTCATTTAATATTGATTTATTTGTTTTTCTTAAACTAGTCTTGAGAAATGGCACCAGCTGCTCCAAGGGAAGCAGGAGTGTGGAGGCAAACCCGAGCTCTCCTGTTCAAGAACTGTCTCATCAAATGTAGGACCAAGAAAAGCAGTGTCCAGGTAAGGGGGGAGTCCTTGGTTCCTGCTGCTGCTGCACCCACAGTTATTCTGTGCTCAAACAGCTCCCAGATCAGGGGCAACACTCAGTTCTGGTATGATGTTTATGAAGCTTCATGCTCTGCATTGAATTTTGGGTTGAAAGAGGCTTGTTCAGAAGGTATTTTGTGATCCTTTGCTTGAAAATGTATCCTAAGGGTTTGTCCAGAAAATAGCCTTGAATATAAAATTATATATAAATATAAAATATTAATATATAAATTATAGTAGCCAACGCATTAATACTTAAAATGTATTGATATGTTCATATTTATAAATAATAAGTTAAAAATCTTACAATATTGCCATCTTAATGCACTTTTAAAAGCCTTTGCACCTGTAATACAGAGGGTGACACCTCCCCAAGGGAGTTTTCTCTCTTCTGCCAGTTCAGCCCTGTGTGCAGGTGATAGGGTGATACTTTAATCTGAATTTTGAGGGGAACAAGAGACAGTGCAGTGCTTGGCTGGGCTGCTTTAGTGGCTCTCAGCCTGTGTTTTGCTGCTTCCCAAAGAGCATGAATTTGCAGATGTTTCAAGCTTGTAGAATTATCCCTTTGGGCCCTAAAATGCCTTCTTGGGTTACTAATGCAGGCAATTAAGATCCTGCTGCAGCGCCAGGGAAGGATTTGGCACCACCATTGCTGTTGCACTGCAAACTTTCAGGGAATTGCACAGTCAAATAACTGAGCTTTGGGGAAGAGAAACCTGGGGAAGGGTTTGATTTCTCTTTGCTGCTCTTTGAAATGTTCCTTTTTGCCTTGTGCAGGAGGTCCTTTTCCCGCTGTTCTTCCTCTTCTGGCTCATCCTCATGAGCATGATGCACCCCCACAGGAAATACGACGAGGTGGCCAACACCAACCTGGGCCCCCTGGACATGTCCCAGCTGGTGAACTTCGTCATTGGGTACACGCCACCCACCCGAGTGACACGGGACATCATGAAGAAAGTGGCCTTTGATAACTTCGAAGATGGTATTCACCCCCCAAGTGTTGTGGGTTTGTCATTGTAGCTCACACTGGGGCCTGTGTTTGAAGAGGATGCTCAGGGGTGTTGCTGGGAGCCAAAAACCATTTCTTTCCTGTCTTAGTGAAGGCGTTGGTGGCTTTTCTGTTTGGCAAATGTTGTGGCACTGCCACCCCAAAGTGATTGCCATTCTCCTGCTGCAGCCAAAGTGTGGTGTGACTGCAGGGGAGGGTTTGGGTCCAAAAGCCCCTGAGCAGCCCTAGGGCTGATGGACTCCTCTCCTGGGCCATACTCAGGAGGTGCTGCTGTCTCAGGTTGTGTTTTCCATCCTGGTGTCACCACCAGAACATCATCTTCAAGTTTTTTTGAAAGCTGGTTCTCATTAGCACTTTGGCACCTCTTCTCCTGAAAGCAATTTTCCTTTTCTTTTGCTTCCCCCACTCCCTGTTTGTTTTTTTAACCTGCTTAGTTTTTCCTGTGTTTCTTTCCTTCTGTTTGTTTGGGGTTTTTTTACATTTGTTTGGGGTTTTCCCATTTGTTGTTTTACTTCCATTTATTTGCTTTTTCCTTGTTTGTTTTTCCTGGGTTTGTTTATTTTTCCCCCCATTTGTTTGGAGGTTTTCACTGTTTGTTTTTCCACTAATTTTGGGGTTTTTTCCTTTGGCTTTTTTTCCCCTACTCTTTTCCTTTTATTTCTGTTTTTTCTCCAGTGCTCTGCCTGCAGACCTCACACATGTAGCAGGAACTTTGTCTCTCCAAACCCACTGATGTATTTTTAGTTTGATATCTTTGATTCTCCTCTCTGTTCCTCGTGCTTCAGAGGAACCTGACCTTGGGCACTTTCAGGGATGGAGCATCTACAGCTTCTCTGGACACCCTGTGCCAGGGCCCCATGACCCTCACAGGGAAGAATTTCTTCCTCAAATCTAATCTAAACCTACTCCCTGCCAGTTTGAAACCATTCCCCTTTGTCCTGTCATGCACACATATATTTATGTATCCCCAAACTGAAATAAATCATTAATGATTAACACGATACTTCAAAAACATTACACATTTTTTTCTCCCTGCTGTGCCAGTGCCTAAATCAACTTGATAATTCCTTAATATCTTCCAGGCATCATCACAGAGGAGTATTTAAGTGAGGAGGAGCTGCAGGAGGCCAGTGCTCTCAAACCCTCCAACTTCGTGGGGGTCGTGTTCAAGGATTCCATGTCCTACCAGCTGAGGTTCCACGACTCCATTGCCATGTCCTCCATTTACACCGAGTCCAGAGGTAAATGGGAATATTCCCACATGTTCTCTGCAGGGGGACAGGCTGGAGGATCATTCCCCCTTTTCCCCTTTTCCCTGCTGTTGCATAAATTGATTTCTGCAGGTTGTGATCAGGGGTGGCTGATCAAGCTGAACATTGGGACCGGGGCGGGTGTCACTCTGGTTTTTGGTGTTTTGGCACAGAATTAGGATAACCCCAGGGTGGGCTGGGGTGGAGGGGGCTCTGCAGATGCTCATTGCCTGCTCTGTCCTGCAGCCAGCTGCTCCAAACTGCGCAAGGGCTGCGAGTCAGTGACCTACTGGAGCTCGGGCTTCACGGCGCTCCAAGCCTGCATCGATGCTGCGATTATCCAGGTACAGCTGGGAGGCAACAGCCCAAACCAGGGGGGTTCAGGTCCATATCAGGAGTTAGGTGGGTCCTGATGAGAGGGCAGAATGTTTTGGGGGTGTTCTGCTGTGTTTTGGGGGGGGTTTTGCTGTATTTTGGAGGGATTGTTCTTGTTGGGCTGAATAAAGTGGCTGTTTGTCTTAGTTTACATCCAAATGAGCCTGGGCACCCATCACAACAGTCCTCAAAACACAAAGGCTCCACAGTGCTCATCCCAAAATGCCATTTCAGATGCTGTACCAAGAGGGGCTGCAGAATTTACCTTATTTTGGTGTCAGTATTGGTGGGCAATTTTCCCCCATTTCCCTCTCTCATCCCACTCATGGTGGGAGCAAATTTCATCTTTTCGAGGGATAGAAATTTCACATTTGCTCATTTTATGTTCAGATGTTCCCCAGTTTCCCTGGTTTTGGATTGGGATTTGGGGTCTTCAGGTCTCTCCCTGCCAGCAGGGATGGAGATGGAGCTGAGCTGGCTGGGATGGGGCTGAAAAATCAGGAGCAATCCCAAAATAACTCTTCCTTCTTTTCCTCTCAGCTGAAGACGAATCAGTCGGTTTGGGAACAGCTGGAACTGACAAGAGCAATGGTTATGGGAGAGGCTGCTGTGGTGGAAATCGATAATTTCCCTCGTGCCATCATTTTAATTTACCTGGTGATTGCCTTCTCCCCATTTGGGTATTATTTGGCAATTCATATCGTGGCAGAAAAGGAGAGGAAGTTGAAGGAATTCTTGAAAATCCTGGGACTCCACGACACTGCCTTCTGGTATGTGAGTGTTTGGGGTAACCTGGATTTTAAATAGAAAATATGGAAGGAAATATTTAAAAAATAACATCTTCTATCCCATCTTCCAGTTTTGAAATTGTTTTCAGTCTTTAACTGGAGTTAGTTTAACTAGAAGTGAGATATTCTGTAAAATCACACATAAAGACCTTTGCAGTGTCATGAAAACAGGAGTATTTTAAGAAGTAAATACCAGAGTAGTACTGTTGCATTTATGTATGTAAAGCTATGTCAGACTTAAGGGATTAAATGTGATGATGTGTGAGGTTTTTGTGGGAGTTTTTTTTATTCTTTTGAAGTATTTTTGGCTCAGGACCTCCTTTCCAAGAGGCTCAACAGGTAACCTGCTCAGAGCTTTGCAGCAGCTTTCCTAACATGCAATTAAATGAATCCAACTCTGTAATTTTATCAAGACAGAGCAGTGAAAGCAACAGGTTTTAATTTGATTCCTTACCATGATGGAAATTGTCCTGTGCAATAGAATGTTTCATTTTTCCCCCAAATGAGAGGATGTGCTAATTTGCAATCACTGATAGTTGAAGAGATAAAACCAGGCTTAGCTTTGCCCTTTCCTGTGGTGTTTTCACATCTGTCCCCACTGCCCCCAAACAGCCACCTGGGCTTGTTGGAATGGGGTTTTTTCTTGCTTTGGAGGAAATGTGTCATTTTTCACTACCTGTGCACAAACCACCCTTGTTTCCTGAGGTCAGAGTTGCTCACAGACTCACAGCCCTGCTTTTCAAAAGGAAAGGATTTTATTACCCTGCCCGGCGAGTGGAATGACTGGTGGATTAAATTTTAAATAGAATTTCTTGAATTATTGAAACCTCCGACTCTGTTGCCTTCTTTTGGTTATACCAGGGAATTAATTATGCAAGTTTTAAAAAAAAATTAATTGTGAATCATCTAATTGTGTGTCTTTAGCTGCTGTGGGTATCTGTGTGTGCTCCAGTGCTGAGAACAATTCCAGGGGTGTTTTACAAGAGCTCTTTTATTTGGGGGCCCTTGTTTTGTTGCAAGCTTGGCCTTTGGTGCAGCTGTCTGGAATATTAAAGAATGGTGGTTTGAGCAATTTCTGTGGTGGATTCAGGCTGGAGATTCATTGCCTGTTTCTGTTCTTCCCCCCCTTTTGTTCCTAGGCTCTCCTGGGTGCTGCTCTACGTGAGCCTGATTTTTGTCATGTCCATTCTCATGGCAGTGATCGCCACAGCCTCTTCCCTCTTTCCCCAGAGCAGTGCCTTTGTCATATTTCTCCTCTTTTTCTTGTATGGAGTCTCCTCAGTAAGTATTCCTGGTCTTGTTAAATTCAGCCATCCCATCCCTGGGGGTTTTATTCCCTTCCCACCTGATCATCTTCTCTCTGCTAAAGCATTTGGGACAAGTGTTGCTTCCCTGAAGGGCTGAACATGCTGGGTGTCTGAGCAGTTCCCATCCCCTTCCTTGGCTCTTCCCCAGTTTAGGATGTTGTGCAGATCTCACCCATCACTGTGGGAAATACCTTTTGCAGTTCAAACCCATGTCCTGCTCAAAACATTTGTTGTTACTGCACAGTGTAATGCTAAGACCCTAACTAAAGGTCAGAGGATTATATTATAATATATTATAAATGCATTTAGATAGCAGATTGCTTGTCTGAGTTTATAAGCAGCCAGTGCAGAAGTAGGTGTTTGTTAGGTATCACTTGCAGAAGGAACACTCAGCAGGGTGAAGGTGCACACTCAGCCCTATGGCTCCTAATTTTAATTCTGTATTTCTTTTCTGTGCTCTGTCACCTCTGGCAAATCCGTCCCCTCTGGTGTTGTGGAGGGGTATAAAAGCCTTGGGTATAAACTCCCCTTGGCAGTGCTGGGCAAACAGTTGGATCTGATGATCTGAAAGGTCCTTTCCACACAAAATGATTCCATTATTCTATGTGGGTGAATGCTGGAGTGACCATACCAGGAAAATAATATGATTATCACAGGCAAAGTGGTATTTTACCTTAGTTTTTCCCTACCTGTGTAATTATTATTTAATACAGTACCTTCCTATCTATTTTTTTTCCTCTGCCCTCAGGTTTTCTTTGCCCTTATGCTGACACCTCTGTTTAAAAAGTCAAAGCACGTGGGCATAGTGGAGTTCTTGGCCACGCTGGCTTTTGGGTTTGTGGGCCTTAACATTGTCCTGCTGGAGGATTTTCCCAAATCTTTCGTGTGGATTCTCAGCCCTTTGTGTCAGTGCAGCTTCTTGATCGGGGTTGCTCAGGTAAAGAACCACCTGCTCCTCATCCTCCCTGTGTTCTGGGCCACTTCCAAATAGATCTTATTGGAGATACTCTGAAATATTTATTAAAAATAAACTGGTGATGGTGGGGGGAAATGCCTATTTTAATAGCTTCTCCTGGGAATTTGATGTCAAGCAGCATCAAGGAGCTGTTATTCTTTGTGTTCATTGCTGTGATCTCAGTCACTTTCTCATTGTTTTTGGGTTTTTTGCCCACTTTTGCACTGAGCTGGTGCAGTGCTGGGGTGTAACATCTCCCTCTCTCCATGCAGGTCATGCATCTGGAAGATTATGAAGATGGGGCAAAATTTTCCAATATCAATGATGGTCCTTACCCCCTCTGCATCTCCCTTATTCTGTTGGTGCTGGACAGCATCTTTTACCTGCTTGTGGCTGTCTACCTGGACCAGGTTATCCCAGGTATGTTCCTGAGAGCTGAGCTGTGCAAGGATCACCAATTCCTGCAGTCCTGAGCCCTCCAGGCTCTCCCTTCAGTTGTGGAGAAAGGAGGTGATGCTGTTTGCAGACAGGTTTTTACATTGTGACTCAGAGTTCTTTTAGCTGAATTAATTTATAGTCTGTTAAAACTCTGAGGTGTGAGGAGTGCTTTTGACATGGTGAGAATTGCTAGCCCTAAAAAGTCAAATTTTCCCCTCTTTTTAGAGGAAAAGTTTCCTTACTGGGCTAATGAATGCTTCAACCTTTAAAATTTGCTCTTAGGGGGTTGAAAATCAAAGACTCCTCTGTCTGTTCCAGCCCTTTCCCTGTGACAGAAGTAGTTTGACATGAAACACAGAATAAAGTTGCTAATCTTGTGACTAAATCCTGGCTAAGCCCCTCGGCTCTGTTCACCTCCAGTCCCTGTGGCTCTCTGTCCCCCGTGTTTAAGTCACAGTTCTGTCAGCACTGGGGGTTTCTCTTGCTCAGAAGGAGATTTGCACATATATTGAAATTCTTGGCAAACCTGGAGCCTGCCAGCAGTGCTGATGGGGAGCTGGGGCTTAAATGCAGATTATTTCAGCTTGGCTGATGGAATCCCTGTGGAATAGAGGTGTGGGCTGGCTCAGGGACCTCTCCTAGTGCATCTCACAGCTTTTAGAGCTGAACCCCAAAACTGAGGAGTATCTGATCCCAAGTTGTCTCTCCCTGTGCTCTCAGGGGAGTTCGGGCTGCGCCGCGCTCCGTTTTTCTTCATGAAACCCTCGTTTTGGTCAAAGCACAGGAAGAATTACAAGGAGTTGTACGAGAGCAGCATCAATGGCAGCCTGAGCTTCAGCGAGATCGTGGAGCCCGTGCCTTCAGAATTCCAGGGCAAAGAAGCCATCAGGTACAGCCCCTCTCCTGCCTTGCTGGGTCCTCCCTGCAGTTTTGTCTTGTGGAATTTGGAAATCCCCCTGTAGTTCTGCCCTGGTTGGATTCAAACAGCATATGGTATGCATTGCAGGGAGCCCTGCATGGCTCCTTCCTGGTGAATCCCCACCAGCAGCACCGTGGGTGCTCTCCAAGGATGGATAAATCATGGGGCTTAAAGAGGGGGTTGGTTTGGGGATTGTGGTCCTTTGGTTGGAGTCCTCTCCAGCCTGGCTGCTTTTCCATTCCCTCAGTTTCACTGAGGCCACGAGCGGTGTAAGCAGTTGCTGATGTTGGAACATCTGCCCTGCTGGGAGGGTTTAGTTTCTGGGGACACATTTGAGGACAAAAAGGCAAGTTTTGGGTCTCTGTGGAGGCTGTGGTGTTCTCCATAGACCAGAGGGGAACTTCGTGGTGGTTCTACCCACCTGCCACATGCGAGAGGGTAAAAGGAAACTGAGAAATAGATGTCCCCACTCATCTTTCATGCTGTGCTTTGTGTCACCTGCTGTCTTGCACCTGGACTGTCACGTGCTTTTTGGTGTTTGTCAGATGTGATTTTCAGTGTCTTCCTTCTAGCCCTTGTTGCCATCGTTTTCCAGTGGCACAGCCTGATGGGAGATGGGGAACTCTGCATCTTCACTCCTGGCTGGCTCCACTAGTCTCAAATAAATATTTGAGCTGAGTGACCAGACAAGTCTTGTGTTGTCCACACCATCCATATCTCTTTGTGCATCTGCCATAGGTTCAAGGGTCCAGTTTTAATCCTGATGTTCACAAGAGGACGTTGTGGCCACTGTTCCATTAAGTCCATCCAGCCTGGACTCTTTTCATCCCATTCCTCCACCAGCTCTCAGAGTATTCACACTCTCTTGTAATCTTTTCATGTACAGGTTTTGTTTTCTTTCATACCCAGTTGTCCTCCACCCATAACCCTCTCCCATCCTCATTCCCAAGGCAGCCAGGCTTCCAAAGCCCATCCTCAAGGATGGGTGCCTTCAGGTTTTTCTCATTTGGAAAAACAGTGGGGCTGGAAAGAGTTTTTACCTTTCTGGGGGAGAAAGATACCTGCTTTCTTCTACTTAATTTTGATGAAGAGCTGTCAGTAATCACATCTTTGGAGTCTCTTCTGCTAACACCTCTTTTCTGTATCATATCTGTGGAGTCTTTTGTTGTATTGTGTAACTGCTGGGGAGTAGCTGTTCCCTTCTCTACCCTGAGAAAAGTAGTGCTTTGGGCTACCATGTGAAAGAGACAGAGATTTGAAATAACTCAGTTTATCAAGCTAGGAAATGCCTTAGAAGGTGACCAGAAAGAGCTTTCTGATGCCAGGGTGGAGATGGGCAAAGGTCTGTGACAAGATGTCCTGTCTCTTGACTAGTCTTTTTGGGTCTTGAATGTGTCTGGTGCCACTTTAGTCTGATCATCTTGTTGTGACTGTTGCCAAGTATTGATCATTCAAAATGACATATAAAGGTCCTGAAACAGTTTCTACAATGACATGTCTTCTTTCAGAATCAGCTGTGTTCAGAAAACATTCAGGAAAAAGGGGGAAACTGTGGAGGCTCTCAGAAGTAAGAACACTTTAGCTTTTTAGCTACTTGTCAGATGCAGAGGAGCAAGAGCTGAATTGCTGAGTGATCTTTTGTGTTTCAGTTCAGGCTTTTTGGTTTCTTTTCTTTGAGAGGGGTGGGACCTCGGAGTGAATGCCAGATGTGTTTGTGTGTGTTTTCTCTCACAGCTTTGGCAGTAATCTTGTTCCAAACAGTACCCCAAGAAGTGAACCCTTCTATCACTAAGGAAAGCTACCGGTTCATCCCTGTCATTCCTCCTCTGCCCATGTCCATAGGGATCTGATCTTCCCTGCCCCTTCTCCCTTATATTTTCATCCTATTTCCCTGTGTGGCTTTTAAGTGTGGCTGCATGGTCTGTGCCATGGCTGGCCACGGAGGTAAGGTGTCCCCAGCAGAGTGTGAATGCATACCCCATATGTTAGCATTGAACTGACCTCTGCCTTGGGAGCTGGCTCTGGGTGCCAGGGACATGTCCCTGACATCTCCTCTTCCTCTGCCCTGGGGAGCAGATTTGTCCTTTGACATCTACGAGGGGCAGATCACAGCCCTGCTGGGGCACAGTGGCACCGGGAAGACGACGCTGATGAACATCCTCTGTGGGCTGTGCCCACCCACTGATGGTGAGTTCTCAGAGCCTTTGGGTGCCCTGCCTTCCAAGCCACAGCTGCTGACCTCTGGGGTGTTTCAGGATTCACTGGACTTTGAAATAGAATCGTAGAATCACAAGGTGGTTTGGGTTGGAAGGGACCTTAAAGCTCATCTCATCCCAGCCTACTGCAGGGATGGGGAATCCACAGCCTCTCTGGGTAGCCTGTGCCAGTGCTGCACTGCCCTTAGAATAAAGAATTTCTTCCTAATATCTAATCCAGCCCTGCCCTCCTTCCCTTAAGGTCTTTCCCCCTTGTCCTATCACTCCATGCCCCTGGGAGGTCCCTCTCCAGCCTTCCCATAAGCCCCACTGAGGAACTGGAAGGCTGCCATAAGCTCTCCCAAAGTCCACTTTCCACTCACACCCACATTCCCCTGCTCTGGGGCTGTAAAGACCCACCTTCCTTACTGCTGCTGCATTTCTGTAATTGTTCCTTAGGGTTTGTGTCTGTGTATGGGCACAAAGTGTCTGAGATCGATGAGATGCTGGAGGTGCGCCAGATAACGGGGGTGTGCCCTCAGTCTGACATCCACTTTGATATTTTAACTGTGGAGGAGAACCTCTCCATATTTGCTGCCATCAAGGGAATCCCTCAGAATGATTTGATACAAGAGGTAAGTCACCTGGGCACAGGTATTGTCTGATATGTGTGTTTTTAACCTGTAAATCAAAATATCCTTAGAGGGATTTCCTTAAAGACAAGTTTGCAGGGAAATGTTACTTTGTGGTGCAAGAGAGAAAGAGGAGCAGACAGGTATTTTGGCAAAGATAAACTGTTAATTTTTCCTAGGAGATTAAAATGGTCATGAAGCATTTTAAATCCTGGCATTTGGGTTCAAGCATAGATACCTTTAAACTTCAGGTGTACAGGTTGTGCAGTTCAGGTAAAGAATAAACTGGGAATTAGCAATAGTTCATTTGAATGTTAATTGTTAATAATCTTGTTTAAAAAACTTAGAATTTTTTTTTAAATGGTAAATGTGTTTCTTGTGTTTTCAAGGTGCAGAAAGTGTTGTTGGATTTGGAGATGCAGCCCATCAGGGACAATCAAGCTAAAAAATTGAGTGGGGGGCAGAAGAGGAGGCTCTCAGTGGGAGTTGCTGTCCTTGGGAACCCCAAGGTGAGGGTGGTGGAGTTGTTCCCAATTTCACATCACTGATACACTGTAGGGTTTGTGTTTCTTATCAAAATCAACTAATACATCTAATAATAGGTGAGGTGCAGAAATTGTTACATTCAGCATCTTTGCTCCTTTTTTTCTTTCATTTATGGCTGAAACAACTAAAATCACTTTAATGACTCAACCTTTATGTGTGAGGCTGTTAATGGCTCAGGTAATGGCATTAGCTCTGGATTTGATCTCTTTGGGAAATAAAGAGTGTGACAAGTTTTCTGTGTTTTCTGGCAGGTAACATTTAGCCCTCAGCAGTCAAATTGTTGGATACTTTCCTTACAAAGCCCTACCAGGAGCAGGAATGGAGCCAGGGAGCTCTTTTGTGTTACAGCTCTGTAATTCCTGGCCTGGGAGAATGGGGATTGCCTTGAGATCTGTATTTAAAAATGGTGTGTGTGACAGTTCCCAGGGGGTTTAAAAGCAGGTGTGTGTATTTAACCACCCCTTAGTAGAAAAAGTGACTCCACAGCTAAATTGTTAATTCTAATATGTAATTGTATTAGAACCAGAATAAAGCAGACTATGGCATTAACTTATTATAGGATTTGCCCATTTGTCACAACAGGAGATGGATTCATTCAAAGCACAGTGGCAACATCTGCCTTGCTTGGGATCTTCCCTCTATATTTTAGAGGAATAATTAACAGGCTTCAAAAATAAAAAACCCTGGATCTGTAGGGATTCCTGAGGTCAGTGCACGTGGCTGTGGCTTGGGAAACACCTGCTGGTTTTGCCCCAAGGTTTTGCTGCTGGACGAGCCCACGGCCGGGATGGACCCGTGTTCACGTCACATCGTCTGGAACCTCCTGAAGGGCAGGAAAGCCAATTGTGTGACCGTGTTCAGCACCCACTTCATGGACGAGGCAGACATCCTGGCTGGTGAGCCCTGCTGCCACTGGGGGCATGGCAGCCACAGAGATGCCTCCCCAGGCATGGACTACCCATTTTTTGCAATGTATCTTTGAGTTTGTCACTTTTCTGCTTCTCTTTTCTCCCTCCTTGCCTCCTGTTTGTAGATCGTAAAGCTGTGATTTCCCAGGGGATGTTGAAATGCCTCGGATCCTCCCTCTTTCTCAAAAGCAAGTGGGGAATTGGCTACCGCTTGAGGTGAGTGTTCTGTGGGGCTTGTGTTGCCATCATGGGCCTTTTTTTGTTGCTTTCTGTTGGAATCTACAACCTTTATCACCTTGAGTGATCCAACTGTTTGGTGGCTGGTGCTCTGCTGGCTGTGGAACAGTGGCAGGACAAGGGCAGGCTCTGAACCCCCAATTTGGGGGGCTGTGTTTCCAGCATGCACATCGATGCCTATTGCAACACAGAGGCCACAACATCACTCATCAGGCAGCACATCCCTGCAGCCACCCTGATCCAGGAGAACGACGAGCAGCTCGTGTACACCCTGCCCCTCAAGGACATGGACAAATTTGCAGGTATTGATGGGGGTTTGTGCTGCAGGGCTGAGTGGCTGCAGGGCAGAAATCCATTAGGCACGGCTGTAGCCTGCACTTCTGATTAGAGTGTCAAGTCTGCATGCATCTGTTTTAATATATGTTATTATTTGGCTGGTGGTGAGTCAGTGAGGTGTTTCTCAGGTGAGTGAGGACCTTGTTGCCTCCTCCAGGGGGGCTCTGGTGTGTCAGAGGGGTGTGGGTACCTGACAGCTGGTGCTGGGGAGATGCTTCTGTGGTGGCATCCCACAAGCATCCCCTTGTCCTACAGCAGCATCTTATTGTAGAGGGTTTTAGTGGGCCAGGCTGGCCTCCAGTGGGAATCCAGCAAGCCCTGAGTCCTGCAAAAATCAACAACCCTTGTTGTGACCTGCAAAGAGGCTCATAACAAACAAAAGCAATCTGTGAAGTGAGTAAAATAATAACCTCTCCAACAGCAATGCTGTCTGTGTCACTGCCTTGAGATTCAGTGGTGAGAGGGAGCGTGGAGCAGAAGTGAGGATTTCACTAGGTGGCAGCAATTATCTGATCACTCCTGTGCAGAGCTCCTTGTTCACCTCCCAGAAATAAATGGAATAAACAGTGTCCTCTGTGCCATGTGAAAAGCAAAGGGGGAATCAATACTGATGGGAGTATGCAGCTGATATTTCATAAGTGGTTTTTTTCCCCTGCTGCATTTGGGTTAATAATTTATTAGTTTTGCCTTTAGCAGTCACTGTGTGTACTTTTGAAAACAGGCACCTTTATGTAAGATGGAATCAATTCCCCCAAACTCTTGCAAGGAGAAGCCAAGGTTGAGAATGTGCCTTGGCCAGTGGGGCAGAAGAAATTACAGAGATCTGAGCAGCAGCATCAGGCATCCAGCTGCTCTTCCCATTCTACACATCTGCATTTCCCTTCAGCCTGACCTTGGCTCTGCAGCTCCTCATTTTAAGCCCTTTGTTTCATAGGACTGATGAGAGCCCTGTAGCAATTTTAAACCTCAAGGTGTTAATTAGTGCTCTCACTCTGAACCTTATTTTGGTCCTCAAGCTCTGCCTGCTGTCCAGGATGTCCTGCCCAGTTAACCTGGCTCTACACTCCTGGGAATTTTTTATATTACATAAAAATATGTATTTTATATGGATATCAAATTACTCCGTGGTTTTATTTGTAAAATCCTTTTGTGCCTGGGCAGGGATTTAGGTAGGATGCCCTGTGCTGCAGTCAGGAGGAGTTCAGGAGCTTCAGGATGCTGAGGTGGTTTTCATTAACACCACAGCCTCGGGAAAACCTGCCACATTCCTGACCACAGAGCTGAAGTTTAGTGCTAAAATGGCCTTATCCCAACTTTGCCCCTCAAACCATGACCTGTGTCTTCACATTTCAACATTGATACTGCTTCCCACCCCCAGCAGAAGGCTTTAGGGATGTGTCTGATGTGCTTGAAGCTCTCCCAGGAGGTGGTGGAGCAGTTTCAGAGCAGCTTGTGTCACATCTGTCCCTAGGCTTGTTTTCTGACCTGGACACCCATTCCCACCTGGGTGTCATCACCTACGGCGTGTCCATGACCACGCTGGAGGATGTCTACCTGAAGCTGGAAGTTGAGGCAGAGATTGACCAAGCAGGTGGGGTGGACCATGACTGTTCTCTTGTTTTCCCTCCTATTTGATTTAGTCTCAGTGAGTATGAAATTGTCACTGGCAGGAGGAGGTGAGAATCACAACTCCTCTCACAGAGTGCTGCATCCAGCACATGGAGCTCCTTGGGCCTCATGACATTCCAGGCTGTGGAAACACAGCATGAAAACCAGGAAAGAGCAGTGAATTGGGCTGGGGAGGGGTTCTGGGAAGATCCAAGGGGAAAAGCTTTTTACTTATTAATTTTTCATCTAGCATACTTACATCTGACTCCTTTGCTTTACAGTCACACATTTTATGACTTGATTTCTAAAATGCCCTTTATTTTCCTAATGGGTTTTGCTTTCAAGAATTTATAAATGCACAGTAGAAAACTAATTTTCAGCTTTCTGCATGAGCAGCAACATTAGTAGCTGCACTTAAGGCTGAAACAGCTCAGCTTGTTTCACTTCCCCTCCTTTAAATGAACTTCCAATCCAAATGATAAGTTGAATAAGATTAACATTACTTCAGAATCAATCCGTTCTTTTTGTGATGAGATAAAATGGCCATGAAATTGGGGCAAGTCTGCACCTTTTGAGTGACAAAAATTTGTGTCACCTGCCTTGAGTACCTGCCCTGCACATGGATTGGAGTGGATCAGTGACATTGACCTGGGGGTTAAGTTGAGTGGGTGGGATTCATTCAAACCTGTAACTCAGAGCATCAGATCTGTAGAGTTTTCCTGTCCCCTTTTTTACAGATTACAGCGTGTTCCACTCCCAGCAAGTGCAGGAGGAGGTGGACACCAAATCCTTGGATGACATGGAGCAGAGCCTGCTGATGCTGTCCGAGACAAAGGCCCCAGCCCTGAGCAACACAGCCCTGTGGAAGAAGCAGGTTTCCACCATAGCCAAAGTGCATTTCCTCACTCTGAAGCGGGAAAACAAATGTGTGAGAGTTATGTAAGTATTGGGGGACAGAAGCCTTAACACCTGTTTGAATGACACCAGAGAAAGGGCAGGATTTGATTAATTTTTTTACTGCTTTGTAAATGTAAATGTGAAGGTATCACGTGCTTCTTGGGGGGCGAGGGAGATGTTTTAATGACATGCACATAAACTGGGTTGGCTTTCACTGAATTTTAACAAACCCCAAACTTTTATTTCTTTCAGGTTGTTGCTTTTTCTGATTTTTCTTGTAGTTCAGATTTTGTTGTTTTTCATACACCACATCATCAAAAATTCTGTAGCTGCTATCAAACTTTCCCCAGATTTGTACTTGCTGAAGCCTGGAGAGAACTCTCACAAGTACAGGAGTCGGCTCCTGCTGCAGAACTCCACAGGTAGGGGGACGTCTCCACCTCTGTCTCCAATTTAGCTATTTTGGGTGTTGGGGACAAACTTTTTCTTGGAAGTTAACCCAGGTGAAGAGTTTCCAAGTTACCAAGAGGTGGTAAAGTGTGAGTATCCTTTCTGCCATTGGTTTGGCTTGGAGATCTTCCTCCTCCTCCCATGTCCACAGCCCTGTTCTTGCTGTGTCAGGTGATCCATATGAAGGAAGTGGCCAGAGGTGTTTAGATACATCAGCATTAAAATCCTGCTCTAAAGCAGTTTGGAAAATTGCTTTTTGTTTCAGCTTTGGATGTTTTAAAAGTGCACAGCAGCAACCCAGGCAGTGGAAAGGAGCATCTGTTCAAGCTGTTGGGAATTTTTGCCTAATACAGCTTATTTTCCCTGGACATGCCAAAATGTTGCTGGTTTCCTACTTTTTAGCTGATTCTCTGATCAACTTTACCTTTGAACATCCTGATAATGCTTGTTGGCAGCTCTGCTCCCTCAGTGCTGCATTTCGCTGGCACAAACTAATTGGAGAATGTAACCAAAAAAATGGTCCTGAATTCTGTGGAGGTTGTTGAGTAGGAAACCAAAATAAAATAGTTTGTGTTGTTCAGAATAGCAGAGGAGTCCTTGGTGGGCACGAGTGGAAGGAAACAGTGATCTTTCATAGGGTTCTATCACTGAGAAAATGCATCAATAATTTTATATCAAATACTCCAGGTTGGTAGAGAGGACGGGTTTCAAAGTCCTGGAGCTGTGGCACTCAGGGATGTGGTGGTGGGCTTGGCAGTGCTGGATTAATGGCTGGACTCAATGCTATTAAAGGTCTTTTCCAAGTTCAATGATTTTGTGTTTTCTCTGTTTTCCCCAGAGTCGGATATTGATGACATTGTGCACTCCCTTGGGAGCATGAACATCCTCTGGGAGATGTTCAATGACAGTGACTATGTGTCAGCTGCACCTCACAGTGCAGCTCTGAACGTGTTTGCCCTCGAATCCAGACAGGTGAGATGGACAGGCTGGCTGGGTTGTGCCCCAGAGAGCCCTCAGGCAGCTGGGAGGGGCTGGGTTGGGACACTCTTACCTGAAAAGCACCTCTTGAGTCATACAATCAAATAATATTGCATAGTATTGCTTATACAAAAGGTCTGCAAAGTGCACTTGTATGGACAGAATGGAAATATTAGCAAAATAAATGTCCTTTCATAGTTACAATTACAGTAGGCCAATCAAACTTCCATCCCCCTTTCTTCCCCATAAGGACACTGAAAGCCAAGAGAAATGTTTTATTTCACAGGAAACTTGGCAGAGGAATTCTTTGTTTTTTTTTCCCTTTGTACTGACTGAATGACACAATTTGGCAGAAGTGTCACTCCATGGTGCTCTCATGTGTCAAGAAAAAGGAGTTTCCTGCACTGTACATGTTCATTTCCATGTGGTCACTGAAGGGCTGTTGGGAAGATGGGTACTTTGGGGTTGTATTTAATGCCCAGCAAAGGAACTGCTCTGCAATCTGCAGCTCTGGTTCCCATTTTATGCCCTGGCACTGCTCCCATCAGGGTGCCAGTGCAGCCCTCAGCTCCTGTAAATGTTTGCCTGTCTGGTTTTTAAACCCATTAGCAAGAACATCCGAGTGAGGGTCCTTGTGTGTTTTGTTTCTCAGACTGTAATTGTCTGGAGTGTCATTTGTCACAGTGTCACTGTTCCATAAAACATGCTGGGAATTTATTCCAAATAATTTGTTCTCTGGGAGCATGACTGTTTTCCTGAATTAGGTTATGTGTTACAACCACTCTGAGCAGCCCAGAGCTTCCTGCAAAGCAGACTCAATTATGCAAAGATTTTTCCCAGTGTTCAGATTTAATTAAGGAGAGCCCTCTCAGGGAATTGCCCTTGGTGCAGAAGAATTAATACAGCACATACTTTCCTTCCTAGAATTACGTTTTCACCGTCATATTCAACAGCACCATGGTGCATTCCCTGCCAGTCCTGATGAATATTGTCAGCAATCTCCTGCTGCGCAGCCTGAACGTGACTGAGAGCATCCAAATCTGGAGCAACCCCTTCATTCAGGTGAGCAGCAGCCCAAAAACCAAGGGAAAAGCTGGCTGGGACTGTTTGAGAGTNAGGTGAGCAGCAGCCCAAAAACCACCCTGAAACACGGGCTGGGTGGCAAAACATCCCTGGGGTGAGAGGGAGGGCAGGAACACCCCAAAAACCAAGGGAAAAACTGGCTGGGACTGTTTGAGAGGTTAAAAGGACATGAAAAGTGCTGGGATTTTCCTCTCTTTATGGAAGTGGAGGGAGAAGGGGCTTGGAAAGAGCATGTTGTGTTGGGAATTAAAGGTTGGAGCAAGCTGGTCTAGTGGAAGATGTCCCTGCCTATGGTGGGGGGCTGGAACTGGGTGATCTCCAGGAATCCTTCCAACCCAAACCATTCCATGACCCTTTGAATTTGCTGTGGTTTGTTAGAGATTACCTGGAATTCTGGCTCTGCTGCCTCCTGAGCAGAGCTGGGGTGGCCTCTGGGAGAGGAGAGGACCTGCTGCAGGAGATAAATGCTCTAGGAGTTCATTTGTGGCTATTTATTCCTTGTGGAAATACTCCCAGAACTTCCATAGGTATTTTCCTTCATGCTGCAGCTCAGGTGATCTCGACATACATTGAATTTATATTTTAGCATTTACAGTTCCAGTGTCCCAATTCCTGAGGTGCTGTTTGGGTCCTGCACATTCTGGCACTGAAGAAACCTTGATTTGTATTCCAGAATCTCCCAGACACGATTTTCAGGCTGGAGATCTATTTCGAGGCCGTGTTACTGGGGATCATCATCACTGGGATGCCACCCTATTTTGCCATGGACAATGCAGAAAACCATAAGGTGAAACTCCCAGGTGTTTGAGCCAGAGATGCAGAGGAGGTTCAAAATTTTGGGATTTGGGGGAAAACCTGAAGAAGGGTTTGAAATAATGCCCTGGGAGGCAGCATGGACGTGACTGCTGTTGGTGCCTGGGGTGGAGCAGGTTTGGGAAGAGCTAAAATTGGCAACAACCTGGGGTGTTTTAACAGATTAACAGGGCGTTAATTTTAATTACCATGTAATTAACACTGTGCTTTCTTCTCCTGTTGCAGATCAAGGCCTACACACAGCTGAAGATTGCAGGGCTCTACCCCTCTGCTTATTGGACTGGCCAAGCTGTGGTTGACCTCCCACTGTTCTTCTCCATCCTCGTCCTCATGATTGGGAGCCTCTTTGCCTTCCACTACGGGGTTTACTTCTATGTGGGCAAGTTCCTGGCTGTGGTGAGTGTGGGGACCTTGTTTGCTACAAGGGCTTCTTTTGTTGAGGGGGCTCAGCAGAATTTTCCCAATGGATTTGCAGGGAAAATGCTCAATTAAAGAGCAAAGGCTGCACCAAAGGCAAAATACTTTTGCTGGGGAGAATTATTCAGATTTTGGTGTTTCGTTCAGAAATGGAATAAAATAAAGCTTCAAAATACCAGTATTTTCCCAGGAAATCCCCCATCCTTTTGTTTCTCCTGCTTCCTCAGCCTGTCTCGTGCTCTTTGCTGTGACTGCTGCTTGCTCTGTTTGCATCAGCATGCTGCTAATGACAAGGTCACAGTGACTTTGAGCACAGACCATCTCTGCAGTGAACTGCAGCTTGTGATTAAGTTGAAGACACCACAAGACTTCGTGTCTTTGATATTCAGAGCAGGCTTTCCTGGGAGGTTGGCTGTAATTGAAGGGAATTAGGTTTTCCTTGCTGCTCCGAGATAATCAGGTTTGGGATGTGCCTGGTGTGCTGCAGGGCTGGTCTTCTCCCCTTGTTTTAATTTCTACAAAAATACCAAGGTGGAATTCTTAATATTTGCCACCTTTGGGTCAGCATTATGGGAGTACTATAAAAAAATGGGCAACAGTTTAACTGAGTGAGGGAAGTTCCTGCCTCTCCACACGCTTTCATTTGTGTCTTTAATAATATCCCAAGGCAGCAAAATACATCACATGAAGGGACAAAGATGAATCCAGAGTTGTGTGTGACACTGAAGTAATTCCAGATGATACTCAGACAAAAACCTCACCCCTGGGTTTGTGCTGCTGCTCCCCTGAGAAGCCTTTCCTGTCCTTGCAGATTTTTTGCCTGATTGGGTACGTCCCCTCCGTGGTGCTCTTCACTTACGTGGTCTCCTTCACCTTTAGAAAAGTCCAGAACACAAAGGAATTTTGGTCATTTATATTTTCAGTGGTGAGTAACTTGAGTTGGCACAACTGGCGATCTCCAAAGCCACAGCAGCTTCCCAGTGACTTGATTTAATTGTCTGTCCTTAATGCACAGGAAATGTGAAACCTTTACCAGTGTCTCTGTCTTACTGGCACATCCTAAATGATAAAAGCTTTAAAAAATATGCCTCAAATTACATCTCTTATGCTTAGAGTGTCTGGACTGGATGTAAATGGACTTTTTCCTCTCCTTCTTTTGTACAGACAGCCTTGCTTTGCACTGTTGTCACTGAAGTGGCCTTTTTTCTGGACTACTACCTGGTAACCACCGTCCTGCATTATGTCTTCTCCATCTTCATTCCTATTTATCCCCTGATTGGATGTCTGATTTGTTTTATAAAGGTAAGGGGACACAGGGGATCCTCTTCAGACACTTGTAGGTGGTTGGGATTGGGTGAGTGGCTTTAATGTGTCATCTGTAGCCATTTAATAAGTGAAGAATAGCAATTGCTGGGGAAAAAAACGCATTTTCCTGTTGGGCAAAGTGTTTCAGTTTTAAAATAAGGAAAACAGAGTTTTCCATTAAATTTCCTTCCAGCACCTGAAGGGAACATAGAGGAAAGGTGGAGAGGGACTTTTTACAGGAGTGTGTAATGACAGGACAAGGGGGATGTTTTTAAATTGAAAGAGAACAGCTTTAGATTAGATGTTAGGAAGAAATTCTTCCCTCTGAGGGTGGTGATTCTGTGATACCCAAAGGAAAACCATGCATTTCTCAGTGACCAAAACCTGTGATGGGACATGGATTTATTGGGAGTTGGTGGCTGGAACTCAGGAGCAGCCCCGGGGGTTTGGGTGCAGTTTTGTTGGTGTCAGACCTGTGCAATCAGTGTCTGCAGAGCTCAGAAGGTGCTTGAGCATAACTGAAATGACTGATGGAGGTAAAACACACACTCTCTGGTAGGTGATCATTTACCCCAGTGTGGTTTCCCTGCATTTTCAGGTCTCGTGGAAGGGCAAACGGAAGAGTGGGGGATACTACGACCCGTGGGACCGGCTGCTGGTGGCAGTTCTGGCTGTGAGCATGGCAACTTCATTCTCTGCCCTATGGGCTCGAGGGGATTGCTGGCTCCAAGAGGGAGCCCCTTCTGTTCACACCTTCTTTAGGACAGCCTTGATGCAGTGCTTGGCATTGCTGAGCCTGCAGCTCGTGCAGCCTGGCAGGAAAGCTCAGCATCTGCTGCCTCAGTGGCCTCATTAACACTGGCAGGACTAATTCTGATTATTGTGGAGTCCATGCTGATGGAGTAAGAACTCCAGAGCAGGGACAATCCCTTATCTCTCCAAAAACCCCAGATAATTGCCTTTAAATCTAAGCAAACTTTAGTTGTGCATCCTCAGACCTACCAAGCAGTGTTTAATGATGTATTTCATATTCTTGGAAACACCAGCACTTCTGTGGTGGTGCAGAGCTGGAGCCTTTATCCCTCATCACACTGGTGGGGTCACCTCTAGGGTCGCTTGAGAGCCCTGGAGGGCTGGCAGAGCTCCCAGTAACCAGGGTGGTGTTTGTCTGGTTCAGCCCTACTTGCAGTGTGTGGTGTGGCTCTTCCTGCTGCGCTGCTTCGAGCTCAAGAACGGAGGGAGGATGGTCAGAGAGGATCCCTTTTTCAGGTATTTCTCTTAAATACTCTTTTTTAAAAGTAATAATGCAAAGAAACTGGTGTTAAAGGTGCTGCTGCTGGTGAAACTGGAGTGTGCAGTGCACAACTACAGGGGAAATCCAATAACTCTTATATTCCATCCCAGTTGTCTGAAGAATTTGTTCTCACTTTGGTTGTCTGAAATTCAGTCACTGAAGAAATAGGGGTGTTGTCTTTTTCCTTTTTAAGTTGTATCAGTGCAAAATCAGGAATTCTGTGTGTTCCTTCTATAAAAACAGGAGCACTGCCTTTCCCACTGCATGGCCAGAGATGCCATAACCCAACAAGTATCTCAACCCAAAGGTGACACAGTGACAGTCCCTGACAGCTCCTTCTGCCCTCAGATGAGCTGCAGGAATCTGTTCCCCCAGGGCTTGGCAAACACAAATGGTTTGCAGCATCAAAGCCCTGAGCCAAACTCAGCTGAGTGCTGTTTTCTTCCCCTTTAGAAAATGCACAGCAAAACCCAAAACCTGGAAGTTCCCAGATGTCCCCCACGAGGAGAACGAGGATGAGGATGTGAGGGCAGAGAGGCTGCGGGTCAAGGAGATCCTGAGCAGCCCCAAAAGTGAGGAGGTAAAGCCCTGCACCCCCAGGCACTGCCCAAAGCTGCATCTGGAGGTTTCCCAGAGCTCCTGGGATCTGCAGCCACTCCCCTCTTCCCTCCTAGATGCCAGCAATCCTGGTCAGCAGCCTGCACAAGGAGTTTGATGAAAGGAAGGAGTTCCTTCTGGGGCGAAAAATAAAGAAAGTGGCAACAAAACACGTTTCTCTCTGCGTGAAGAAAGGTTGGAGTGCAATGACTTGCTGTTGAGCTGCCTTATATACAGAAACAACTCTTGGAGCTGTTTATCTGACCCTCTGGGCAATGCTTTGTGTCTTCCTTTCCTTAGGAGAAATACTGGGTTTGTTGGGACCCAATGGAGCTGGGAAAAGCACGTTAATTAATATGCTCGTGGGAGAGATCGAGCCAACCAGTGGGCAAGTATGTTACATGCTGCAAGTTATATAGAAAATTGACCTTTATTTAGATTTTGTTACTACTATTGCAAGCATTGCCAAGTGTGTTCTGCTAAAAACTACACCAAACCAGTTTGGAAGTTCATAATATTTTGTAGTAAAGTCTGTGTGTTTTCCTTGCAGGTTCTCATGGGAGATTATTCTTTGGGGCTGAGCAGTGAGGATGACTCAGTGAAATTCGTGGGGTACTGTCCTCAAACAAACCCACTCTGGCCAGATATTACATTGCAGGAACACTTTGAAATTTATGGTGCTCTCAAAGGAATGAGTCAGTCTGATGTGAAGGAAGTCATCAAACGGTGAGTAGTTTGTTATAGAAATCCTTAAAGGTTTAGCTGTATTTTTCTTGGGGTTTTTTTTCAGGTTTATTGCTGGGGTTTTTGACCTTTTTCTTTGGGGGAATTTTTTTCCCCCACTTTTCCTGATGCAATCTCTTTCATTGAAGCTGAATTGGATCTTTCCAGCAAATTCAGCGAGTGTGAATTTTAAGGTGAGGAGATTGAGATTCAGCCACACAGAATTCAACTGGTATTTCTCATTTTTAGATATATTTTTTTTTCAAGTTACAAAGTGCTACCAGTGACCTTTGCAGAGGCTGCAGGGTTGGGGAATCCTGGACTTGGAGCTGTTTCTGGGCTGTCACCACAGGCTCCTCCAAAACACAGGGTGGTTTTGTTTGGAAGCCCCCACCTCCAGTTCTGCTTATTGCTCTGCTGCTTTTTTATACTTTCCATACAAATATTTGTAACTGAGCTCTTCAGATGGGGTGTTGGCACACTGTGATGAGGGGGCAGTGAACCTTCAGCCTCCCAGCTCTTCACTCCTGGTGTTCCCCCTCCACAGCATCGCCAGCGCCCTGGATTTAAAGGACCACCTGCAGAAGACGACGAAGAAGTTGGGAGTGGGGCTGAAACGCAAGGTATGGGGCTGCTTTTATGGGGTGCTGGGGGTCACCAGCCCCATCCTGGCCTCACCCTGCCCCTTTGCCTTCCTCCCAGCTCTGCTTTGCCCTCAGCATGCTGGGGAACCCCCGGGTCACGCTGCTGGATGAGCCCTCCACCGGGATGGATCCAAAAGCCAAGCAGCACATGTGGTGAGTGCCCCCAGGGCCACAGGATCCTTCCTCCTTGGGAATGGGCCTGCTTTGGTGTGTGCATTATCTGTGCTAACTCAGGGATTTTTGTGTTGTGTTCATGTTTTGCAGGCGGGCAATTCGAGCAGCCTTCAAAAACAAGGAGAGGGCAGCGATCCTGACCACCCACTACATGGAGGAGGCAGATGCTGTCTGTGACCGTGTGGCCTTCCTGGTGTCTGGGCAGCTCAGGTACCACCAGAGCCTCCCCTGGGGCAGGACAGCCATCACCTAGAATATATTCCTTTGAAAAGACAGATAGACAACTTTTTTGTACCTTAAATTTGGGGCGAAATTAATCTTAAACTGCAAAAAGGGTCTGTTTGAAGTTCAGCTGTTTTGAGTGTACAACTTATATTTTCTCTCTGCAATTGGCAGGTGTATAGGCACTGTCCAACACCTGAAGAGCAAATTTGGCAGGGGATACTTCTTGGAAATGAAATTAAAAGACACAGCAGATGTACAGCAGGTGGAGTATCTGCAGAGCCAGATTTTGCACATCTTCCCCAACGCCAACCGCCAGGAGAGGTGAGGTTTGGCAAACAGACAGAAAATGATATCAATAAAAGCCTCTGATTTCTCAGCAGCACCTTGGCACTGAGCAGGGAATGTAATTATTTACACAGAGCCAAAAAAAAAAAGAAAAAAGAGGAAGGGTTTTGGGAGCCAGCAGAGCCCTGGCAATGCCAAGCAGCCCGTGCACAGATGTTGGGCACGGGGGAAGCAAAACTCTTTTTCTGCATAGCTGTGGCCTGAGAGCTTCCTCCTTGGGCAGTGGAATCACAGGCTGAGTCACTGTCCTTACCTCCAAACCCTCAAGGTTGGGATCTCAGAGTTTCAGGGTGGGCTGGTTGGTTTTCCAGCAGCAGCTTTGAATTTGTGCTGGATGAAGTGGAGGGTCTGGCTCAGTGAGTGCTGAGGAGTCTCCTAAAAAAGGGCACTGCTGGCATGAAATGAGGAGTGTTCCTCAACTCTGGGGCATCTGCAGGGAGGGAGGAGAGTTCCCTGTGCAGCAGCAGCTGTGTGTGTGGCAGAGCAGCTCCCTGGGCTGCAGCCTGGCTTGCTGCAGAGTTCCAGGAGATCCTGTGACCTCTGTCTGAGCTCTTTTGAAAGGGAAAAAAACCCTCAGAAATGTGGGACTTCCAGGCAGCAGATCTCCTGAGTAAGCAGAGCAGGAATGGTTGGCTCTTGAGTTGAAAAGAGTGTAAGTCACAGAATGGTCTCGGGGGGCATCTCAACTGATGCACCTGGCCCTGCATCTCTGAGGTGAAAACCAGCTGGTCTCCTGGGGCTGCCTCATTCCTTCTGTCCTGTGTGATCATAATGAGTCAGAATGCCTGGAGTGACCCTCAGAAAATGAGTTTAAATCCACTCAGTTGGATATTGATATTTTTTTCTTGGAGTAGCTTTGCTTGAAGCTAAATGTGTTCTGTTTCTTTGCAGTTTTGCTTCTATTTTGGCATATAAAATTCCTAAAGAAGATGTACAGTCACTTTCACATTCTTTCTCCAAGCTGGAAGAAGGTAATGAATCACTTGCCATAGATCACATACAGAAATCCTGTCATCTCCCATAACTGATATTTTTACCATGTGGTGTCACTGCTCCATTTCTGTTCCAAATTCATTTATTTTTCTTTTATTACTGTTGTCCCCAATTCTGTTTCTTGTGAAATCAAGAGTAGGTCCTTCACCAGCCTAAAATCCAGTTGTGTGAGACAGTAAAGTAACCCTGAACCTGCTCTTTAATTCTTTCAACAGTAAAACACGCCTTTAACATTGAGGATTACAGCTTTTCTCAGGCAACACTGGAACAGGTAGGTTAAAGTATGTTTTGTGGAGGTAAAGCCTGCCAGGTGAAGGTGTCAGGGAGAGGGAGAGCCAAAATGGGATACTGGGGAGAAGTTCTCCCCTGTGAGGGTGGGCAGGCCCTGGCACAGGTTGCACAGAGAAGCTGTGGCTGCCCCAGCCCTGGAAGTGTCCAAGGCCAGGTTGGATGGGGCTTGCAGCACCCTGGGCTAGTGGAAGGTGTCCCTGTCCATGGCAGGGGGTGGGATTAGATGATCTTTAAGGTCCCTTCCAATCCAAACCATTCCATGACTCTATGATGAAGGGCCCTGTGCAGGCAGCTCATCCCCCATGCCCAGCTTTCAAGCCACTGGGGCCACTTTGCTGATGCCTTTTTGGGCGGTTTTGGGAAATGAAATTCCCCTTTTCCAAAGTGATTTGGGACTGCCAGTTCTGCTGCTCCTCTTTATTCTCATTTTCTCCTTTAAAAATAAGATGCCAACTGCGGTGACTGGGAGAAAACAAATTTGTGGCATTAATGGGAAAGCTGCTCTGATTTATTCTGAGAATGGGCATTGCTCTTCATGGCTGAAAGGAGGGTGAAGCTGAGGCTTGTTATTGCTTATTCTGAATTAGTTATTGCTGATGATAAATGTCCTTGTGTGTTTGGGGCCCCTTCCTTTTTCATCCTTCTAAAGAAATAAATGAGGCAGGAGGGGAAGAGCAAGGAGAGAAAATCCTAAATACTAAAAACTTGCTGGGAGATGAAGCAACACTTTCAGTGCTCATGAGGTCTTTAGGATGAGTTGTGCTTGTGACCAAGAACGTTCCTACAAGGAGCACGGGGTATCCATGTCCTCTCCATGTGTTCCAGGTTTTTGTGGAGCTTGCTAAAGAGCAGGAGGAGGAGGACAGCACCTTTGGTACCCTGAACAGCACCTTGTGGTGGGAGAGGACGCAGGAGGACAGAGTCATCTTCTGAGCTCCTTGTGTCCACATCTGCTCAGAAGCTCCTGGTGGTGCCAGCAATGATCCTCTCCACACACACTGGGGCGTGTGCCTGGAAAACATCAGAGCTGGGAAGGACATGGAGGATCATATTTGGGAGCCCTGAGCGTGTCCCACCACCCTGGCCTTAGCAATAACGCCACGGTCGTGGTGAGCATCCCCACTGTTCTTCTGGCTGACCTGGAATTCCTCCTCCCTCGCTGTTCCCTGGTTTGTGTTGGGCAAGAGGACACTGCCACCACAGCTGGGCATCTTCTGGTGTTGGTGGCTGGGGCAGGAGCTGCCACTTGCCTTTCCTTGGCTCTCCTGTGCTGTCCTAAAGGAAATCCTGCCTCTGAGCCAAACCAGGGGCCACTGGAGCATCCTGCCTCATGGGGCTGGTCCACAGGGTCTTGCTGTGCCCCGTGCCCTCAGCTGGCCTGTCCCACAAGTGCCCTGCAGACACAGCCCTGCAAGGGCCTGCTCCTCCACCAGCTGATCCAGCTCTGCTTATGCTTTGAAGACGCACCTGCTTAGAAGAGAGATGGGAAAGCCACCCCAGAGTAATTGTATGAGTGCAAAGAGGGTCCTGAATTCCAAAAACCCCTTCCAAAGTAACTGCAGCACTGCAAAGAGGGTCCTGAATTCCACCACGAGCTCAGCTTGGCCTCTGACCAAAGTGAAAATGTTCATTTCCAGATAAAACATGGCACTTGTTGGCACTGCCCCTTGTTTCTCCTGCAGGGTGGCAGCTGTGGTTGGGGGTGGCACTGGTGTTTGTCCTGCATGTGCTGGGGGTGACAGGGTGGGCAGAGGGGACGTGTCCCTTTCCCTGCTTGGTAAAAGTATAAAGACATAACCATGAGCCACGGGACTTGCAGAGATGTGAGTCCTCCTTGTGTTCATTAAAAACAGCCCGATTCTTTCCCTGGGTGTAACAACACTTGTCCTGCCAGCTGCTCTCAGGCTCAGTCCTTTGGAGATGGTAGCATTTTCCTTACCATTTTTAAGTGCAAGTACCAGTGTTTTCTAATCCATCTTAGCTCTGATAGCAGGCAGTGCCACAGGGACATTGGCTTTGTCCTGGCCTGGCAATTTATCACTCACCTTTGTAAAACCCCAAAGAAAATGATCCCAATTCGCAGCTTCACCCCTAGAAATGGTGCCTTGGGTTTGCACAGAAACACTAAAAAGAGTAAAATATGTGATCCTTGAGCCTAAGAGATGAGAGATATATGTGGAAAATGTTATTTTTTTGGTTTTTCTACACAAAGTCATCCCCTCTTTTAGTTTTGTAAGGTGAAGTTCAAGATTGCTCCCAGTTCATTGTGCTCTGCAATGAACAGATACAGAGATGTGTTTGTATTGAGACATTGGCTTGATAAGTCATATCATTTATGTATCTTCACATTAAAGTTAGAAAAGACCTTTGTTTTTCTCATGAAAATCCAAAGAACTGGGTTAAGGTGGAGTTGTGTCCCAGCTGTTTGTAATTATCAGGCAATAATGTCTGGAATGTGTCTGATAATGGTTTGAGCCAAAACCTGTACATTGCATATAAATGTATAGATTTGGGTTTGTAGTTAAAACAGGACATCCCACTCACTTCCCCAGGGAACCACAACATGTGGTAGTACCCTTTTTGGTGAGCCCTGGAAATGAAGCAGAGGAAAAGGATGGGATTAAAATGGAACCTTCTATGGGTGAACCTTCCCTCTCAGAAAAGAAAATGCCCCAGACTGAGGTATTTAGTTTATTGAGCCCCCCAACCTGTTGCTCCCAGCCCCATCCCTGCTGCTCTGAGCATTTTGCTTTAGTTGGAGCCAAGGTGGGACCCAGAATTTTGTCTGATGGTACTTTCCCACGTAGGTATGTACAAGCTCAGTGTGTCTTCTCCAAATGCCACATTTCTCACTTTGGTCTCTCTCTGTCAGTGGTGTGTCAGCCCAGTGTCACATCAGCCCATCCGTGCACAGCACGTTCTTGTCACGTGAACTTCTGCAAGTACAGTGTGACCTGTGAGCCTTGGTGTCTTCTTTTAATTTTGTTCTTTAACTTAGAGTTAAGAGTCTGTAAAATAGTTCTGTTCTGTCTGGATGGCAGCATCCTGTTTCAGATAGTTCCATGTTTTCTAACTTTTCAAATGGATCAAATGGGTTAGCAGCCAGATCAGCTCAGTTTGGGGCTGTTGTTTATCCTGGAGGAACCCAGGGGATGGTGTTTGTGCAGCTACATGGACAAAGAATTTGGCTCATTTTGGTGGGATCTTTTGGCCATGGTGACATTGTGTGTCAGTGTGGGGTAAGATGCCACCCCAAAACATCCCTGCCATCGTAGTGCATTGTATCAGAAGTGTTTCACAATGTCTGTCATTGCCAGCATAGGGAGAAACACATGCCAAATGAAACCAGAGAATCCCCTGGAAACACAAGAGCTTTATTCCTGTGATTTTTGAGTTCCATTGTTGAGCTGTTCTGCCAAATCCCAGCCGTGCAACACACACCCAGTGGGTGCTCTGGGAGACAAACTGGAGCCCAGGCAGGTGGATTTGGGGCGAATCTACCCAGTTTGGGTCACCATTCCCAAGTGTGATGGTTTTAGTTACCTTGCAGGGTTGTTGTGAGATTGTAGCTGATATATCCAAAGCTTGGAAGACGCGTTTACTTTGTGGTGTTGTTACGAGGTTGTATTTTTCTATGGAGAATTTAAGGTGTCTTTTTGTTTACATGACCAAGAGAAGTCCTTATTTAAAAGTATCTCTGTATAGTGAGTGAAGTCTCTTGCATAGCCAACATCCAGAACTTTGGTAGCAGAAGGTGCCACGTTTGTGATGCTCCTCCTGATGTTGAACCACATGCAGTTCATTTTATACACTTGCCTTTCTTTTACCACTTGGCTGTACTTGTAAAGGTGAGGATTTTCCTTTCCCAGCAGAAAGTACTACCAAAATAAAGATGGTTTGGATTGTTAAATGCTTGGGTTTCTCTCCTGTGCATGTTTTGCTGTTCTAGAGACAGAGGGCTTGTTTTCAAAAGGTTTGGCTGTTCTTGGGCTTCAGGTGAGTGGGCTCGGGCAGAGCATGGGGGGTCCTAGCTCTTGGCATGGCTGGGAGGGTCAGGCTGTGTATTTTTGACTGATTTGGGGGAATTTTTCCGTATTGCAACACTTGGGATTCAACCTCCCGTGGTTTTATCACATTTTGCAGCCAGATTAATTCATTTGGGCTCGAAGTGACCCCACGGCAGCTGCTCCTGGCACGGCACATCCAACATCTGCAGGGATGAATCACCTCCAGCCCCTGGAAAATTAACCCCTTGGAAAAAGAAAAGAATTCATTTCTCTGGCTAGAGCTGTGCCCAAGGTGAACTCACTGGGTGCTGGCCTTGGGCTGAGGGGCAGTGAAATGGGGAGGTTTGGCTGAAGGTGGGACATGGAATCGTGGTCTGCAGGGATGGAGGGCACTGCCTGCTCCTTGGGTGGCCCATGGGACAGCTGGCTCCCCAGAGTGACCCTGCTGAGGAAGAGGAGGAGCTCATCTCCAGCCCTGTGGGTCAGCAAAGGGTCCAGCAAACTGAAAGGGGTTTGTGNCACCATTCCCAAGTGTGATGGTTTTAGTTACCTTGCAGGGTTGTTGTGAGATTGTAGCTGATATATCCAAAGCTTGGAAAACGCGTTTACTTTGTGGTGTTGTTACAAGGTTGTATTTTTCTATGGAGAATTTAAGGTGTCTTTTTGTTTACATGACCAAGAGAAGTCTTTATTTAAAAGTATCTCTGTATAGTGAGTGAAGTCTCTTGCATAGCCAACATCCAGAACTTTGGTAGCAGAAGGTGCCACGTTTGTGATGCTCCTCCTGATGTTGAACCACATGCAGTTCATTTTATACACTTGCCTTTCTTTTACCACTTGGCTGTACTTGTAAAGGTGAGGATTTTCCTTTCCCAGCAGAAAGTACTACCAAAATAAAGATGGTTTGGATTGTTAAATGCTTGGGTTTCTCTCCTGTGCATGTTTTGCTGTTCTAGAGACAGAGGGCTTGTTTTCAAAAGGTTTGGCTGTTCTTGTGCTTCAGGTGAGTGGGCTTGGGCAGAGCATGGGGGGTCCCAGCTCTTGGCATGGCTGGGGGGGTCAGGCTGTGCATTTTTTACTGATTTGGGGGAATTTTTCAGTATTGCAACACTTGGGATTCAACCTCCTGTGGTTTTATCACATTTTGCAGCCAGATTAATTCATTTGGGCTCGAAGTGACCCCACGGCAGCTGCTCCTGGCACGGCACATCCAACATCTGCAGGGATGAATCACCTCCAGCCCCTGGAAAATTAACCCCTTGGAAAAAGAAAATAATTCATTTCTCTGGCTAGAGCTGTGCCCAAGGTGAACTCACTGGGTGCTGGCCTTGGGCTGAGGGGCAGTGAAATGGGGAGGTTTGGCTGAAGGTGGGACATGGAATCGTGGTCTGCAGGGATGGAGGGCACTGCCTGCTCCTTGGGTGGCCCATGGGACAGCTGGCTCCCCTGAGTGACCCTGCTGAGGAAGAGGAGGAGCTCATCTCCAGCCCTGTGGGTCAGCAAAGGGTCCAGCGAACTGAAAGGGGTTTGTGTTCCCCAGGCCCCTCAGGGGGGAGGAAAACAACCCCAAAGAAATCTAATCTCCATTTGGTGACAGTTCCCAGAATTGTGTCTGCAATGGTGTGTAAGGGCAGCTTGCCATGTGTTTTGGGGTTTTTTAAAAAGCTGTAAAATTAATTCAGTCCCTTATAATGCTGCCTTTAAGAGATCTTCAGAAAGTCCCTGATTTTCCATGCAGAATTTCTCTTTGATAAGGGTTTCCCGGAGCTCTCGCTGTTCCCCTTTCCTGCAATGCATAGCTCAGCATGTCCCCCTGCAAGGGTCTGGCTCCATTCCCACCCCCTTTCCTCCTCCTGGCACATCCAAAGGATAGCCCTGAGTCCCCTTCCCTGAAATCCTGTGGAGCATCTGCCTGGGGGTTTAATTACTGGTATTTTGAGATTCTGTGTGTTCTCCTGGTGCTTTTCAGAGAAGCCCCCAGGGGTTGCCTTGGGTTGGGGTCCAGCAGCAGAGCCCTCCCAGTGCACAGGATGGGGAACCCCGAGGAGTGCTCGGGGCAGGGGTGATTTTGGTGTTCAAAAGCCTTTTCTGTAGCTAACACAGAGTCATGCCAGGGCTGCCCAGGGCTCTGTCCTGCATGGTCAGGAACGTGCTGGTTTTCACTGAGGTGCATCTCAGATGGACTTCTTGTAGTCACAAAGAGCCTTCCCCATTTCTCCCTCGTTGCCCAATGGGAAGTGGTGCTGGAAAACACTCTGCTCCTCTCCTAAATGAGCTCATTCCTTGAAAATGAGTAAATCAGCAGCTGCAGCAGCAGAGCTGCAGCCTTTTGTTAAGGAACAACCAGACAGCTCTTGTTTGGGTCAGCTCTGCAGATCAGGTGCACAGCCCTCAAGCTGTTGAAGTTCCAGGACAATGGAATTAATTTACCCAGTTGAGTTATCCTGTGGCCAGACACCCTTCCAGCTCATTTGGATTTCCTGGCATATCTGATTTCCTCACCTCCCTGTTTTGAATGCAGATCCATTGGAAAGATGCTTTTTAAAATCCCAACACATTCCACCCTCGTTCCAGCTGTGTGGCAACTGCTGGAAAAGCAATTAAAAGGAGTGGAGACTGAAAAAATAATTATTACTAAAAACAACGAGGAGAGGAGAAACAAGAACTGAAACCCCCTTGGTCCTGAAACGCAGGATTCGCCTTAGCAGAGGAAGAGGAGCATTTGCTGAGTCAGGCTTTGAGCAAGATGGGGACACTGGGGCAGGGATGGGGTGGCTTTGCCACCACTCAGGATGTCACATTCACCCCCCAGCTCTGCTGCCTGGTGGGATGCAGAATCGTGCTGAGTCCTCCAGGCTGTGGTGCAAACATCTCCGGGCTCTGGGCCAGCTGGTTGTGGCTGCTGCTCCCTGGTTGCATCATCAGCCCAGTTTTGGGAGCGTTTGCACCCCTGGGACGGGGGTGACGTGGGGCTGGAGAGGGGCATGGCCATGGGGCTGGGCTACGGTGGCCAGGGCTGCAAAGGGACCAGGAGCCCTGACATCGCAGGGCTGGAGACTCAGTCCTCATGGAAGGCACAGTCTCAGGTAAGGAGCCTCATATTTCTCTTTTTATTCAAGGGAAAATTGATTTAGAAATAGAAATAGAGAAGTTTCCTCAGGGCACTTTCACGCAGGGGTTGTGGTTGGGGATCAGTTTTCTCCTGATTATTCAATCCTGTGTCACGCTGGATGCAGAAGAGCTGCACCTTCCAGCTCCCTTCCCTGGCAAGTTTTAAGCTTCACAACAAAATCTTGAAGAGGCAAAGGAGTGGAAATTCAGCTTTTCTCTGTGTGTGTGGATTTTGATTCTCCCCAGGGATGTCCTTTGGCTCCAGGTTGGTCACTGAGTCTTCCCAGGGGATAATCCACTTTTACAAGTGATGCTCTGAAGTGGCTTAAAGCTTCTCAAACACTGTTGCCTCCAGCTAAATTTCTGACGGGTTTATTTTGACTCCTGAATGTGAAATTTTGAACCTCAGGGTTTGCAGAGGATTCTCTCTTGCTTATATTTTTTACATTTTTTGGCAATTATTTAATGCATTACTGAGATATCTGGTTAAAAGTTGACAGTATCTAATATTTATTAGGTATTTAATTGGAAGTTCAATTCTTCCTGGTTATGTTCATCCAGCTTTTCTAGGCAGCATCACTTGTTTGAATTCCTGGCTTCATATTTGCCTCCCAGTGGTATTTTCCTCTTGCTGCACAGGAAAAAATTAAATTAAAACCAGTAGAAACTTCATTGGACTTTTCCAAAAAAGTTTTAGATGCGCTCCGTCACTTTTAAAGGAAGTGTTTGTTGTGCTTGTAGAGATTCAGTGCAGTTTTTACAACACCATCCTGTTTTCCATGTTACCCAACACCACAAACCTTTGTTTACTGCCCAAACAGCCTGGGCTGGGCTGCTGCTTTCAGCTCACAGCGCCTGAAATTCAGCCTTGGGCAAAAAATAAAAGTAACATTTCCTAGAAATCTCTTCCTATTTACCTTTAGCCTTCACTGTAGGCTGTGGTGGGGAAGCACAGGAGAAAGGAGAGCACCAGGAGATAAACCCTGTGATAACAGTCAGAGGGTAAACAGGGATTCTGGATTCATCACCCCTGGAGCAGGCAAATATTTAATTCTTCCAAAAGCAAGCAGGGAAGGGACAGTGTAGCAGAACCATTCTTTAACTCCAGCTGCCCAAGCTGTGAAACCAGGAAGTGATGTCCAAGGGGAATAGAGCACTGAGCGTTTGAGGTTGCTTTGATTTGGGGTTTCAGCCATTTCAAAGGATTAAAATACAAACCCTGGGCAGGGGGGAGACCTGTCACTCTGAACTTGCTGCTGGGCTTGCACGGGGAATTGGCTGCTTGACCATGTGATTAAACTTGGAGCTGAAATAAATGTTCCCCATAAAAATGTCCTGCTTAGTATTTAGGAGGATATAAAGGAACACAGAGGGATTTTAATGCTGCCCTGCTCTAGAGCTGAAGTTCATCAGCATCTGGGTGAAAGCAGAACAAACAGACTGTTTGAGGGACACAGTGGCAGCATCTCTTTTAGGCTGCCTTTAGATCCCACCAGTGTTTCTGGTGGCCTCCTGGGGGGCAGCTGCCTTCCCCCAGAGATGATGTGGAAAGAGGCCATGTGTGTAACAGGGATGATTTGGGCTCTGGTTCCAAGACCCAGAGCAGGAGAGCAGTGATTTGCCAACAAACCACATGTCTAAGGCAAGGCATCAATTCACTTTCTCCAGTGAAATGTAGAAAGTGAACAGTTGACTCATTCTACAAAGCCTCTTTTGGATGAAGAAGGATGAATCTGTGCACATGGAAGAGGTACCTTAGTCCAACACAGCTCTCTGTTCCCTTCCATGGTCTTGGGCTATTTCCTTTGAACTTCACCTTTGGTTGCTCAGATTGTAAACCAGAGACAAGTTCTCTACCTTTGGCATGTTATTGCCTTCCTCTGAAGTAGTGTTTTATCCAAGTAACCTGTTTTATCCTAAATTATATCATTTTCTTTCTCAGCTGGAAAAATGCAGGGGATATTGAAGAAAGCCTCAAAAATACTTCAGCAAACCCGTGCTCTCCTATGGAAAAACATTCTCCTGGTGTGGAGGATGAAGGTACAAAGTTTTCAGGCAAGTGTTGGCTCTTCCAAAGGGAAATTCAGGTTTGCACTACAAAGTGTTTTTACACTGCATTGTTTTTATGGGAGGGGAGATGAGCAGCCTCAGCTGGCGATGTGGCTCCCTGGGAAATGTCAGCAGTTGCACTTCTTCCTGTGTCACTGGAATATCCCGGCACAAACCAGCCTTGTGACAAAGCCAGCTTGTTGCTTTTGGTTGTTGATCCCACCCTGCCCTGGACAGAGGAACACAATGTCCAATTCATGGGGATGGGGTAAAATTATCAGCAGACCTCGTTGGCTCCAGTTCTAAGAAAACATGTTTTTCACTTGAATCATTCCTCCTCTTTTAAACTCTCCACACCTGGGAAACAGCTCTCCCTCATGTACAAGGAAAAGGAACTCACACTCAGAGGAGCTGGGCTGTGCAGAGCTGGGTGAGGAGGTCCTGGCAGAGCCTCCTTGGGCTGCAGCTCACCTCTGCATGTCCTTGCTTTCCTCTAGGAATGGGTGATAGCAGCAGTCTTCCTCTTCACCCTGCGGGAAGCAGCATCCATGATCTGGGACTACCCGAGGCAGGAATTCCCTTACAAATTCCTGGGCCAGTTGGATGAGCCAGCCTTTAACGCCACAGGAGTGACCCTCATGTACTTCCCTGGGACAAACAGCACCAGGACAATCATGGGCAAAGTGGCTTTGGATTCAGTGCTGAGGGGTAATGCTGCTCTTACATCCTGGCTCCATCTGGGAGGGCTGAACTGGCTCTGAGCAGCACTCGTGGTGGGAGGGGGGAAGAGAAGCCTTTGGCCAACGTGGTTTTTGAGGGTATGAATTGTGGTGATGCCTGTTTTCCTGTGGTTGCCTGACTAATCAGAGGTTTAGCTGTGATGGTTTTACTCTTTTTTTAAAAATATTAATCATTTATTCTAATGACAGGTGTAATAATAAAAGAGATGGAAAATGTGGAAAAAATGGAAGAAGAAGGAAATTTGGAGGATGAAGCTCTTGGTGTTGTTTTTAAGGATGACTTCTCCTACAGCCTCAGATATCAAATGAGCAGAGTTGTGTTTCCAAATGATGCCTTTGACCATACTGGTAACAAAGCAAATGAAACCACAGAATTTGATTTTACATTAGAAGCAGTTTAGTTGGCTCTCTGTGCTGCTGTGCCACCCCAAAGGGATGGAAGCTGCGTGTGCTAAATGATTCCAGAGAGACATTAATTAGAATTTGAGTTTGTTTTTGTAAAGGGAAACAAGTCAGAGGAAAAGGTTGTAAGAACGGTTAAACATTATCCACAATCATAGAATCATGGAATGATTTGGGTTGGAAGGGACCTCAAAGCCATCCAGTCCCACCCCTGCCATGGGCAGGGACACCTTCCACCAGCCCAGGTTGCTCCAAGCCCCGTCCAACCTGGCCTTGGACGCTCCCAGGGATCCAGGGACAGCCACAGCTTCTCTGGGCACCCTGTGCCAGGGCTCCCCACCCTCCCAGGGAGGAATTCCTCCCCAGTATCCCACCTAACTCTGCCCTCTGGCAGTGGGAAGCCCTTCCCTCTTGTCCTGTCACTCCAGTTCCTGATGCAAAGTCCCTCTCCAGCTTCCCTGTAGCCCTTTCAGACAGGAAGGTGCTCAGAGGTGTCCCCACAACCTTCTCTTCTCCAGGCTGAACAGCCCCAGCTCTCCCAGCCTTTCTCCACATTAAAGCATAAAAGGCTGAGTAAAACTAAATCTTGATTTCCTGACTTAGGTAAAAGTCATTTTCAATCCCACACAGTATGCATAGTATTTATATACACATACATATGGAAATGTATTGATTAAATTCCTTTTTTCTTACATTTCTCTCCCGTCCAGAATCCTGCTGGTATTATTCAGAAAGTTACTGCAAAATTCCTTTTTACTGGTACGAGGGTTTCCTCTCAGTGCAGTCCAGCATTGATGCAGCAGTCATAGAAGTAAGTGATCATGAGGGCAAATAAAGATGCTAAATATTGGTTATTTTCCAGTTATAAATGTAACCTTATTATTGACAAAAATAACAGTTTTAATGCTTATAAAAACCTGTTTGTTTTGGTGTTAGCTGTTTCATTACAGAAATGAAATTAATGCCTGGTTTCTTTTCTTCAGATGGAAACCAACCATTCTGTCTGGAAAGAAATGAACTCAATTACTGGGGTTTATCTGAAATCCCCCAAGATGAAACCTGTGTTTAGGGTGGATTTTGCTTGGTTCATTATTTGTGCTGTGCTGTGCTACGCCCCATTTATGTACTTTTTATCAGTGAAGGTTCTAAGGGAGAAGAAGAAGCTCAAGGTATTGATGAGAGCAATGGGTTTGCAAGATATTGCCTTCTGGTAAGAAATGAACTGTTTGATTCCAGGAGTTATATTATTTAATGTCTATGGGATGTATACAGGGGTTTGGAGCAACCTGGTCTGGTGGGAAAGAAATTGGAATTAAGTGATCTTTGAGGTCCCTTCCAAACCAAACTAGCCCAGGACTGTATGTGCTGGAGAACCTTTATTTCCAAGCACACTCCTCTGAGCCAGCATTTTGCTGCTGTTTGTTGTGCTCAGCTCTGCTCTGCTCTGCTCCTCCCAAAAGGCAGCAAAAGCATTCCTTGGGTAGCAGGGGGGTGTGTAGAGAGGCTCTTGGAGCTGAGGTGTTCACAGACAGGGGTGGGTTCACACAGGGAACACAAAAAAGTGCAGAAACAACAGATTTTGGAGGAAACTGCCGGGGAGGAAGCACAGGAGGGACACGGGGTCTGTCCAAAGGGGCTGCCAAATCCAAGGATTTCCCATCATTAGGAAAAGCACACAGATAAGAGATCCTGGCTGCCTTTGCTGGCATTGCTGCATCTGCAGAGATTTAAGGAGATGCAGGACCTGAACATGAGGAAGAACTTCTTTCCTGTGCAGTGACCACCCCCTAGGACAGATTCCCACGGAGGGTGTGGGGTGTCCCTCACTGGAGATCCTCCAGCACCATCTGGACACAGCCCTGTGCTCTGGGGTGACCCTGCTCGAGCAGGGAGGTGGGGCCAGATGATGTTCTGTGCTCCCTTCCACCCCTTGAAATAGGAGTATGTTTGGAATTGTGAAGTATTTGAATTCCAGAGTGTGTCACGTGGAGGGACAAGATTCACTGTGCCTTCCTTTGCAGGCTCTCCTGGAGTTTGCTGTACACTGTGTACGTCTCAATATCAGCCAGTCTGCTGGCACTGATCACAATGATGGATGTTTTGGATCAAGAAAGCTTTTTAGAACTCTATTTTTTCTATTTCTTTTATGGCATGGCATGTGTAAGTCTGCTTTTGCCTTCTTAAATGATGCAGCTTTTTTTAATTGTTTCTTGATTAGAATACCTGAAAGTCAAACTGCAGAGTTCTCTGGGACTGGGTGTTATAGGAGAAAGTAACAAAAATTTCTCACTACTAGAATTTATTGTTATAATTGATATATTTTTATATATAAACTTCTATAATGTTGTATATAATTTACATCTATCTTAATATAAATTTTTCATATATCACTCCCATTATATTTTGGGAGATTCTGACTTGAAATCAGAGTAGAGAGAGGTGCTACCACAGGGCTGGGAGTGATTTGTCTGTCCCTATAAACCTACCCTAGCTCTCAGAGCTGTCTGCTAAGTGATGCAAACCTTGTGATGTGCCATGTGCAATTCCATGTCCCTCTGCAGAGGGACTTTTCATGTCGTTTTTTTAATTGCCATCCTGCTAACTCCTGCCTTTCCCTGCTGCAGATTCACTTCTCTTTCATGATCAGCTCGTTGTTAAAGCAGCCAAATGTTACCAGTTTCGTGGGATTTCTCCTTCACGTCCTTTTTGGGTCAATGGGCTTTTTGACACTCTTTGACATTTTGCCACCGTCTTCAGGATGGATTTTAAATCTCTTCAGTCCTTTTGCCTTCACATCTGGCCTCGCCACGGTAGGTCCAAACTAAAGCCAGTGCACCCTGAAGGTCCAGCCCATGGCAATCCTGCTGCAGGACCTGCCACCCAAAGCAACACCCTGTTACACCCCTCTGCTCTAAATGCTTTGAAAGCTTGACTCCAAAAAGTCCATCCTAAATAACAACAAGGATAGTTGGGCAATCAACAGCCTCATGAATTTCACTGGCTTGGTATACACAATAAATTGAAATCTCTCTTAATTCCTGCAGCAGTGGGATGTGTGTGGTGGGCACCAGGATCTGCAAGAACTGTGATCTCTGAAAGTGCTGCCTTAGCAAACATCACCCTGCTGGGCTGATTTCTCCACAGCTGGAATCCAGCTTACTGAAGCATTTCTGGTGCTTGTGGTCATAATAAACCTTTGCTTCCTTAGAAACAGCATCCTGATCATCAGTGGATTTGGGTTTGGAGTGAAAGTGGCCGTGATGACACAGCAGGAGCTTGCCTGCAGTATTTCTGCCTGAAGGAAGTGCCATATCTGACTTGTGCTTTTTCCTTTTCCCCTTCTAGATGGTGAAATTAGAAAAACACGGGCCAGCCCATAACCCAGAGCTGTACCCTTTCTATAACCTGTACCTCATCCTCAGCTTTGACAGCATCTTGTATTTCCTGCTGGCAATCTACTTTGATAAGGTTTTGCCTGGTAAGTGGAAATGTGAGAGAAAAAAAACAACAGATTTCCTTGCTTTTGCTTCTATAACACTGTCCCCTGGTAGGAACAGAGCTACCAAAGGGGTGGTGGGATGAGAGGAAACTAATCCACGTGGAGCACCACAAAAGGTGTCCCAGTAGTGAACTGGTCAGGTTGTGGAAGGGCATTTTAACAGCCTTTACTCCTTAAATCAGGGGTGAAAATGGGATTTACTGTTTTTCCCAGGAAATGTATAGTCAGGAATAATCCTGTTTGCCCAGAGTCTGGGGGTGTGTGACCACCTCATTTGGCCCTGCCTCCAAAAAAGCCTGCAGAAGGAATGTGAGGCTGGGAGATCCTGCTCTGACAGCCCTGACCTCTGGGCTTGGGAGGATGTTGTAGCGCTTGACCTGATTTTTTTTGGACCAGAGGGTTCAAACAGGGTCTTTGCTGTGATCATTCCACACCTGCATTTACACATATGGACGAGTGGACACCTTAAACTGCAGAGCTGATCAATCCTTTCACTCTGCTGAGAGCCCACACCGTGCAGCTGTCGAGGCTGGACAGTTTGGGGTCGATATTTCACCTTCTGTGTCTCTGGATTAGGCAAGTACGGGGTGCCACATCCTCCTGCCTTCTTCCTGAGCCCATCCTACTGGTTGAGGGGCAGCAGTGGGGCCGTGCCAGGGCGAGGTGGCAGCCAGAGCAACCACGACCCCGTTCTCAGGAGCATCACCGAGCCAGTTCCTCCAGGTTTTGGTGGGAAGGAAGCAATCAGGTGAGGACCCCTGGAAAATACAGCCCTACACGTGGTATTTGGCTTTAGGGAGGTGAATGGTAGGCTGAGACATCTGATATACATGGATATGGTTAATGGCAAACGTGTGAAAGGGAAGGTTTTATCAGTGGCTTGTTCTGCTCCAGAGGTGGATTTGAATGTTTATTGGGTTTGTTGCATCCTCCAAGGCAGTGCCCCCCTCGCTGCCCCTGCACTTTCCTCTCTGCAGGGCCCTAGCAGTGATTGTTCCCCTTCACCATCAGCCTGTGCAGGATGATCCTTGTGGGTCCCTTCCAACCCAGCACGTGCTGTGATCTTTGAGCACAATGCTGATGGAGTGTGGGGAATAAAACCCTGCTGTGTGCACCCTGCCAGGGCTGCCTGGGCTTTGTGCTGCTGCTGCCTGCTGCAAAACAACCATAAATCTGCTCAAATGAGAGCTCAGTCATCACTTTCAATGAGATAACCACGTGTTATCTCATTCCCAAGGGCCTCCTGCTTCGTTCACTCAGTGCCCATCAAGTTTGGCCTTGAAACCTTTTAAAGAGCTTTTAGAAAAGCACAGTTGCTAACTCTGCTTTGGAGGTAAAAGAAATGAATTGCAGAAAGTGATTCCTTCAGAATGAACAGGACCAGGCTGGGGTGGAGGTTGGGAAATGTTCTTCCATTAAGTTTCAAAGGTTATTTTGAGAAAAAATGCCAAAATTTTGAGACCCCATAGTAATGGCTCGCCTACCTTTCCTTTAGACTCAACAATATTAAAAAAATATACAAGAAGAAGGGCAAGAGCACCGAAGCTTTAAAGGGTAAGAGGAGATTGTGTAATTCTTTGATCTATTTTTCCCTAGATAAGAATTCCCAGTGTCTTGAAATGTACTGGCTGTGCTGAATTCTGCCTCTGGTGCTGTTAAATTCCACTGTGCAATGGTTATTTCTGCTGGGGTAAATTACTGGCTAATTTCTACCAGGTTGTTTGTTATCTCTCTGTTCCCTCCAGGAAAATCACTGTTTATTGCTTTCTGCAGCAGCCAGAAGTCTCCTTAAAAGCTGTGGGTTTTTTAGGGTTGAACCACTCTAAAAATCCCCTCCCTTTCAAAATGTAAGCTATTTTGAGGGAAAAAAAACCCCCTTGGGATTTTTTGGTCCCTGGCTGTAGCCAAATGTGCTGTCTCTGCCTGAGCTGAGTTCTCCAAGCATTTGCCAATGCAAATTGTTGACATAGTCATAGCATAGTTGTGGGTATTTGTTAAATGCCTTTGTTTAACAGGAACTCCAAGGGAAAATATCAAAAATGAAAAATATGAAAGATATTAAAAATATCAATATGGTCCCAAATGTCAATATACAGTAAAAAAAACCCAACAAACCCAACCCAAACAACCCACAGAAAGACAAAAATATTTTTTTAAAGAAAATGAGGTAGCAAAGCCTGGCTGCTTTGAAATAACTCTTGAAATCTCCCATGCTGGAAAACCTATGGGTTCTTCTCTTCCTATGGACACTCCCTGGAGCCACAGTAAAAAAAAAAAAGATTATGAATCTCCTAGAAAACTGAAGTCCAAATTCTTTAAATATTGAAGTTAATACATTTGTTCCCTCAATTCAATGCAAACTTGGCAGCACGTTCCTTACTAAGCTGTCCTAACTTTTTGGATCTCAGCTTCAAACAATGTTTCTCCACTTCTCACCAACTTCCATCCTAATGTCCTATTTCTGCTCCAGGTTTGTCCTTAACTATCTATGAAGGCCAAATCACTGCGTTGCTTGGGCACAGTGGAGCTGGGAAAACTGCTCTTTTAAACGTGCTCAGTGGATTTTCTGAGCCTTCAGCAGGTAAGACCATGAACCTCAATGCTGAAGATGAGAAGCTGTTTGTTTTCTCTTGTATGAGAGGGAATTATGCAAAAAAAAACCCCAAGTTTTCCCTTATGCTGGGTTGTTTCAGTGCAAATTTTTCCTTCAATATGATCTCCAGGGATAGTGCATCCCTTTTGGAGATGCTCGTGTGTGTCAGCATGCACAGATGGTTATTTCTCCATTTTTTCCAAGGGAAACACCTATTGGAAATATGTTTTTATACTCAAGGGAGGGTTCTGGTGCACTGCAATATTTTTTGAGTGATTTTGCCTTTTAAAATCGTTTAGATTTTTATTTTATTGCTTGAGAAACATCCATAATGCTGGAATTAATGTCAAAGGTGTGAACACAAACCAATCTGCTTTCTCCTCCTAACTGTACAGGATGAAACTTGTGTCATTCATCCCCCTGTGCAGGTTCTGCCACGATATACAACTACAACGTTGCTGAAATATTGGACAGGGAAGGAATTCGGGCAATGCTTGGGATTTGCCCCCAGCTTAATCTGCATTTTGAAGCCTTAACAGTGAAGGAAAACCTGCAAACCTTTGCCCACATCAAGGGGATTGAGCGGAGGGAAGTAGAGCAAGAGGTTGGTATGTGCTTGTCAGCCACTGACTTCTCTTTCTTGGCATCTTGGGCAGTTTGTGCTTTATTTATAAAAGATTATCACCAGCATGTGTCTCTGTGGAAGTGAGAGCAATCCTGATTTCGGGGTGAAGTGGATTTTCAATTCTTTCTTGTCCTCGTGTCCTGAGTTAGAACTTGGATTTGCAGCATTTAACTCTAAGCAAAGCCATTTAAAGTAGGTAAGTTGGAAATCTTGAAGTCAAACTCTCGTGTAGTGTGTGTAGCCATTCAGGAATTAAAAGGTGAGCAGTGATTTGGAAATCTGACCCTTGTCTTCATGTCTTACCAAGGTGCAGAAAGTTCTCGTGATGTTGGACCTCACCGACCTGCAGAATGTCTGTGCTGATGCTCTGAGTGGGGGGCAGAAAAGAAAATTGTCTCTGGGAATTGCCATTTTAGGGAATCCCCAGGTAGGGACCAGTCTGATTTATACAATATGTCATGTTTTGGCACTTGGGTTTACATTTTGGCTTGGCACATGGAGAGCTGTGCTTTTCCCATGGCATTCCAGAGCTACTGAGCTACTCCTTCACCTCCTGCAAGGATGGAGGAATCCAGTTCAACGGGAAAAACATTGGTAATTAAAAGGGGGCTAATACTGTAACAGGAGAAAGAGCAACAAAAGTGGCTGATATTTGAGGTCGCATTTTATTCTTTGAGTGAGATCATCCAAAGCATGAATGGGGTGATGGACACATGGCACTGAGCCCTGGAAATGTGGCTGGGACACGGAGCTCTGACCTTGCTGGCCTTTGCAGGTGCTGCTTTTGGATGAGCCAACAGCTGGGCTGGATCCCTGCTCCAGGCACCACGTGTGGAGCCTCCTGAAGGAACGCCAGGCTGGGCACGTGACGCTCTTCACAACCCAGTCCATGGAGGAGGCTGATGTTCACGCTGGTGAGCCCACACTTGCACCTTTTGGGCTGGCAAAGGAGGGTTCTCCATTGCAGAACCCACTCGTGGGTCCCACCATGACACACCATGTGCTCACTGGGCAGGTTTTGTCTCATAGTGACACCCAACCCAGGCTGAGCAGAGGCTAAATCTGGACTGTGCCACTCCAAGACCTTGCTCAAGCTCTTCTTTGGGATAAAACACTTCCAAGTTAGCTGGATGTGTCACTGACAGCACCCACGAACATCAGTGCTCTTGTTTGAATTAACACCTTTCCTCTTTCCTGATCGTTCCTGTGCTGTGGAAAACTCTCCACAAGCCCAGAAAAATGCATGATTAAAAGGGTTACTTTGAGCCTTAGGAGGAAGGCAGTGGCTTGAGAAGAAAAAAGACCTTCAGCACTGCCCTGTTTTTACTCCTTTCAATTTATTATTAACATGTCTTTTGGGTTCAGAAGGAGCAGGGTGAGGTCAGCCTACTGCACCCTTGTAAATCCCCCTAAATCCTTTGTTTTCATCCTTCCCCAGATCGGAAAGCTTTCCTCTCTAATGGGAGGTTACAGAGTGTTGGCTCATCTCTCTACTTGAAGAGGAAATGGGGAGTTGGCTACCACTTAAGGTAAATCCTTTTCTTTTGGTGAGCACTCTGCTCGAGAAAAGCTTCTCATATTCTCTTGTAGGGCCTGTGTTTCTGTACAGTTTCTATACAGAGTAATAGGAATCTCAGCAATTCATTTTAAAAGACTTTTGAGGGTGCCAAAAATACCCTACTTTGGACAACAAGCTGCTTTTCTTTGGAACCCAGACCTGAAAGCTCTGACCACGTGTCTAAAATGACTTTGCAACCTCCTTTGCAGCTGAAAGGGGACCAGAGTGAGGAGATCTGCAGTGCCAGAGTGATGTACAATGGCTTTGATGTGAAGTTGTTTTCCTTTGGATTTGAATTTCTGTGTTCTTGCTTTAGCAATATTGGCCAGGATCATTACTCTCAACCTCAACTACTTCTTGCCTGCATGGCAAAACCAGGGGCACTGCAGACAGCTGTGAAATCCCCCACGGAAATGCTGCCCAGTTTTGAAGTTTTCCCTATGGCTTGAAGAATCAGTGCTGGCTTTGGATTTTAAACTCATTTTTTTCCCTCATTTAACATTATAACAGTGTTTTTCTAACACAAACAGGGTGCACATAAACGACCTGTGTGACCCAGAGCTTATCTCATCCCTGGTCAGACAGTACATCCCTGATGCCGTGCTCAAAGGGAGGAGGAGGGATGAGCTGTGTTATGTGCTGCCTCTGGAAAACACTGACAGCTTCCCAGGTAGGCAAACCTGTCACCAGGCCAGGGCTTTAAAGGCAAGACAAGTGGTGGGAATGGCAGAAAGCAGAGTTGCTGTGAAGGGGGTAACTCTATTCCCTGTTCCATAATGAGTGGGATTAGGAAGCTGCATAAACATCAGTCTTACTGAAAGACTCCAGTGCACATGTTAATATTCATAATGCAGATGCACAAAAGGAAATAAACAAACTAATCTCCAAATTAAATCCACTGAGTCTCTGCTGTTTTCAGGATGGCTCCTGTTAACCAAAAACTCTGCATTTTCCACTGCTTACCTCTAAAGAACAATTTTGTGATGGCTTTTTAAGCTGTGGAGATTAATGCTGTAAATTCTGGAATGCCCAACATCAGTCGTGCCTGTCTGAGCTCCTGCTCAGCACTAACCTTGGCCACGGGGCTCAGCCTGGTTGTTCCTGTCGTGCAGATCTGTTCAGCCACCTCGAGAGCAGCCTTTTGCAGGGGGTTGTGAATTATGAGGTTACCAGGACAACCCTGGAAGATGTTTTCCTGAAGCTGGAAGGTGAGGAGGCCATCGATGGAGAAGGTAAAGCTTTGACTCTGATTTACAAGTGTGATGTGATCAGTTTCTCATATGTGGATGTGTTTTATTTAAATATCTAATGAGTTTCTGTCTAGAGTGGCAGTTGTAGCCACTTTCCTGTAGTATAGAAATCTTCTTGGTTCAGTTTTAACTGACCACAGGCTTTTAAGCACAAGAATTGAAGAACTGATGGCTGAGATTGGAAGGGCATTTACCTTTGAAGGGCCACAGTGCCCAGAGCAGGAGGTGGGAAGAGATAAAGTGGGCAGAAGGCATTTCACGAGGCCAGTGCAGATATTGGATGTGTTGCCACACAAGCCCAGGTTTGGCCAGTCTGAATTCACCCATGTAAATAATATCCTGGATAAATTATGCCCCCTTTTCTCTGCCCTTGTGTCTCGTCTGACTTAAAAAGTAAAAGCATTCCTCTGTTCCCAACAGAAGATCCCTGTTGACTGCTTGTGATTCAAATGTGTCCTTTGAAGGCTCCTTGTGGGTAATGGCATTTCTAACACACAGGAGATGGAGACCTCGAGGAGAGGGACCAAAACCTCCCAGTGTTTTCCAAAGAGAGCATCCTGCCAGGGAGTGGGATGGTGCTCTGGAGGCAGCAAGTGTGTGCTGTGATGAGAGTTCGCCTCCTAAAACTGAAGCACGATGGAAAGTTCCTCAGGGCCATGTAAGTCCAGGAGGTCCCACCTGCCCTGCAGCCCTTTGCTGGCTCCTTGCTCCCCAAAGGGTTTGGTCACTCCCTGGAGCGACTCAGGGAGACAAACACTGGTGGTGATGTTTGGAAGCAGAGGATTAGGGGGAAAATGTTTAAAAGCTGTGGTCATAAGGGCAGTCTGAACTTACTGGTAGAGCTCTGAATTGCTTAAGTTCTAAATTTCCCCATAAATCACACGATTAGTTAATTGTAGTTCCCCTGGACTCACTTATGGTCTGTTTTTCCATCCAGATTGTTGTTGTTTGGAACATTCCTCCTTCCACTGCTGATGATTTTAATAGTGCTTCAACTGTGGCACTTCTCTAGTAGCTCTGAAATCTCAGCCAGTCCTTATTTTCTTCCCACTAAGGAGACAATTCACAATAAGTCCTCAAACCTTCTCATCCTCAATGACACAGGTAAAGAAGAACATGTGATGGTGACTCACTTTGTGCACCAACCTGAATCTTATTGCAGCTGACACACCAGCCTTGCCTTAGTCTGTCTGTACCTTCCTTTATATATTTATGGCTTTGGGAGGTGTTTTCTCTTCAGCAAAAGCAAGTCCTCTTTTAGTGACGATAACATGAAAGAGTAATGAACCAGGCAACCTAAAAAAAGAATGCAATAAATAAACTCAGTATGGAAACACACATGGTGTTTCACCAGTTTAATTCAGCTAGAAAAACAAATAAAATCTCAATGTTTGGGGGTTTTAAACATCCTCTGCATTGCAAGTAGGAACTTGTTTATATGAAACTGCAGATATTTAAATTAAAATCCTCTCTAATGACTCTGATTTCTGTCCTTGACTTGATTTCAGGATCAGAAATCGAGGATTTTATTGCTGCATTGAGGACTCAAAACATAATCCCAGAAATAACGCTTGAGAAAAACATCACAAGACTTCCACATCATAATGGAGCTATAAAAATATCCCTGGAAGGCAAGGTGAGAGAGATTTCTTTTATTTCTTTTGTCCTGTACAACAACAGGATTCTCTGAAAAGTATATAAATTGAGGCCCAGAGATGCAAACGCACCAGAAAAGGGAGGGTATTTTTTTTACATAATATTTAATATTGGCCGTGCTGCTCATGCTCCTCGAGGGAACATCTTCTGCTCTCCCATCTTCAGAGCTACCAGTTCACAGTGATGTGCAGTGCTGAGCCCATCAACTGCTACCCTGTGCTCGTGAACATCATCAGCAACTCCTTCCTGAGGCTCTTCAATTCCAGCGCACGTATCCGCATCTGGAGCGAGCTCTTCCCCAGGGTGAGTGTCCCACCCTCCAGGGGGACAAGGAATTGAAATGGTCAGGACTGTGCAGGTGGGAAACCTGGTTGGGGGAGCAGGTTCCAAGGGCTGATTGCTGCCAGTTCCCTGAGGGCATTTAATGACAGTTTCTTCATTGGCTTTCAAGAGCTCTGCAGGGTTTCAGTGCCGTGGTCTGAAAGGACCTGGAGGGAACCTGCAAGAAAGATGGGGAGAGACTATTTACAAGAGCCTGGAGTGACAGAACAAGGGGAATTGGCTTCAAAGTGGCAGAGAGTAGGCTTAGATTGGATATTGGGAAGGAATCCTCCCCTGTGAGGGTGGGCAGGTCCTGGCACAGGTTGCCCAGAGAAGCTGTGGCTGCCCCATCTCTGGAAGAGTCCAAGGCTAGGTTGGACAGGGCTTGGAGCAACCTGGGCTAGTGGAAGATGTCCCTGCCCGTGGCATGGGGTTGAAATGAGATCTCTAAGGTCCCCTCCAACCCAAACCATTCCATGAGAATGAATGTGGTTGAATGCAACAGTGATACTTCCAAACCCTGCCTTTCTCCAACATCCATTTTGCAAGAATCGGCATCAAAAAATTGGCCTTTATCCTCAACAGTTTACAATAATCCAGGTACTTTCTGCAAATTCTAAGAAGACAAATGTCTTTTTTATTATTATTTATTGCTTTGTTTCCTGTTCTTGAACACAGAGTATCATCAATGTTCTTACTCACTTGCACGTTCAACCATCCTCCAAGCCAGAATTTCTCTGGGCAGCTGCCGGTTATGGGTGACCCTCAATTTCTCTCCACAGACACACAACCCACATTTAATGAGCTACATTTTTTACACCTGTCTCAACTACCTGCTGATTTTGGCTGCTGGTTTGCCCCCTCTCTTTGCCATGAGCAGCGCAGAGGATTACAAGGTACAGAGCACAGGCTGTCAGTGGTCTCACACAAGAAGTGAATGCAAATGCAATATCTCTGGAGAGCAGTCGTGTTCAGGGTGCCCAGAGGAGCTGTGGCTGCCCCTGGATCCCTGGAAGTGTCCAAGGCCAGGTTGGACAGGGCTTGGAGCAACCTGAGCTACTGGAAGGTGTCCATGGCTTTACTGAGCTTTAAGGTCCCTTCCAACCCAAACCATTCTGTGATTCTATGATTTCCAGGTAGGATGTTAGAAGAAATGCAGCCACATGAACACAGTGTTGTGCCAAAGTGCATTTCTCTGCATCCCAGGCAATCACCTGGGGCTCAGAATAATTTGGATGTCAATAAAGATTTTGAGATTGGATTTTTTTTTTTAAAGGAATGACATGGTTTCAAAAATAGTAGAACTAAGAATTGCATGTGCTTGGGAAGGAGAGGAAGGCTCAGTCAGGGAAGGGAGGAGCAGGAATGGTGTTCTAAACTCCTCTAACTCAGCTCCCTGTTCCCATCTGCAGCTCCAGGCTCGCTCCCAGCTCCGGCTGGCGGGGCTCTTCCCCTCGGCATACTGGTGTGGGCAGGCACTGGTGGACATCCCCCTCTTCTGGGCCCTGTTCTGCCTCATGTTTGGCATCCTGGTGCTCATCAGCCGCACCTACCCCTTGGACACTGACACCGTCCTGCCCATGGTGAGCTCTGCATGCAGGAGAACAGGCAGGCAGCAATCCCATCCCTCACTCCACAGTGAGATTGTGCTTTAATTATTTTACTCCCAATGCTCTGCTCCAGGCAGGTTTCCATATGCCCACATGTCCCTCCTTGGTGCTGACCTCACTCTCTCTCTCTCTCTAGATCACTTGCATCACTGGTTATGGAGTCTCTCTTGTCCTCCTCGTCTATTTAATTGCCTTCAAATTTCGCAGGGGACGAAGCAATCGTTACATGTGGTCTTTAATCTTCATTCTGGTAAGTGAAGAGCATCCTCACTCTGAAATGTTTGGTTTACATATATTTCAAGTGTATCAATATTCAGCAGAATAATCCCAACCCGTGACAAAGATCCTGCTTTTTAGGGACAATACACTGATGATGGAAAGAGTGTTTCTGTGTTATTCCAGGTGAATTATACTGTCTATATGATCAGTGAGTATCACAACATACTGCAGTACATCTCTAATGTGGTTCCTGTGTTTCCACCGCTGGGCTGCATGATATTCTTTGGAATAGTAAGTAAAACATGTCCTACCTAATTCCATAATGGTCCTAATGGTGCAAACTGGCAAAGCAAGAGGTACTTTCCAAATTCCCTGTCTCAAAGTACCAGCTGGCAAAAAGAGTGAGTGGGAGATAGACAAGAGAAGAAAAGGTCCAGGATGGGGAGTGAGAGAAAGGGCCAAAGTTTGAGTAGTTATTTGTTTGATGGGGATACTTTTGGTTGGTTTAGTTATGACGAGCTGTTCCCAATGGCTGTATTTTGGTAGCATGGGAGGGAAGGAGTGGAGCAGGAAGACCAGGAGGGAGGAAGTGAGCTGACAGAAGGTAAAACAATGTGAAAGAGAGAAGCAATGATGAGAAAGGCCAATCTAACCTGATCTGATTTGAGCCCCCTCTGAATTACTGTGGCCAGGGAAGCCACAACCCTTTGGGACAGCATGAACCAAAACCAAGTGCAGCTCGAAGCTCCTTTATCCCATCCTGAGGGAGAGCTAAGCATCCACCCCTCCCACACTTGCTCTGTCCCTGCACCCAGGCACTCCATGCTAAGGAATTTCCCTGACTGACTGATATTCTCTTCCTGTAGCGCTTGATGATTTCTCCTGATAGAGACCCTTCTCACTTATGGGATCACATCTCCGTGGCTGTCTTTGCAGTAAGGAGCAATTTGAAGATGGTTGCTTTGGAAAGGATGGCTGTTCTCATGCAATGGACTTGTACTGGGCTTGTATAACCCTCCCCATGAATAAACCCTGGGTTATATGGTCAAAGTTTCACATTGAGCGTTGGCAGGGGAGGCACATCCAAGTAATCATGGCCTTGTGCCTCGTGTGGCCCCTGGATGTCACCTGGATGATGTCCTATGTGCAAAACTGGGGAGGGAAGGGGGCATTAAGTGAAGTTCATGTATAAGGCAGAGATATTAATAATCAACTAATTGGTCTAATTGTGCCTCTGCACAAGAACAATGGGATCCCTGGTACCGTAGGATCTGTTGGGGTGCAGATTATCTGGATTAAAACTGCAGCAGGAATTCAAGGCTGTTGCAAAAGATCTGCATGTCAGATGGAAATGTATGCAAAGCATCAACTTCACTAGTTCCCCTTTTAAAGCTTTTCAATAGCTGAAATAAATGAGAGAGGTTCCTTCATCCCCTTTAATTAAACTTAATCAAGTGTGTTGCTACCCTGTCTCCTTAAAGACCTAATGAATTTCTGGTTTCCAGCCATACATCCACTGTGTGATTTTTGCTCTCCTCCTGCGCTGGTTGGAGATGAGATGTGGAGATGCAGTTCCAAGATGTGATCCCATCTTCAGGTGTGTCCCAGGGGTTCCTTGGGAGCCACAATCATCCCAGTCTGCAGGGTGGGCTTGGGGCTGCACAGCCAGGCAGGGCCCTCCTGCTTCACCCCTGGCAGCAGGAGGAGGGGAGGAGTGAACTTAAAGACACTTTGAAAAACGTGGAAAAACCTCATGTTTTGAGTTTTGACCAGTTTATCTGAAGGGGAGGAAACCAGGATCAGGGGGAGGAATTTTTAATTCCTGTGGGTTGTTACAGTTTCCAATTTAACTAAGTGGAGTTTCCCTGAATATGTCTGGTGGCAAATTCCCACCCAGTGTGTTGCAATAGAAGATCAGTTGGACTACAATGTCCTTGAGAGGATAAAAATTATGATTTAAGCTTTCTTTTTATTGAGGGGCATATCTGAGGTTTCAGGACATTTCACTGCAGCTGCATAAATTATAGTTCCAAATTGAAACCTAACATTTTAACTTGTTTTCAAACATGTCAGTATTGCTTCTGGTAGGGTGGACACTTCCCCTAAAGCTTCATCAGGCTGGTCATCTGTCACCAACAGCAAGAGACTGACCATCTCAGTCATGTGGGAGAAGATTTGTAGAAAGTACTGAATTTTCAAACATTAACAGCTGGGTTGAGTTGGACTCGATGATCTTTGTGGGTCTTTTCCAGCCCAGAATATTCTGTGGCTCTGGGTTAGATGCCCAAATTGCTTTTAAAACCTGCTGTGTGTATTTTAATTCTCCTCGAAGGGATCACTGGTGTGTGGGGAGAAGAGAACCAGTCAATGGTTCCTGAGGAAGGAAAAGCCAAACTTGGCCTGTATCTTCTCAAGGATGCCAGTGGGGTTTAGTTTCTCCCCTGTGAATAAATATTTGAGCAAACACTATGGAACAGCTCAACAATCCTCGTGGATTCCCTTGCAGCTCGGGATATTCTGTGAGCTCTTTTGCAGTGGCTGCACTGGTGTTGCCCTGGGAACAGACTGGGAAACAGGAGCCTTTTTGGGAGTGACTCCCAGTGATGCCATCTCTCCTCCTCCACGTGTAGGATCCAGCAGAGCAGAGGGGTGGCCCAGCAGAACAGGGACCCTCCTGGGGAGGAGCCCCCAGAAGTGCAGGAGGAGAGGGAGAGGGTGAGGAACGCGATGGTGTCCCTGCAGCAGCACCAGGTGAATCCACCACCCCTCCAGGTGAATCCACCACCCCTCTGGCTTCTTCTCCTCTCCACTCCCCATTCTCAGGGTGCTTTCTCAGCCCCTTTATGATCTCTGCTTTCTGAGCTCACACACTCTGCAGATCAGATCTCACCCTCCCACCTACGGTCACCAGAAGGAGTTTTGCTGACGCTGCTATTTTTATTGCCATTCTGCTTATTTTCCTTTTTTTTCTTTTCCTGTTGTTCTGTTTCCTGAATTTTTAATTGAGAAATGTTATCTTATCATACTTAATGGTACGAACAGATCAGCTGTCTCATGGGGTAAGAGGAGAGTTTTTATTTCCCTCTCCATCTCTTCCCAGGATTTGGTTGTCGTTGTCAACAGCTTACGCAAGGAATATGAAGTCAAGAAAGCCACTTCCATCTTCAAGAAAAAGAAGAAACTTGCTGTCAGAAACCTCTCCTTTGGTGTTAAAAAAGGTGCACTCTCTAGAAATGACTAACATCTAAAGTGAAGGTCATATTTGGAGACAATACTTTTGTTAAATCTTCTTATGGGCAGCCAGGAGCTCTGGGCTCCTGCATTCAAAGTTTTAATTTGTGGGGACAAGTTATTGGACAATCCTCTCTCCTATTGTACTTCTAGATAATGCCTAGCACAGAGGGAAGAAAGCCTTTAAAACAATAATTAACAGTTTTTTCATGTTTGTTAGGAGAAGTCTTAGGTCTGTTAGGACCCAGTGGAGCTGGAAAAAGCACAACCCTAAACATGATTTGTGGAGATGTAGCAGTGACTGCTGGGGAGGTAGGTGGTTCCTTTGGAGCAGCTGCAGAAATGACCTTGATGCCTTTATAAATTAAGGATGTGATAAGGCAAGGCAGCAACACAGCCCTTCAGTCAGGGACTTTATGGACATTTATGTACAATTTAGATGCCCTGGATATTTGTGTTGATTTACTCGAAGCATGTTCTAGTTTTCATCAAAGTCACTGTTACAGATTTAAGAGTGTGGGCTGCAGAAAAGCTTTGGTGGGCATTGGAAACCCATTGGGAAATTTCACAACCCCTCTAGGAAATGCTGAATTGTGAAAACCCCCAAAATAACACTCTCCATAAACAGCTTTGCAACATCAGGAAATTGAAAACGAATGTGGACAGTGTTGGGCCAGTAACAATCCATCAATTAATTACGTGCAGAATGATTAACGACATGTGCTGGGGGAGGGGAAATGCCATTGCTCTTACAGATTTGGGACTGAATGTCAGAGACAGAGAAGTATTACTAGGAAAAGAGAAACTCATGTTGCTACTATTGCACAAAGTTTCATGGTAGTGAAAAGGCAGATGGAGCAGGATCACCCTGTCCATGAGGCTTTCTGGGCAACCACACAATGACCACTCACAAGTGTTTGGTGGCCCCTCAACTGGACTTGGCCAGGCTGGACGGGGCTTGGAGCAACCTGGGCTAGTGGAAGGTGCCCAAGGCAAACCATTCTGGGACTCTGTGACTCCAACACACCCCAGCTTTGTGTGTGTGTTCATGCAGGTGCTGCTCAGGGACCACAATGTGACTGTCCCCTGCCCAGGACAGGGCAGCATGGGGGGCCTGGGCTGGTGCCCCCAGCAGGACCTGCTCTGGCCAGACCTCACCGTTCTCCAACATCTGGAGATGTTTGCTGCCGTGAGAGGCATGAGGAGAGAAGATGCAGCTCTTACCATCAGCTGGTAAGAAGCCCGAGGCTCTCAGCCTTCAGTTCTTCCTCCCTGCCCAGGAAGGGTCCTTCTAGAGGTCAGGGAGAGGTTTTCCTGCAAACAGGCTAGTGGTCACAGCACCAAGGCTGATAGAGCTCAAGGAGTGTTTGGACAATGCCCTCTTGGACATGGTCCTGTGCAGGGCCAGGAGGTGGACTTGGTGATCCTTGTGGGTCTCTTCCAACTGAGCATATTCTGTGATTAAGAGACAGAACCTTCAGTGCCCCTTTACCTCAGAGAAATGGGATCTCCTGGTGAGATCTGATACTGTATGCTGTTCTCAATCCTTTGCCAATGAAGATTTTCACCTCTTTGTCTAGAAAATGTCAGAAAAAAATTTTTTTCAACTTGCCCCAGTTCATGGTCAGTTCCATGAATAACTTGTTTCTCTCATTAGCTGCACTTGCTGCCTTGGATTTGTGCAAATATTCCTTAATTTACTTTCCAAGTTAGGAGTAAAATCACTAAGTAACACAAGGTGATGTGTGCCAGCCAAAACAAGTTTGTCAGTGTCTGGCTCCTTAGCACCCCTGGCCACAATGTTTGCACACCAAGATGGTCATTTCACTATTTTCCCTTTCCTTTCCCCACAGCATAGCAAAGGCCTTGGATCTCCTGAAGCATTTCAAAACCCCAGCTAGGAAGTTACCTGCTGGAGAAGCCAGAAAGGTACATGCCACACTTGTCTTTGCTACTTGAGCAAACCCTGCTTGCTCTTCCTTGAATGTGGTGCACAGAAAACTTTCAGCTGAGTGAGTTCTGGCATCATTTATTTTCATCAATAGCTTTTGAATCCAGCCTGGCAGGTTCCTCCCTCCTCTTTCCCTGCTCTCCTGCACTGTGTGTTTAGTAAATGCTAACCACAAATTGGATTTACATGGTAATCACCTCTTCATGCCCCACCACATGCATCTGCCAGTAAAGGGGATGGGAAAGCACTTTCTCCTCTTTGGCAGGCTTAGGAGTTTGGGGGAGATCTGATTTTGAGAGATTAAAATGTTAACTGAGAACACCTGAAGCGTTTTTGGTTTTGTAATCCCTGTTCCTCTTGCGCTTTGGAATCAAGAGCTTCAGCTTTGAAAAGATTCCCAGGGATTAAGATGGAGCAGGACAGCTCAGAGTTTTGTGGGTGAAGCAAAGCAGAGCTGACCTCCTGTCGTTCCCATTTCAGCTGTGTTTTGCTCTGAGCATCCTGGGGGATCCAGCAGTGCTGCTTTGGGATGAGCCATCTGTGGGCATGGACCTCAAAGGGCAGCGCTGTGTGTGGTGAGCAGCAGAAATGGGGATTTAACAGGATGGGGAGGGGTTTTACCCTCCCTTTCTGCCTCAGTGGCAGATACACCTGTATTTTCCCTTTTCCCTAAAGCCCAAGGGATGGGGTACCACAGGTTGAACTCCTCACCCAGCGGGCAGTAAGTAAATCTAAATGGTAATATACCCCAAAAAAATCTCAGTAGAAACCAGCTGAACCCATGAGTTTGGGGCAAATGACAAAAATCCCTCTTTTCTTCAGAGCAAAGGAAACAATGATAGGTGGTTCTTCCTTTAGTCATTCAGCCCTAGTGTTTGCTTTAGCTTTTCACCAACAGTTTATACCAAAAGCATAAAATTTGGAGGGATGCTGACATGACAAATTGCAACATGACATTGGCCTCGCTGTTATGTTTAAACAAGAAAACTTTTAAATAGTTGTCCATTTTCTAATTGTATAATTCAGTTGTCTTTTAGGGAGGGAGACACAAACCAGGAGGGTTTTCTTTGGCTGGTCCTGGGGAGTAACTCTGCTCCCTCTGTTCCCAGGAGAATGATCCAGAGCTCCATGAAAGGCAAGGAGCGAGCAGCCATCCTGAGCACGCAGCACGTGGAGGAGGTGGCAGCGATGTGTGACCGTGTGGCCATCCTGGTGTCAGGGAGCCTTCGGTGGGCACAGGGGCACACCCCTCACCAGGGTGGCTCTCAGTCTGGGAGGTTGTTGGGCTTGGATTGGTTTTCTTCCCAGCCTCACAGAAAACAATGATTTGGGTTGTCCCAAGTGTGTAATAACCGGTTTTCGTGTGTTTCAGCGGCACACAAACAGCTGGGGGATAAGGACATGTACATCTGGTGCTCAACCCCAGTGACTGCTTTATTTGCTGATGTGTGTTGGTTTGAGCAATGTTTCCCCTCATCTGCAGGTACATTGGTTCCCTTGAGGATCTCAAAAGCAAGTTTGGCACGAGTTACCACCTGGAAATCAGGGTGAGGGACACAGCCCAAAGCGATGCTCTCCATGCCGAAATTCTGCACCTCTTCCCTTGTGCAGCTCGGCAGGAGAGGTGAGTGCCCTTGGGCTGCACACCAGCCTGGATTGGTGCTGGGGGGCTCTGACCCTGCTCAGGGCTTTACCTGGGAGCACACTTACCCTACAAGTCCCCCCCAAACTCTGATGCTGAAAAACAAAACAGCAAGTTCCTTTTTATTACCTTTCCAGGACTTCTTCTTTGCTCACCTACAAGATACCAATGGCAGATGCACTACCCCTGTCCCGGTCTTTCTCCAAGCTAGAAGCAGGTAAAAGGAAACATTTAATTAAGTAAGGAGATGGCTTTTGAATTATTTATATGGATTTAGGCTTTAAGGATCCTTTCTCCATCTCTCTGCAGCCAAACAGAATTTCAGGTTTGAGGAGTACAGCTTGTCACTGAGCACTTTGCAACAGGTATGTTGATGTGGCAGTTCCAGGTTAGAAACTGCCTGTACAAAAGAAGAAATAACCCATGACCGGCACAAAATCTGCCAGTCCTTGGCAATAATGGGTTGTTTCCTCTGTGTCACGTTGCAGATATTTGTGGACATCACCAGGGATGCAGAGGAGCATGACCTGGATGCAGCATCCAGCAGGGCTGTGGAGCAGAGACTCCTTCACCCCTGACTCTTGGAGCCACACTGGAAATATTCAGTGTATTTTGTCAGTGTTATGATCCCTGTGGTCAGCTGCAGCCTTAGGATTTGGATACCCATGCCACAACACATCCAGCTCTGCAGGTGTTCTGCCTCACAAAGAAGAAAAGAGTTATTATTTTAATAAATAAAGCCTTTATCCTTTGACAAATTGGTGCCTGATGGTCACCTGTACCCCTGCTCAGCCTGACTGCATGGTTGTGCTGGGATGAATTGCTGGTCCCAAGGCGGTGAGGGAGGCTGTGGCTGTGTCTGGGGCCTTGGCCACTGGAGAGGATCATGTTCAAACTCTGAGAAGGCTCTGACACCTCACTCATCTATGGCAGGAGGACACCAGGGCTTTGCCTTGCACCCTGTGGGTGCCTGGGAGGGGTGGGGGAGCTGGTGGGGAGATAAGGGCAAGTGTCAGCCCCTGATCCTGGCTGAGCACATCAGCATCACCCCTTAAACGTCTGCTTGCCAGGGTGAGGTGTAAATAAATTTAAAAGAACCCTAAATACAATAGAAACTCCCCACATTCAGGCAGCCAGGTGTTTCTCCTGGTGCCTTGTGGTCCTGTCCCCCAGAACCCTCAGCCTCTGGGTAAGGCTGGGGACCCACTGGAGGACAGGGGCAGTGCCATCCCATGGGATGGACAGAGCAGCAAGACCTTCACCCATGCTGGTTCCTGTGGATGATGCTGGTGATGCAGGCAAGGAGAATGCAGGTGTGGGATGCAGGCAAGGAGAATGCAGGTGGTTTAGGCAGGGGTGTGGGCAAGCAGATACCAGCAGGTGGCTGCCGTGGCTCAGACATGGGCTGTTCCCACCAGGAAAAGTCCCCAGAGCAGCTGGAGAAGGTTTGGACACCCAGGAGATGCCCTGGGGACAGATCTGCCAGGTCCTGCCTTACTGTGCTTCTGCAGTCTGCCTCGCTCTGAAACATCAGAACATTATTGGAACCTTAGGGGTTGGTTTTTTCCTGCTGGGCAGAGCAGAGGGAGGCAAATCCAGCTCCTCCACATCTCCAAGCCCAGCCTCTGTCCCAGCTGGTCATGCTCCCTCCCACCTCAGGTCCCTCAGCCGGGATGCTCCCAGGGATGCTGGGACCTTTGCCATTCGGAGAGGAGGGAGAGCCACTGTTTGCCCCCCTGCCTGTGCCGTGATCTCCCTGTTGACTTCAACCTCTCTTGCTGCTCTGAGGAACACAATGGAGCTCGCCAGAGAAAGGATTTTTGTGTGGTTTGTTGTTGGGCTTGTTTTTCTTCTCTTGGCCGGGGCTCAAGAATTTCCTGAGCAACTTTTCAGAGAATCCGCTCCAGGGACTCAACAGCAAAGTGCTCTGTTTGCTTTTTATAACACAAATAAAGCTGAAGCTGTGCCAAGGAGGAAGGGGGAAGGAAGCCAGGGAAAAGAGAAGCGATGGTGTGAGGAATGCCTTTTGCAGAAGTGCCTGAGTGAAAAAACGAGTGCGTGGACAAAGGAGCAGTGAGAGGCAGTGCAGCCCAGGGAGCCTCAGCATCTCCTCCTCCACGGGCACACTGCGAAGGACGAGCTCCGGGTTCCTTCCAAACCTTCCCCTCAAGGTAAGACTGAACCATTCTTCCTAAAACAAATAAAAAGTGTTATTTTACAGGTGTGAAAACACCCAGTAAATTATAACTCAGTTAATAATGCGGGGTGTAGGTGGGGCACTGGGCATCTTTCTACAGGCTGAGTTAAGCTTGGGATTAAGTTTAGGGGCTGTTTAAAGGCAATAGAGTCTCTTTAACCTTACTTTGAGATGAAATAGCACACAAATGGGACTCAGTTGACAGCAAAGGTTTATTTCCAGTGTTTCTTGGCACTAAGAGGATTCTGTAGGTTCAGCTCAGCTGGGTACTTTAATCCAGCACATGCAAGGAACAGATTTCTTTCCCTACATGAAGTGTAAGCCAGGGGTTGAATTTTAAATTCCTGTCCATCTTACACTCTTAAAAATTCCACCTGAAATGCTGCAGGAGGAACGAAATCAGTCCTACCTCGTTTCCCCAAACTCAGCCAGCACTGAGGGGTGACCAGGAGTGGGTACACATGGGATGTCCATGATGGGAACGTGGGGTACCAGCTCTCCATCCCACCCAGGATCTCCTGGGCTTGCCAAGTCAGTCCAGGTGACCCTTAGAACAAGGGACAGACTGGAAACTGCTTTAGGTGTGACCCAAACCCTGTGCCAGGGTGGCAGTGCACACAGGGGATGAACAACACCCTACACCTCCCTTCTCTTGGGTGGAAAAGTGCCTGAGCAATTTAAGTTTTGCCTTGGCTTCCTCAAGGCTAAATTCAAATGTTTATATCCCTGGGTTTAGTGAGATCATCTCTTGAGAGATGTGGCAGCAGAGCAGACTGCTGTGCCAGGGCAAGTGTCTGCAGTGTGTGCCCTGGGAACACCAGCTGGTGCAGCTGCTTTTCCAGCATTTCAGTGCCTGCTCTTTCATCACATGGGGATTTGCCTTTCCCGGGGGCTGAGAGTAAATATTTGGAAGAAAATAAACTCCAGTTTACTTGTCAGCACTGTGAGGCATCGCCTCCCAAGGGAACAGGAAAACACAAATCTTCCCTCCTTCTGACAGGAAAGCTTGAACAGGACGACATAAATCTTTCTTCTGTATGACAGGAAGGTTTGGAAGGATTAGATCTATGACTGCTCAGATGTTTCTACCTGAGAATCACTTAAAGAGGATGAGGATCTTGTTTGAAAGCAGATTTTAGTTACTGATGTGACAGCAGAGCAGTTTGGTTGTGTGAGTTGTAGCTCTTCTGCATACATGCACTTATTCCTTTTGCTCATTAAAGCTACTCATGATTATTTGATTGATGGTTAATGTGCATATATCTCACCTGCAAAACAGTCTGACAGGCAGCTTTGTGCCTTCTTATTGCACTTTCCACCACCAGCATCAATCCAGGCAAAGGTTGCTGGGTTTTTTTGACCAGGTGTTTTGAAGGATGCTGCCACAGCTTTGGGAGTAACACACCAATGCATGCCTGTGGCTATCTGTTTTCCTCTCGTTTTTCATCATTGTCCCAGCAAAGACATCTCTCCCAGCACACTTCCAAGAATTTGTACTCTCATTGCTCCGAGTTGCCTTCAACTGACTGTTTTCCAAATGAGCTCAGCTCACGCCACAGCCAGGAGTTGCTCAACACTTGTTGTGGCGCCTGTAACGCGATTAAAATTACAGGCAAGAGGATTTTAGTGATTTTAATTGACTGTGTTGTTGTCATTCCTCGGATATGAAGCCCACCCAAGCCAATTAGGTCATGTAGTATTAGAGTCCCTTTTTTAATTTCCTAAATAATTTCCAACCTCACCGTGCTATGGCATGAAAGGCTGGAATTCTGGTTCTGATCTGGGTGTGCTGCTGGGCTGGGAGGGTTGGATTGGCTGAGGATGAGGAGGGCTCTTGGAGCCCGTGCTGTGGGGGTGGTTGTGCTCAGCACGCACCATCTGAGAAGCTTCAGCCCATTCTTGCTGCAAAAAGGGAAAGAAAGTGTCCCTGTGCTCATTTGCAAGGGCTGTGCTGCTGTTTTGGCAAGCAATTTCTCAAAAAACAAAACTTGTTTGTAGGTTCAAAGATGAAGACGCTGCAGAGAAATATGAGTGTCATCCAGCAAACTAAAATTCTCTTGTGGAAAAATGTCCTTATCAAGTGGAGGATGAAGATGCAGAGCTTTCAGGTTAGAAAAAATTAAAAATATAAACAGAAAAGAGTAGCTAAACACGGAGAATGGCCAATCTCTACACATCAATTTCTCTGGGTAAAATTAGAAGTTGAGGTACTTTTGTAAAGCCTGTCTGGTAATGAGCACTTGGAGACTCTAATTTTTTAACTGCTGATTTTTATGCCTGGTCTGTGACGTGTGAGAGCTCAGATGGGCTCTTTGAGCAAAGTTATTTGCTGAGGTGATGGGCACAATGCAAAGTCTGAACATCCTCATCGGTGTCTAAAGCACCAGTGTGATCGAGTCCCTCTGTTTATATTTAACCCCACAAAGAACATGCTCTTATACTGCTTTATTTTACATATTCCTGAATTCCCTTCTGTGCTGCCAGGAGTGGATTCTGTCCCTGTCCTTTCTGCCCCTGCTCTTCATCGCGTCCTCCTTCATGTTGAACATGCCGTACCCCGAAGTGCCCTTCGGCCACCTGGGCCACTTGGATGACCCTGCCTACAATGCCACGGGGGTCACCGTGGCTTTCACACCCTCCACTGCCACCACCAGGCACATAATGAATAAAGTGGCCTCAAACTCTCTCATGGCAGGTGGGTTTTGCTTTTTAAGTGTTGAGCTTTGTCGTTATTTAACCTCTTCCACACATCCTGTGTTTCAGTGGTTGGGAGAGAAAATTCACCCCAAATCCTCCATTTTCACAAGTATTTCTTCTCTAGGATTTAAATTACTGGTTAGGCCACTGTGTTGTTCTGAACTGTAAATCTCTGCCTTACCTGATGTTCCCTAATTCTTTTAAGACACCTTGGTTCATTCTTTTGAGCTGCATCTCTTAACTGGTAAAGCACAAAGTATTTAAAGGTGACTATCTCAGTGAGAACTGGGAAAGAAGCAGTTACAATGGTAAAAAAGCAGAATATACCCCCAATGCCTGTGGACACATTTCCAGACTTACAAAAACTGATTGCAGTATTTTTCTTGCACACCACAGGTATAAAGCTAGAGGAGGTGGACAGTGAAAAAGCCCTGGAGAAAGCCTGGATTTCGAATAATGAAATGATAGGGGTAGTATTTAAGGACAACTTCTCCTATCACCTCAGGTTTCCTACTACGAAAGTGGTCATTCCTAATGAAGTCTTTGGATACATAGGTAATACCAAATAAGAATTCCTGGGTGGGTCATTGCCTGGTGTGGACAAGCATCACTTTGTCAAAATAATCCATACATATTCAGTGATTTAATAAATTGTGGGGGTTTGTTTACTGGCTTTATTGTCAGTGTGTCACTGCCCATTTGGAGGGTTTCCCACAGGGTAAAGGTGTTCTTGCCATCACTTTTTGTAGTGCAAATGAACCACCTTTCACTGCTCTTACATGTGATGCCCTTACCCTTGCAGACAGCTGCTACAATTTCTCATCGATGCACTGTGACAGCCCCAGGTACTGGTACAGAGGCTTCCTGTCCCTCCAGTCCAGCATTGATGCTGCCATCATAGAGGTAAACCCAGCGTGGGATGCTCTTATTTGAAACTTGACATAGGAAGGGCAAAGGCCTGTGGGAATGTCATGTGAAAGAGGGAACATCTTTGAGGCTCTAAAAGTTGATAGTTTGGAATTGTTCATATTCAAGTTTATGAGCTTGAATAATGATTTGCAAAGTTGTCAGAGGAAGAGGCAAATGTGGTACTTGCTAAGTGATGTTTTTCATCTTTCTTTCTGCTTTTGCCTCTTCCTTTGGACTTCATTCATAAATGGCTCTTAACTAAATTGTATCTGCAAAAATGGTTTTGTCAGAAAATAAAGCTGCATTAAAAAGTTGATCTAGGGCGCATGAGTCAGAAGGTTCCTTATATAAATACATCTCACTGTAGGAAATAAATGAAATCCTAAGATGCTGACCTTGAATTCCTTTAGGTGATGGCAAATCATTCTGTCTGGGAAGAAATGAAATCAATTGCTGGAGTCCGGATGAAGTCCAGGAGTATCATCTTCTCCTTTGCACTCGAGCACAGTTTTTTCATGATCGCCGCCGTCATGTGTTTCTTCCCCTTCATGTATTTCCTCTCATTGAATGTTACACGAGAAAAGAAGAAGCTCAAAGTATTGATGAAGACAATGGGCCTGCAGGATATTGCGTTTTGGTGGGTTCTTTTAGAACTAGAATGTGTTTGGCAAAGTCAGGATGTTCCTGGGCACTTGTGCAGTCAGTTAATAAGTTAAATGAGTTCATAAGTTTTCTGCAGCACTCTAAGGACAAACCAGAGGGTTGGGCATGGCACTGGTGTACTCTTCTTCCTTGGGTATTTCCTCCTAAGGTGGATCTTGATCTGTGTTCTGCCTGTTATGTGAAGGGGTTGACCGTGGGAAATAATTAATATTTACATTGAAAAGGGTTCTGGTGTGGCAGCTGAAGTTGCAACACCAGTTATTAATTGACCAGCAGTGTAATGGCCCCTTTCCATCCCCAGGCTCTCCTGGAGTTTGCTGTATTCTCTCTATGTGCTCATCATCTCCTGCCTGCTGACGGCCCTCGTACTGCACGAGCCTTTCTACGTCAGCAGCTTCCCTGCGGTCTCGCTGCTCTTCTTCCTCTATGGCCTGGCATGTGTAAGTTGGGCTTTGAAGGCAGATTTTCCCACTACATGATTTATCACCTTGTTGGAGTGCCTAAGCATTCCTGCAGAGCTTTCTGCACTGTGTGCTTTGCATGGCCCTCCTGACTGGAACAGCTGAGTGGCTCCTGTGACTCAGCAGCACTGATTTCATCTGCAGCCTGATGGTCTGACAGGCTACAAAAGGCCTGATTTGAGACTCAGATCAACCCACTAAGGAAGACTTTAGTGCATTGTATTATACTCAGCTCATCAGAGCTCTGTTTGCCTGGCAACTGAACGTGCTGCTGTTAAAGACAATTATTTCCTTCAGTGACTGAAGGAAACTTCTGTTCTTACAGATCCATCTGGTTTTCCTGCTCTGCTCCCTCTTAAGGACCTCCAAACTCGTCAGCTCCGTGGGGTTCCTCATGACCTTTATTTTTGGGTGCCTGAGCCTGATGGTGCTGATAGAAAATGTTCCAGAACCACTGAAGTTGTTTCTTGGTCTCTTCTGTCCCTTTGCGTTCAACACCGGTGTTGCCAAGGTATGGGGCACCATCCCTGCAGCTCACCCTTCCCCTGCTCACAGACAGACACAGATCCTTCTTTCAAAAGCCCACCAGTAAAATCTCCAGATATTTCTTACTCATATCCATGCCCTGTTTTGAAACCCCCACGGGAGCTGAGCCCCTGCTGGGCAGCAAAGGGGGGCTCCAGTGCCCCCAGCCCATTCCCCCGTTTAAAAAGCAGCTGAAGGCAAAGCCAACCACGGCCCTTGTCACAAAGGGACCTGCTCTTGTGCCCTTTGCAGCTCCCACATGACCCCAAGGAAGCCCCAGCGAGCCCATCCCAGCACACACAACAGCACCATTGTCCTCGGGGCTGGGCCCAGGGGTTGACTTGGGGACATCAGGGACATCATCCCATTGGCTGCCCCATCATTCCCCTCTCTGGCTGCAGCGACTCATCCTGGCAGCAGAAACTGTGCAAATCCAACCGGGGATTCTTGTTACTGCCATCTTCCCTCCAGCCCCACTTTGGAGAACTCTGTGCACTTTCCCAGGTTTCCATCAGTCGTATCTCCATGGAGCTGAGTGATGTTTTCTAGCTCCAGTAATCTAATAATTTATTTCTTTATATATATTAAAAAATCTGCCTGGGAGAGGAGATTTCTGCAGCAGCAGAAAAAGAGACTGAATTTGCTGCTAATTTACCATATGGTTAAATCAATCACTATGTGAAATTATCCTGGTTTTGTAGTGACTCTGTCACGTCGAGGGTGTCAATATCATGTTTCTTGGTTGATTTCCTCTAAAACTCTGATATTTATTTCTCTTTCTGGATTGCTCTGAGAAATTTCAATTAAAGCCTCAAGATCTCTGCATGGAGCAAATTTATTCACCCTAAATTTATTCCTCTTCCCCTCTAGAAAGTAAGAACAATTGGTCAGTGCTGCAGATGATTTCCAGGTTAACAAAGACAATTGGCCCCATTGTTTTATGGCATGTGCACAGTTTTCCAGCCTGAAAGTTGTTCTTCTTTGTGCTTTCTTTTCAGATTTTCCACTTAGAAAAATATAGAATGGGTTTCTCTTTTTCCAACCTTATGGAGGAAGCACACTTTTTGTTTTCAACTTACATTATGCTGGTCTTTGACTCAGTCTTGTACATGTTGTTGGCTCTGTATTTCGACAAAGTTCTGCCAGGTAAGTCTGATTTATTCTTATGATCCTACTTCTTTATTTTATGCTTTCTATTTATATGGATTGTATGGGATATATCAGGGAAATGATGGGCTGCTCTGAGTCAACCAAACCAGGGATTGATTTTTGGCTGGTCTGCCCCTGGCAAATGCAGGTGATTCACACAATCAAAGACAACAAAGTATTTAGTGTTTTTTGCTCTCTAATTATGCTGCCATTAAACTATTTATGAGATGACAGTGTAATAATGTGTGGGACAATATTTTAATTCATTACATAAAGTACTGAATTCATTAAATAAAGCCCTGAAGCCAAACTTCTTGTCTCTTCTACCTCTGCTCCAAACCCGGATTTTTAACTGGACAAAGTACCAATTCGGGGGCAGCCAAATACTTCTTAGAACCTCCTAAATGTTTAGTCTTGGATGGTTTCTTGACTTTGGTTAATGGCAGGTCATCTTCTCTGCTTTCCTGGCAGGCAAATACGGCATCCCAGCCCCTCCTCTCTTCTGCCTGAAACCCTCCTACTGGATGAGGAGCAGGAGAGGCTCCAGCTGGGAGATTCCCAGACCCACAGCCAACCCCGAGGAGCTCCTGGGTGATGATGTAGAGCCAGTGCCCCCCGAATTCAGGGGGAAGGAGGCCATCAGGTTAAGGGAGAAGGAGTTGCTACTCATGCTTGTTGAACTGGCTGCTTGGGTTTAATGCTCCACAGCTCCCAGCTCCTTCCATCAGCCTGGGTTTGACTTACCCAGGCAGTTCTCACGGTCATGAGGCTCCTGCAAAACACTTTGTTTCTCAGATAAAAGTTAGAGATAAAATATAGACAATATAACTTGATAATTCAGAGCAGTCACTAATGGTGAAATTTAGATAAATTCATAAAAAATAACGGGTTTGGTTTTTGCTATGGACTTTAAATGTTCTTTAGGGACAAAAAGGAGAACGTATTGGGCAACCCATTGGAAAACTGACATCAATGGGCTTGGCCTTGTCTTTGCAAGGCCTGGTGCCCCATTATTGGTGCCAGGTAGTGACATTCACGCCTGGACAGAGAGGGTGCCAAACCTCTGAATCTCAGGGTTGGCATTTGAACTCAAAGCCCGTAAAAATGTAAAAGGGCACCAGGGAAATGCATTTACAGAAACCCCAAACTAATAACCTTCTCACTTTTCTTTAGACTCCACAATATTAAAAAAGAATATAAAAAGAAGGACAAGAAGACAGAAGCTTTACAGGGTATGAAAGTTTGATACTGACTCCTGTTAAAGATGAAAAACAAACAGTTGTGCAAACATTTCAGCCAGTCAATGAAATAAAACACTTGCATTGTTTGATAATTTATGTAAAATATTAATTTATGTGATTTATTACTGTTTTGTTCAGTTCTTACTGAATTTTCCATTTTTAATAAGACTAAAGAAAAGGAAGATTTTTTATTGTTACATTTCTGTCCTTTCTGCTAAATTCAGAGCATCCTTATGCCTTTAGTTAAAGGCTTGCAGAGCTTTGCCCTCCATTGCTTAATGCACTTTTGGCTAATTATTGTCTCTTATTGTCCTTCTTGAGTTCTCGTGACTTTGCCAATGAGTGGAGGCAAGTGAAACCTCACTGCTTCCCCAACTTGATGTTGTTTCCATTCTAGGTTTGTCTTTAAATGTTTATGAGGGTCAGATCACTGCCTTGCTCGGCCACAGTGGGGCTGGAAAGACAACACTCTTAAATGTGCTCAGTGGGCTGACCTTCCCTTCAGAAGGTAAGATGGGAAGTGGTGGGATGGGGTGGCCTTGATTCAGAAGCTGGAAAGAGCAGTTCGTTCCGCCTCACCACGTCCTCTTCTGCCAACAGGCTCTGCCACCATATACAACTACAGACTCTCCGAAATAGGAGACAGGGAAGAGATTAGAGAGATGATTGGCATTTGCCCTCAGTTCAACACGCAGTTTGAAGTGTTGACGGTGAAGGAAAACTTGAAAACTTTTGCAGAAATCAAAGGCATCAAGTCCAAAGAGGTGGAGAGAGAGGTGAGTGTGTGTCCCCCTGAAAAGCATCATGGCACAGCAACATGGAAACCCCACAATCCCACAAAGGCTCCTTCTGCACTGGAAAGCTCAAAGGATCCACTTGGATGAGGTGTCTTCTGAAATTCAAAGCTCCAAGCCCCATCCAGCCTGACCCTGGACACTTTCAGGGATGGGGCAGCCACTCTGGACAACCTGTGCCAGGGCCTTACCAGCCTCAAAGGGAGGAATTTCTCCCTAATATCTAATTTAAATCTAAATCTGCCCTAATGAAGGATGAGAGGACTGTTGCTGCTGAGAGTGGACATCCCTGTGCTGTTCTAGGTGCAAACCATTTTGGAACTGCTGGACATCAGGAACATTCAGGACACTCAAGCTGAGAAACTGAGTGGTGGGCAGAAAAGGAAGTTATCCATTGGAATAGCCATGCTTGGAAACCCCCAGGTAAAGCAGCAGGCACAGCTCTGGAATACAGGGAATATTCAGGTCCAACATAACTAAAACCTTGTAGGTATATCTGGCTAGAAATTTGTGCATGATTTCAGACTAAATTTATTAATGTTAATAAATCCCATAATTTAATTATTTAAAACTCACAATCCCCCTTGCCAGTCTAATTTTGATGCAGACAGAGTGTCCCCTGACCTCCCACAGCTGCCAGAACAGCCACCCTTGCATAGAAGGTGACCTGGGTCTCTTGCCTTTGGGACATGAAGCTTCCAGAACACCAAACCCAGTGCCAGGGACTGTCTGATTTCCTCCCTTCTGCAGGTTTTGTTCCTGGATGAGCCAACAGCAGGGTTGGATCCCCTCTCCAGGCACCAGGTGTGGAGCCTCCTGAGGGAGCACCGAGCGGGGCGGGTGATCCTGTTCAGCACCCAGTTCATGGACGAGGCCGATATCCTGGCAGGTGGGCACGGGCTCAGCCAGGGGCACCTCTGCAGAACAGCCCCCTCAGAGGGGCAGCTGCCAAAAAAGCTTGGAATGAGTGGCCTGCACTTCAAATTCCTTCGGCTTTTCCTTCCCTCAGACCGCAAGGCTTTCATTTCGCACGGGAGGCTGAAGTGTGTTGGTTCCTCTCTGTTCCTGAAGAAAAAGTGGGGGATTTGTTACCATTTAAGGTACCTCCTGCAGCCCCAAGACATGATATCTGGGAATATGTATGTACCAGGGGACAGCAGATTTAATGTAAGGGGGAATTGTAGGGCAGGTGTCATCAAAACAAGCAAATTAAATGAATTAGAAATCAGTTAAATTAACTGAAATGGCTCTTTACTCCAGAGTAGGGAATGAATGAGGTATTCTAGAGTTTTCTTTTATTGCATCCTAGCAGATAAAAGGTGGCTGTTGTTTCTTCAGGTGGGTTTTGGTTGTTTTGATTCCAAAACTAAGCACCTGTGTTTTCTCAACCCAACAGGATCCACGTCAGCGAGTCCTGTGACTTGGAGAACGTGACAGCCCAGGTGAAACGGTACATCCCCAATGCCACCTTCTCAGGACACAGTCAGTACGAGCTGAGATATAAGCTGCCACTAGAAAATGTGAATAAATTCCCAGGTAATGTATATTAGAGTAATTGAGAGCTATTCACAGGGAAAAAAATAATCACAAATGTGGGGAGAGTGAAATGAAAAGGGAGATTTTTCTACAGGAGTCACACCAGGGCTTCGAAACTGTTGCATTTTGGATTTTCTGCAACAAAATTCATCATTTGTGTGTTTAAGATCAAACTGTGCAACAAATGCTTTTCTGCTGCCTGTAATGACAAACCCAGCAGGCTAAACTGTGTTAGTGAGAGTTCAGTTTTCTTTCTGTTGAATGAAAAGACAGTGATTAGAGACAACCCCCCAGAGCTGGTCCTGCTCTGTGCCTGCAGCAGCACCAGGCAGACCCTCACCCACCATGTCCATCACATCCTGACCATCCCACAGCCCAACTCTCAGAGGATGCACAGTCTGAGGTGCTGGTGATAAGCAGAAAAACATCTCCAGTGAGATGTGGGTCTGGTGTTTTTGTGTTCCTCCAGATCTTCACTGCTCTGTTGTTTTCTCTGTCATGAGAGATGCTCCAGCCAGGTTGGCTCACCTGAACCAAAGTGCTCTGGAGACACAGGCTCATGCCCTTGTTTTATCTCTGTCCTGCAGATCTGTTCAGTGGCCTCGACAGCTGCTCTGAGCGGGGAATTATCAATTATGGAGTTAGCATGACCACCCTGGAGGATGTCTTCCTGAAACTGGAGGGAGGAGACACAGCAGACCAAGAAGGTACAGCCGTGGCTGTGAATATACAATCCAAAGCCAAAGAGATCACCTCCTCTAGAGGTGGCTGTGAAATGTTCATGAATTACAACCTAGAAGGTGGTCTGAGGCATAAATGTGCACATGGGAACTCTCTGCAGATGAGCACGTCCTCGGGGAGGAGGGGGCAGAGGCAGGACCGCGATGCTCCGACGAGACGAAGCCGGGCCCCCTCCTGCTCTCGGGCACTGGGAAGGCGACCGCGGATGGCTGGGCTCTCTGGAGGCAGCAAACCTTTGCCATGGCATGGCTGCACTTCTTAAAGCTCAAGAGTTCCGTGAAAAACCTGCGGTCAATGTAAGTGCCAAAGCGATTCTCCCTTGGAGGTCTGGAACGGGACACGAGCACACCAAGGGGGACAATTTCCACGCCTCTGTTTTGAGGGAGTTTGGGTTAATTGATATCAGGTCTTGGCTATGAATGATCTTGGTAATCTGCTGTCAGAGGAGAGGAAAACTTCCTCCTTTCCAGCACCAGTGATACAAAATCTCCCCTTTGTGCATTTCTTTTCTATGTGCATAATTTATGCAAGAACAATCCATTTTCTAAATGATTCCTTCAGAAAGAAACACTTGTATTTCAGATGGAAGAGGAAGTTTTTAAAGGAGCTCTGGTACAGAGTGTACTTTCAGACTTCCTCTGCAATGTTTTTTAAACTTCTCTCGTGTTGCCAGGATCTGAACTCATTTGGCCCCATTGGTGTTCAAGCTGTCATGTCCTGGTGGAGCACAAGAAACAAAAAGAAGGTGCTCATTTATGAAAAACTTGTCTCTGAAGGAAGCCTGAAAGGCATTTCGTGGCCCCAGAAACTTGAGCACTGCATATGTGAGGTCCTCTCCCTGCTGAATTTTGAGTATCTTTGTGAATAATCAAGGTTTGACACTTCTGGAGTTGGATTACATGGTTAATTTGGGTCCCTTCCAGCTCAGGACATTCTATGATTCTATGAGAATTGCCAAAACTCTTTTACCAGAAAGAGCGTTGGATAACCTGAGCATCATCCACCATCTCCAATATGCAAACTCATTTCTGCTGAATGTCTGTTTTCAGAGTGTTTATTCATCTCTTTCTTAATGTAGTTTGCTGCTCTATGTGGTTTTTCTGCTTCCTCTGGTTTTGCAACTGTCCCTGGTTGCTGCCTGGCAGAGCGTGAGTGTCTGGGAGCTCTCACCTGCTCGGTACTTCCTGCCCCTGGGGAGGAAATCCCACTTGGAGACCACCACCCTCCTGGTCCACAACAACACAGGTGAGGGGAACGAGCCTTTAATCCTCACCCTTCCCTGCTCTGGGGCCTCTGGCTATTCCAAAGGAAAGTACATAACAAGGCAAGTGGTTGGAGGATGCAGGAGATCTAAGGGAGAGGAAGGATTTGGTGGCAGAAGAGTTTGGGACTTGGCTTTGAAGGGTTGTGAGGGAAACCCACTTTGGCTTCAGCAACTGGTGAGATCCTGATGTGAGATGAGATGATGAGATGAGATGGCACACAGTTCTTTCCCTGCCTCAAATCCAGGTCTCTATCCAAGAAATAGATATCCAAGAAATTTTTGCATTTAATGTGGGGTTCTCAAACAGGACACCACACCCAGAAAGGTCTCACTAATGCTCAGTTTTGCCTTCAACATTCCTAGAAGGGGGTACTATTTTATAGGATTTGGCCAGAGTATGACACTGTTACCTTCATCAAACCATCACAAAGGAGAACATGTTTTGTAGCATTCCAAAAAATGCAGGAAAAATGACAATGCACAAAAATCAGTAAATGGGCCTGAAATCCATTAACTTCACAAAAATTACCGTGCACTGATCCACCACACATGTGCTGGCTGATGTCCACAATTCGTGGACTTCCTCTGTTTATGTTTGGTGGTCATGGATTTAAAAATAAAAATCAAAACAAAACCATCAAAGATCCTTTTGTTTTTTGAGTATTATGCTGCCTCTGCTTTTGGCCTTCACACCAGGCACAGGCATTGACGACTTCATCCACGCGCTCCAGAGCCAAGACCTGACAGTGGAAATGGTGAGCGAGGAAAACATCACCGAGGAGCTAAAACACAACGGGGCTATCAAAGTGTCTCGCAAGGGTCAGGTGAGC
>WBMV01005602.1:23627-37738 GCA_013396655.1 Campylorhamphus procurvoides | reverse complement strand
TCCTCTTCCCATCGACTGAGTAATTAAGCAAGACACGTCCAAAGGGTTTCAAGCAGTAAACTATGTGCTAGAGGAGACTTTATCTCCCTCACCCTCCACCTCAAAATTTACCTTTTTTAGCCCAGCCATACAGACTTCCAGCACCTCATCATTTGGTTTTTGGCAAACAAGGCATAAACAAAATGATTTCGGGCCTGGATTCTCCCCGTGTGCTCCTTTTTTACTGTTTCCCTGCAGCAGGGAAAAGCTCAGAGTGTTCACCTTGTTTTCCTACTCCTTGAAGAGCTACAGGTTCACCGTGCTGTGCCACCTGGAGGCTGTGAACTGCTTCCCTGTGCTTGTGAATGTCATCAGCAACGCCCTGCTGAGAACCCTCAATTCCACGGGCCACATCCGCATCTGGAGTCATCCCTTTTTCTCTGTAAGTGAAGCCAGAAGGTGTCAGAAGCCAGCTTAAGGTCTCAGTAAGCCCTCAGATTTAATGGGGAGCCACGTAGGGCTGTCTGTGCCTGGAGACCCCCCTTCCCCAGTGGTGGCTCTGGAACCACCACGTTTGGCTTCAGCAAAACTGGAGCTGATTTTTCCCTTGTGAGTCTCAAGGGCTGCTGATCAGAGAGGGTGGCTGGGAGGGCTTCTCCAGGGGGTTCCATATTCTCTACATCACATTTTTCAAGCTGTGGCCCTTCAAAGAGAGCTCACCCCAAGCCTGGGATGGAGGAGTGGGACCTCCACCACCCACCTCTCCACACCAGTGGCAAGCACCTTGCAGGGCCATGGTTTGGGAAAACCCTCCTCCTGCCAACAACTGGTTTCAAATCCCACTTTTTGTTCCCAGTGCCCTGTAACCCATGAGAAATGTAGTAAGGTGATGAATGGTTGCACTCTATTGCAGATGCTCTCTACAAATGCTTTGTTCTTCTGTTTTCAGCTGTACAATCCACGATACTGGAATTATTTTATTTCCTTTTACGTCGTTTATATGCTGTTCTTATTCCCGGGTTTCCCTCCTCACTTTGCAATGGGCTACATGCAGGATTACAAGGTAAATTCCTTGAAATGAAGCAGGTTTGGGGTGGGCAGAAGGGGCCGCAACTGCATTGCCACAAGGATGTTTGAACACAGAATCACAGAATCATTTAGGCTGGAATAGAATCCCAGAATCATTTTGGTTGACTCTGAGGTCATCAAGTCCAACCATATGATGAGCAGCTTGAGGTGTTTGGATCTGCATTGCCATGAACAGCTTTGCGACCAAAACTTTAAAAGACAAAAAGAGGTCGAATTTTATGGAAGTATCACAATGGTGACAGATTTTTAGTGTTTTTATTTGCTGGAGCTATTCCCATGGGTTCAGTTGGCCAACCAGGCACTGACAACAAACTCCCCTTTGCATTGTGCCTTCCCAGATGGGAGCTCGTGCCCAGCTGAGGATCTCGGGGCTCTTCCCCTCGGCGTACTGGTGTGGCCAGGCACTGGTGGACATCCCACTGTGCTGGATCCTGCTCTTCTCCATGTTTGGGCTCCAGTTTGCCATGAGCAACAAGGTTTCTGGGAACGTCAGCACCTTCTTCTTGCTGGTACATCCCATTCTGGTGGTTGTTGGGTCACTAGGGAGGGGTTGAGGTAATGCTTGGAGCAGCTGGGACACTGTGGGTGCAGGTGGCTCTGGAACATCTTTGGGTCCCCTTACTGACTTTCTCCTTGTTTCACCTCCTATCATTTGGATTTCTCCAGCTGGAAATAAAAGGCAATAAATCTTGCCTTGATACACACTTTTACACCTTGCAGTAAAATTGGGGTAATTGTAAATGCTCTGATTTTAATGTATGACCATTTACACCCAGCCCCATTGCTATATCTGGGGTTCTGGTGGTTTAGGTCACTCCATTTCCTGCAATGAAAGCCCCTTTTTTTCTGTAGGTCGCAGGGATATTGGGTTATGGAATGTCTATCATCCTCTTAGTCTACTTGATCTCCTTCATCTCTCGCAAAGGATGGAACTGTGATCTTTGGTCTTTCATCCTGATAATGGTAAGTGGTTGGATAATGAGCTTTAGGCTTTAGAGGAATGTGTTTTGAGATCTTAAGGATGAGCTAGATGTCAAAACACCAAGTTGAGATGTGGAACATACACAGGGGTATGTGTTTTGTAGCAGCCAAATCTGTACTAAATTTGTGTCCCCATGTCTTGTTCCCACAATGCTGCTGTGACACGGGCAAATCCTTGGATCTAACCTGAGCTAGAACCTGGTGCAGGAATTGCAGGAGGCAAAAAGAGTTATTTATCACTCTGCTAAACACCTCCCATCCAAGAGGTGTAAGGTGTTGAGATAGGAGCCATCAGGGTAGACACTGGAAGGAGAAGGATTATTTGGCACGAGTTTGGATGGGAATTAAGAGAATGGGATCCCCTGCTTCATTCTTCTGCCTGAAGCAGCTCTGTGTGTGGGAAGAATTCTCCTCAGCTGACCCAAACCAGCAGCCTACCCCAGGCAGAGACAGCTGAGAACCTCCTGGACCATCACTGTTTATATTTTTGTCCATTTTCCTAAATTCAACAGGGAATTGCAAAGCTAGACCCATACAACTTTAAAAGCCACTGAGTGTTAGCCTTCCCATCAGCTAAGTTATGCTCTTGTTTTATTTTCAGGTGTGCTTTCTTTCCTTTTTCATCAGCAGAGTCATGGAATTTTCAGTTGACCCCGTGACCACCATGTGTGTCATGTCTCTCTTGATTCCCCTGTACCCACCCGTGGGTCTTGTGATCCACAGCCAGAAGGTGAGTGGTGGTGCTGGGCAAGGAGGGACCTAAACTACCACTTTGGGTCCTTGTGAGCCAAGTCTGGGCAGGCTCATCCTGAGTGGGATTTCCCAAATGGTCAGAGTGTGTTGTTAGAAAAGCATTTCACATCATGGGTCTCATTGTGTATTTTTTTTTATTCTTACAGATTTTTATAGACGACTTTGCTGCACTTAGTGAGACTTCAGACAGTGAGGCACTAGTCGCTGTCTTTGCAGTAAGAAAACATTGAACATTACTTTTATTTGGGAATGTGGGTCTCCCAAACCCCCTCCTCAGTTAAGAGGAAGCAGGAAAAACCCTGAGCTCCTTCCCTAGGGGAGGAGGGTACCTGGGAGGGTCTGGATGACAGATTACCCCCTGTGCTAAAATAACCTCACACCTTTGAAATGGGAAAGGGAAAAGGGAATAACCCCAGATCACTTAATGCTGCCCTGTTACTTTATGAATTGGGTTTTTTTTTCTGCCCTTAGCATTTTCTGAAGTGTTGATAAGTGATAATGGAGTTCACAGCCTTCAGGATTGCCCTGAGTTTAGATGTTAATGGACTTCACTGTGTTTCCCCAGCTGTAGCAGGAGGGAATGCAAGGCTGTTAATGTGGCAACCTCTCTTTTTTTCAGCCTTGTATCCATTCTGTGGGTTTCATTTTCCTTCTTCGCTATTTGGAGTTAAAATTTGGAAGAGCAGTTCTGAGAAAGGACCCGATATTCAGGTTTGTACAAACACACAAGCACCACAGGTACATGTGAGATCCAAACTCCTGCCACGCTCCTTTTCCTTGAAGGCATCATTGCCTTTGTGTCCTTATTTTAAAATAGGGGTCTTTTTAATACTGGTGATTTTTTTAATGACTAAACCAGCCCCTTAAATACTGCAGTGCTGTGATAATATAAAACAGCTCTCAGGCTTGTAAGTACCTCTGAAAGATGCTGTTTGTGCTCTGGGATGTGCCAGCTTGGGTCATTGTACAACACAGAAAGATTATAAATATTTTAATAATGATGATGGTGATAGTAATAATAATGATTTAGAAGTATAAGAAACATTGAGTCAGATGGACAGTCACTCTTCATCCATCCAAAATGCATCGGTGGAGAAAAAGGGTAAAGAACTAAAGCCTAAGACAAATCTGGTGGGTTTTCAGGATTTCCCCAAGAAGAGAAAGCAGCCACCAGCACCCCACGGAGCTGGAAGAGGAGGATGAAGATGTTAAAGCTGAGAGAGAAGCAGTGAAAAATGCCATGGCAGCTCTGAACCAGGAGGAGGTACAACTGAGTGTTGTCCTTCTTGTTCTGTTTTATTTTATACCTGGTAAAACACAAACCACCAACCATCAACTGGAGCAGGTCAGTGCTCTGGCTGGTTTGTTCTCACTGGGAAAATAAAACTCCCCAAAATACAGTGTGGGTTCCAACAGGATAGAGGAGAAAGATGTTAAGAGGAACATGGACAGTAAAGTGTCCTGTTGCACCTCATATTCTTGGTGAGCTCTAAAACAAAGAACTTTAGAAGCTTTTCTCCCTTTTTAATGGAAAAATATTACTGGAGGATTAATGCTATCCAAAATAATAAACTAATCTTGCTTCTTTCTCCCTGCCTGCAGAAATCAGTCATTATAGTCAGCAATCTGTGCAAGGAATACAAAATAAAGCAAGCTGGTTCTGTTTTTAAGAAGAAGAAGAAAACAGCCACCAAAAATCTCTCCTTCTGTGTTAAAAAAGGTGAGAACTGGGACTGTTCTCCTAGGCCTGTTTTGATCATACCCAGAGAGTTAATTCTCTGCAGATTCTCAGTTATTGAGCAAGGACATAAAGGTCCAAACTATTTGCTCTGTCATTAAGGCCCATTTGGTCTGGGGTTGATGTGTTAATGAACTGTGTGATGTGGATCCATCCTATTAGTTACCTTTGACTATCCATTATCTAAAATAATGTAGATCCTGGAGAGGCAGGACCCCTTTAGCAGTGGCTTCTGGGGGCAAAGCTCAGACTCACAGCATCAGTTAGAGCTGAAATGTTATGGCCTCTCAAAGCATGTATTTTATACTAAAAACTGTTTATTTTATATGATCTTTGTTATTAGCATGCTGTCTTTCATGTTTTTTCATTGTGGGATTGTAACATATTTCTGGAATGAAGAGTATTCCTAAGAAATGAAATGTATTGGTTCCAGGAGAAGTATTGGGACTTCTGGGGCCCAACGGGGCTGGGAAAAGCACAGCTATCAAAATGATTACTGGGGAGACCACTCTGACTGCTGGGCAGGTAGGAGACATCTGGAGGAAGGGGATGGATCCACGATAAACATGCAAACCTTGCATTGAGGTTGAGCTGTCATTTTTTTCAAAGCATTATTAGTGATCAAGGTTTTAACTTAATTCACTGTGCTACTAAATTAAACAATGTATTAATAAAAGATATTGTGAGCTACCTGACAGAGACCCTAAAGGGCCATGTTTATATTTAAAAAACGTGTCAATGAGGGTTGTGAAATCACTCCTTGGGCTCTTGGGGTTTGCTTCCTTAGACCCCCATAGCTCTTGTACGTGGGCAAGGCTGTGTGAGAGCAAAACACCCTCCTGGTCCTGCAGGTGCTGATGAAGAGGGGAGATGGGGCAGCCCCCCAGGAGCACGGACCAGCCTTCCTGGGCTACTGTCCCCAGGAGAGCCCTGTGTGGCTGGACCTCACCGTGCAGGAGCACCTGCAGCTCTACGGGGCCGTGAAGGGGCTGGGCAAGGAGGACACGGCGGCCGCTGTCACCAGGTACAGCAGGTTGTACCCCCTGAAGGGCTAAAGGGCTCCAGGAAAACCAAAACTCACTGTGAGCCAGAGTAAACATGGAAATACACTCAGGAAATGCAGCTGCAAAAGTGCTTTTGTGAGTGGGTGGGTGAAGAAAACCGAAACCTCTGATTTTCCGGAGAGCGTTTTAGTGGGGATAATGTTTTTTGGTTTACCACTAATGTCCTTTTAGGAATGTTGTGTTATCTTTAGGTAGATTTCTAAAATCTCTGATGCTGCAGTTCTGCACAACAAAAAAGGGTGCTTCTGTACTGCCTGCTCAGCTTACTCTGGCAAGGTGGAAGGGATTTATAATGCTCTTGACACTAATGATGGGTTTAGAAAAGAGCTTGTGGCTTATTCAGTACACTTTGCTTCAAAAATACACTTACATTTTAATAACACAATTACTTACATTTTAATGAGAACAAGCAGGAGTCAAGAGCAAGGGGAAGAAGGTTCCTTTTTCTTGTCATTTTGGGAATCCTCGATGAGAGTGTTGATTTGGAATAACAAAAATATTCTTTTCCTCACTTTTTCCCTCTCCCCACAGAATAGTGAATGCTCTGCAGCTTCAAGACTATTTAAACAAAAAGGCCAGAAAACTGTCTGCTGGGATAACCAGAAAGGTGTGTTTTGGTTTACCTATAATGGGAACTGCAATGGTCTGAGCACAAATTAAAAATCCCCTCCATGAGTGGAGGGACCTGCCTGTGTCCTGAGCTGCCCAGGAGAGCATCGTGTTGCTCCCCTTGGTGAGGTGATGGAAATGAGCCTTTTCCAAATGCCAAAAGAACCTTAATTCCCAAAGCCAAAGCAGTTTGGAGACAGTGCCAGGGGCTGTGGGAGGTCTGACTGACCCCCCTCCCTGCCATAGCTGTGTGTCGCAGTGGGTATGCTGGGCAACCCCTCTGTGCTGCTCCTGGATGAGCCCTCCACTGGCATGGACCCCAATGGGCAGCGCTGTGTGTGGTGAGTAGAAACCCAGGTATTGGGTGGTAAAGGGGTGGCAAGCCAAAAGGAGATGTTTAATGGAGATTAAAAGTGGTTTTTTACCCCACCATGGTTGATTCTGCTCATCATGTGCCAATGATTTTATTGGAAACTCCGTTTTCTCGGTTCTCTCTAGCTCAAGCAGGAGCAAGGAGAGAGGAGAACCATTTTCCTTCAGCCTTGTTGCACATTTTAGGACAGTCCTAAATAGAATTTGGAAGAATTCATAAAGAGACTTGAGTCAAAAGTATTTTTTGCCATTATTTTAAAGTACTCCCGTGTGCTCATCAGTCTAAAGTTGCTGCATGTGAAGATTTTCCACATGTTTTAGGGGAGAGGCACTTGGAGGGGCAAAGGTCTATGAGAAAGTGTCTGATATTTCTGGGGAGTGTTTTTCTTTTTTATTTTTCCCTCTGATCCTCAGGAAGGCGATTCGGGATGCCCTGAAAACCAAGGAGTCAGGAGCCATCCTGACCACGCACTACATGGAGGAGGCAGAGGCCGTGTGTGACCGGGTGGCCATCCTGGTGTCTGGGCAGCTGCGGTGGGTGATGGCACTGCCAGCACTGGCAGAGCTGGGAAACTGTCCCTCTTTGTCCCCTGGCCTCACCTACCCGAGCCCATCACCGTGGGCTTTGCAAAGTGCTCCCCAAATGTCCCCTTTGGGAAGGGGCAGGCAGGGAGGTGGCAATGGTTTCACACCAGCTTCTCTTCTTGCTCCTCCCTCCCCTGCAGGTGCATTGGCTCCATTCAGTACCTGAAGAACAAGTTTGGCAAAGGGTATCTGCTGGAAATCAAGGTCAAGGATCCAGAGCACACAGATCTCCTCCACGCTGAGATTTTGAGGATTTTCCCAAGTGCAGCCCGTCAGGAGCGGTAACTAAAAACTATGGGATGAATAGTGATTCCAGCACTACCTCATCCCTAAAAACATGCCCAGTGCCATGGCCAGACACAGGAGGTCACCTGGAGAAGGATGAACAGCTCAGAGTCCCAGTATGGAAACCTGATTTGAGAATGTCACCACATCCAACCCTGCTGTGATCCCAGCAGCAGAACACCCAAACACCCATAAGGTTTTGATCCCACAACCTTTTTACAGAGCAAGAATCACCTTCCTTTCTCTTTCTTTAAGGTTCCCCTCTTTGCTTGTCTACAAGGTCCCAATGGAAGATGCACTGCCCCTGTCTCAGTCCTTCTCCAAGCTAGAGGAAGGTAAGAGCAAAACAAGGGGACTTTTTGAAAAGGTGGAACACAGAGCACTAATTTCTGACTCTCCCCATTTCTCCACAGCCAAACAAAGCTGCAACCTCGAGGAGTACAGTTTCTCCTTGAATACTCTGACTCAGGCAGGTGATTTCAGGGCTGGTTGTGCTGTAAAGGCCTGAGCAGGAGCAAAGGCTGCAGCAACACCTGGGCTGGTGCAGTGGCAGGTGGCAGCCCCACCAAAACACTGTCTGAGGGTGGGGGGTCCTCAACTGGAAAAGTGATGATAAATCATTTGGTTTTCTTTTGATGCTGGGATCTAGGGATGGATGCCATTGGTAGGTGCCATGCCCATAACCAGCAGGTTATTGCTGTTTGTACAGGGCTGGTGACAAAGATGAGGAATGTTTGTGTCAATTAATTGGTGGATAAAACCTCGTGTATGGATGTACCTATGGGCAGTGGTGCATCCCAGCAGGTTATACCAGAGAGCACCTGAGTCTCAGCCACCACGTACCTGCTCCCCACATAAAGCCACTTCACAGCCCCTAGTGAAAGCCAGGGAAATAATCTGAGCTTTATCTCGCACATTTCAGGTGTTTTTGGAACTCTCCCGAGAGCAGGAAAAGGATAATTTTGATCTGGCCCTGGATGGCCCTTTCGACTGGAAACAGCTGCAGCAGGAGGACTGTTAAAGACCTAATGCTCATTTATGCATTACTCAGTATTAACCAAATGCACATATTTACTGCCACTATCAGTGTACCACAGAGAGGGGGGGCAGGCTCTGCCTTTGCAGGGACCATCAGCCAAGGAGGAGACATCCCACCCAAACTCTGCAGGTGGTTAAGCCCTACCCCAAGCTGCACTTCCAATGGCTGGTTGATGAAATAGTGTCTGAACCGGTGAGAGCTCTTGTCAAGCAGAGCAGGGTGTAACAGGGGGACTGAAAGGTTTGCAGAAAGAAGGGTCATCCCTGGGGATTGAGCCTCTCTGGATCTGGGGGCATCAGGGAATCCCAGCATGCTGCTGACCTTCTGGGCTCCTCTCCCACCAATGTCTGGGTCTATTTCCCTATGATGAGTTCAAATACACCTATTGAAATTTGCACTCTATTTTTATACCTTTCCAATAAATGTCTCTATAGAAACTGCAGCAGCATCCTCATCTCTCGTCATTGCTGGGGACCACCAGGAACAGCCCAAACTCCTTCCCCTGGGGATGGAGGTGCTGCAGAGGAAACATTCAAGGCCAGGCTGAACAGGGCTTGGAGCAACCTGGTCTAGTGGAAAATCACCTTGCTCAGTGCAAGGGGTTGGACTAGATGACCTTTAATAGTCCCTTTCAACCCAAACCTGTGATTGTGTGATTTTCCCTGTGCCCAGCTCACTTGCAGAGGTTAAAACTCTCACAGAAAATATTAACTCCAATTCTCTTTCCACAATCCTAGTGGTTGCTGTGTTGCAATCACTGCCTGTGTGTGTTCCCCACTCAGCTTCAAAACATATTTTGGCAGTCAGAGGACTGCTCAGTGCAAGGATCCTGGTTATTTCCATCCTGGTTGCACAACAGCTCCCTTTCTACTCCACACCCCTGAGAAATGAGTAAGTGAATTCACCAAACATTTTTATCACCTGTTCAGACTCAGCTCCAGGAAACGGGAATTCTGTGCAAGGAAAGAGTTTTATTTCATGCCCTGGGGATATCAGTGGTGGTGAGGAGCTAAAGCCAAGAGCCTCCTGAGATAAATCCAATTTATATGATCCATTGCTGATAGTTTTTTTCATCAGCATTTCATGGTTTGAGCCTCTGGAGCTGCTGCTGTTGATGCTGGTCCCTCACACTGCCTTGCCTCTGCTCTGCCCTCTGTGCCTCTGCTCTTACACAGAGACCCTCCAGGAAATCTCTTTACCACCCAGCACAACTGGTCTGGGTCCTTTGGAGGTCTCTGAACAATTTAAAGACCCAAACAGTACTAAAAGCCCCAGAAAACAAGTCCTGTCCTAGAGAACACCTCTGGAGCTGGAAACGGGCAGACACACTGCTTGTACAGTTCTGTCTTCTAAGTTACCACTAATGCACTGCACCCTCCACTTCCACAGCTTAGACTGACTATTGCCCATGATATTTGACATTTTCCATTGTAGAGGATGATGAAGGAGCAGATCTCACTCCATCACCTCCTGAACAAGGAAAAAGACCATAGAGAGTGCCCAAAGGGATGCTGGTTGGAGCTGAGGTTTTGCATCAGCCTGGAGGGAAGGGGGACAGGGATGGTGGCATTGCCAGCACACAGCAGAGATCTCCATGTCCTGGCCCATGGCCAGTGCTTGGAGAAAGGGGTTCTGTCCCCAGCACAAAGCAGAGCTGAGCTGGCAAGAGGGAATGAACAAAAGTTCTCAAAAAGTTCATGAGGACTTAGCTTTTCCACTGGAAAGAAAAAAAAAGAGAAAAAGAAAAGACAAAAGAACAAGAGAGAGATTTCCTGGAAATGAGCTGACTTATTGAATATTCCCCTCAGAGTTTGCCTCCGCCCCTGTCCCTTCCCCTGCCTTGGGCTTAAGGGCTGCAGGAGGAAAACCATGCCCAGCAGCTGCAGTGGTTGCACCTGCCCTGGGATTGCAGGGGCTGGCAGCATCCCCAGGGGATGTCCCTGCTCCAGCATGGAACCAGCTCCAGAACTGCACTGACACCCTGGGGTTTGTCCCTGTTTTGTGCCCAGCACGAGCCCCCCGTGCCCTTTGCTGTTGAACCTGGAGTGAAGTGCCCAAGGGGGTATCCATCATCCCAGCACGGAGTGGGTGAGGCAGCTCCTGCTGCAGATGCCACACGTTCCCTACAGTAACCCAGGCAATAACTTAATCTTATTATCAGGGAGATTCTTATTTAACAGATGTAATAATGCCCTCTTTATGCAGCAAAGCGACAAAGCACACAAAGGGCCATTCACCAGCTGCCTCCAGCTCTGATCCCCAAGCACCACGTCCCAAATGGGCATCCCGACAGAAAGGAGAGGCCCAAACCTTCCAGGGTCCTGAGGAAAACAGTGTCAGATGGCAGGCTTGGAGTGCTGGGGACCAGGGGAGCAAGGCACGTGTGTGCTCAAGGTTTGGGAGCTTGGAGGCAGTGTTTTAGCCCAACATTTTGGGAGCAAAGTATTATTTGAAGAACAGTCCATCGGTCTGGAGAGGAAGGACAGGGTTTTCCAGGTCTGCTCGAAGCTGTGATAGAGGTGGACATTGTCTAGTTCACGACCACGGGTGCTTCCTCCAGGCAGGCACCTCCAGATCTTGTAGCTTGGCTGGACAAAAAATATCTTTTTTTTTTTTTCCCAAGGGGAAAAAACCCCAGGAGACAGGACCAGCATCAAAGAGAAAGTTATTAGTGTGTGTTCTGGAAGGGAAGGCAGCACGAATATGGAGTGTCCCATGCCAGGATGGCAATGAGTGTCTCCAGCCAGGCTTCTAGAGGCTTCATCACAGTGCACACAGCTCCAGTGGCCATGCATGGCTGGCCCAGGGCAGAGCCAGATGTTCTTCAAGCTGAATAAATGAGGCAAGGCAGATGCTGGCGACCTCAGCAGGGCAGGAGTCCAATTCTCTTTTTCCATTCGCTGGAGACAAAAGAGGAAATCAGAGTTGGATCAATGTCCATTTGTGGAGGGCTGGGCAGGGTGTACCAACCTAATGTGAACCAGCACAGCACTTGAGGACCAGCATGTTGTAACAAACATCTCTCAGCATTTCATTTTTAGGGCATTTCAGCTTGGATTGCTGTGCACGGGAAAGCTGAGAAAGGAGATTTTTCTCTCGTGCTGGTGCTTCCTGATTCAACTCAGCACCTCAAAACCCATTTGAAACTTTCAGCTCAAAATATTCTCCGTAGCAGCAGATGGATAAAATATCAGGCAGAAGACGATGTGTGGCTGTGACAGCAGCCAAACCCAACAAAATGTTTGCTTCAAAGCAGGAAGAAGGATGGCGTGTCCAGCTGGAAAAAGCAGGAAATGGTTTTTCAAAGAGTGAAAGAAAGGGGGCAGAGAAGGAGATGATTGTGTAAGACATGATGTTTCAATTAGAGCAGGCCTGAATGATAACAGAAGTTCATGAACTTGTGTTCTAGGCAAAATGGAGGTGTTTGATTTGTTCCTGGGACAAATCTTCATCCTGGCACAGACATCAGATGGTGTTTTATGGACAGGTAAGCAGGGACAGGGGCTGTGCAGCAGCTGAGCCACAAACACCCCTGTATGTGTGTGCCCATGGAGGATGCCCATGGCCTCACCTTAGGCAGCTGGGGACACGTCCTTGCTGGCACTGCTTCCTCCACCCACGGACCTTGGTTTTCTTTGGCCTCATTGTGAGAAATTCACTTCTTGTTCTACATGCAAATCCTCTAAAGGGCTCTCAGGATGCTAAGTAGGAATTCAAAAAGAATAACAAAAAGAAGTAAGCGGGGATTTTTTCTTTGTTGATTTTTTTTATGCTTTAATTTGAAAAATAACTGGCCCTGAAACTGCTGTTTGTTTCCCTCTCAAGACAGGACAGAAGCCTCCTGCCAACATCATGTCACAGGCCTACAGTACATTTCACACAGGGGTTTGTGACAGCCTCTCGTGAGGGACTGAGAAGGAAAAACGGGCTGTGGTGAGTAAATTATTGCACAACATCTTCTACATCTGATTTCTTGCACTTGCAGAACATCCATCCCTGTCCTGGGGCTTTCCTGGAAGTTGCTGCAGCAAATACATGGCAAACAGATGGGGATTGTGAGTGGGAGGGATGGAGAGCAGCAGCAGCAGCAGCTCCACATCCCCCTGTACACCTTCACAGGGGGGTCCTGCCCCAACCCCTCCAGCCTGAGGATGGAGAGGAGAACTTGAAGTTACTGCATCCCTGAGGAAAACTGAAAGTTGAGCTGGCTTCAAAAACCATCTGGAGAAGTTCATGAAAGGAAAAGGCACCCCTGAGGAGCTGCTAAAGCCCTCCAGCTTAGGGACCCCTGAGCTGGGGAGCAGATGGGGAAGGGACAGTGGTCACTTGACCTGTCCTTGTCTTCCTGTGCCCAAAGGATCCCAAAAAGCAACCAAAGGAGAGGCTGGGTGGCTGCTTTCTTGGGACCCCATTAACTCACTGTTAACTTTGCACATGTAAACCCAAGAAGGGAAAACTGGGAGAGAAGGAGCTCTTTTTTTGGGAATAAGTCACCTTTTCTGGGTTACAAACTGGGTGTGGGCTAAGTGGCGTGGTGTATGTTGGCCAAGTGGCCGAGGCCAGGCTGGATGTGGCCCTGGTCCAGTGGAAGGGTTCTCTGCCCATGGCAGGGGCTGGAACAAGGTGATCTTTAAGGTCCCTTCCATCCCAAACCCAATGCATTTCAAAATCACCTGTTCAAGTGAAACACAGATGATTATTTTCTTGATTTCCAGTGTTTCCAGCAGAAGGGCTGGAGGTCAGTGTTTTGTTCAAAACAAACACTTCTGCTCTGTAATCATAGAATTGTTAAGGTTGGAAAAGATCAAGTCCAGCTGTTGATGGCTGCCCTCTTCCTTCTGCAGCCTCTGTTCTGCCTTTGCTAGGAAGGGAAAACTCCCATTGCTGAGATAAAAATGCTGATTTGCCGTTTCCAGGTGTCTCACCTCAGGCTCAGCTGCCCACAGAGCGACCCCACAAGGGTTAAACATGTCCTGTGGGGAAAACGCTTTTGATGCCACCTGGGAATGGGGAGATGGAGCCCTGCGGGCAGGAGAGAGGCTCACAAGACACCTTGTCCTCTCTCCTCCTGCTGTTCTGCTGCTGCTGCATCTGCTTTTGCAGGAAAAGCCTCTGCGAGCTGCTGGCTGCTAAGATGATGCAAGCCTTGAATGGACTTTTCCTAAGGAATAGAATGCTGGGATTTGGGGCAGGGAATGAGGGCACCAGGGGGAGAAGAGGGCTCAGTGGAGGCTCTGCTGGTGTGGAAAGGCCACGGGGACACAGCCAGCGGGTGTCCCCACAGGTGCGTGCTCTCAGAGCGAGGCAGACGCGCTCGCTTCTCCCTTCTCTCCCAATTAAACCGAGTTTGTGCCTCTTTTTATTCGTTTGCTCATTTTCCACGCGCGAGGATCCCGCACAATGGCTCTCCATTGGGAAAGAAGATGCGAGGGTTTCTCCTCGTTCCTGGAAGGGATGAATCACGCCGCTGGCTCTGGGGGGTGTCGGGATGCGGGACCCGGTGTGGGATGCGGGAGCTGGAGCGGGATGCGGGACCCGGTGAGGGATGCGGGACCCGGCGCGGGATGCGGGACCCGGTGAGGGATGCGGAACCCGGTGAGGGATGCGGGACCCGGTG
>WBMV01005602.1:0-23602 GCA_013396655.1 Campylorhamphus procurvoides | reverse complement strand
GCGGGCCCGGGGGGGGGATGCGGGACCCGGTGAGGGATGCGGGACCGGGGGCGGGATGCGGGACCCGGTGAGGGATGCGGGACCCGGTGAGGGATGCGGGACCCGGTGTGGGATGCGGGACCCGGTGCGACATCCCCGCTCGGGCTGTGCCACCTCCTGGAGACAGCGGGCGGTGCACGCCCCGAGCATCCCTGCATCCCTTCCCCAAAAAACCGGCCACCAGGCAGGTTTGCATCTCCAGGCTTGTTTCAGGGGGATTTTTTTATTTTATTTTATTTTCTCCAATTTTATCTCCAAAGGTATCCCAGCACTTTGCTCTGCAGTTTGGGGTTAGAGGTATCTGCAACCTGATATCCCTTCTCAGCCAAGGAGGGTGTCTCTGATCACTTGTGCCCCAAAGCTGCCAAATCAGACTCTCTTTTTTTACAGTCTTAACACTCCACCTGGTCCCACACTGCCTTCAGCAGCCCTAAATCTGTGTCTCCTTTCTCCTTCAAGGAGCTGAGGGTGCTCCCAGTTCAGGGTGAGAAGGAGCATTTAATTGGTATGAAAAGAATAACGAGTGTGGGCACAGATCCGAACCCAGGATTTATTTAGGAAGATTTTCTGGTTATTATCTACTTAGGAACAGAGGATTTGTCAGAACAGATCACAGCATTTTAATCAAATCTGGCATCCTGTATCTAGCAGAGATGGTGAGAGATACATTTTGGATATTCCCACTGGCATTCCAGTAACCATAACATCATCTGAACCACGGAGTTCTGGGGAAATGTTTGGTTTGCTAAGCGGGGTAAGAACCACTACAAAAACAATCCCTGCTTTAAAAAAGAAAACATTTCCCTTATAAACAAGGGGAAAACCCATGTGTGAGTATCCAGAGGGAAGAGCCCCAGGAAAGGCCCTTTCCCTGGCAGGCTGGGGCTCTGGAAGGGTAGCAAAGACCAAGAGCTCAGTGGCAGAGGGTGAGAGCCACGGGGTGGGGAGGGAGCCACAGGAGCTGAGCTCCTCATGCTGTTCTCCTTTATAAATAGAAAGACAGTTTGTTATTATTATTATTATTATTACTAGAGCTTGTTGAGTACAGAAAAACCTTCCCAAAAGAGCTGCTTTCCAGTTCAAGCAGAGCTCCTGAGGTCATGTCTGGAGGAGAACATCATGAGAAGCACCTTGAGTCTTGGAGATGGGTCTGGGCTGGTCTTGGGATGAAGGACCTCACTGGGGTTGGTGTCGTGGCCCCCTAAGGGTGGTCTCAGCCATGAGATGATTATTGGCCATTTCTCCTAAAATCATGGAGGATGAGCTCTTGCAATGGCATTTTTCTCCTGAGAGACACCCCTGGGCACATCAGGGGTTATCTTATCCTGTCTAAGCTCCTCTGTAACCCCTAATTGAGAAGCTCCTGCTTTAAAATCTAATTTTTCTTGTCTGCCTCTCTGTTGAAAGGCACATTTTTCTTTTATCTACACATTATGCCTTCCCAAATGTGTTCCTTAAGCCACAAAACTGCATCCAGTAATGCCCAGAAATCCAGGACTGAAAGCATTTCAGTCCAGTGAATGTCCTTTACAGAGCCAGCAGGGTCAGAGGGAGAGGAAAACAACACACACATGATCAATATTTTTTAAAATAGGATTTGAAAGCAAAGCATGAGAAGCCTCTCTCTGGTTCTAATTTCAAACGAAAAAAATATGGCTATTAATATATGGTCATGGTACTCCACTGTAAAAACAAAGTGTAGATAAAACCTGCAGGCTTAATGAGGCTGAGGAAAAATCAAATTGAAAGTAAATCTTTGAAAATCTCTAGGTAATCTCTGTTCCATTTATCATGCTTTGGCAATCAGAAAGTAAAACCGGGCTTAACATAATGAGGAAAATCAAACAGGCTTCTTTTGCTTTTTCTTTTTTTTCCCTTATGCTGTAAAATCACCGAGTATGATCGTCACAGAGAAGGGAAAAAAGGAGAAACTCCTGCCCTCCTGCCAGTGCCCAGGGAATCTAATTGCAGAGGTTTCTTCCTGCGTGTGTGAGGAGATGATGCAGGACTGGAATGTTTTAATGGCAGTATTTAAGCTCTCCTTGGCGACACAGAGCTACAGCAGTGGCTCTCTCCTGAGCTGACAGATGGGAAGGTAACAACGCTTGTTAACAAGCTGAAAACGTGAAAAAGCCGTGAAAATTACTTGCCTTGACACCTCCACCTGGCCAGGTGAGCAGCACAGCACCAGCCCCAGCCCTGTGGGGGGAGGCTGAGGACACCAGTGGTGGGTAACACACATGAGGAAAAACCTGTAGGTTTGGGGTGTGAGGTGCTTTGATGATTCCAGACCCCTGAATCTTCCAGGCACTGGTCTCTCTCATATCATATTTGTTTTATTTACATGATCCATAAATAAAACAACAGCTCTCCACCAAGGGACAGGCAACAGGTGCAGACAACGACCCTTGTTGGAGCTGGGGTGGCCTCATGTGACAGCCAAAAATCTTTTCCTCCCCATCCAGTGGACACACAAGGGAGGTTTTTCCTTCACCAATGCACATCCATCCTCTTTGTCCTCCCCTGCTTGCACAGTCAAGAGCCACAACCACCTTGCAGGACTGGGGAGGGTCCAGAGCAGCTGCCAAGGGTTAATGTGCAGAATATCCTGAGTCACTGGGGCTGGTTAATGAGCACTTCTCCTGCAGATGAAGACCTGTGATGAGAATATGCCCTGCTCCACTAGTGCTGGGGATAAAACAGCCCACCAAGGAGGGAGCTGGGAGGTGGAGTGAGACAATCGTCTCTCCTCAGCTGGATCGCAGCTCCAGCTAAGTTCACCTGCATTAATCTTGTGCTCATTAAAAGCAGTTGTTCTGTTTCTAATTCAACCAGTGCTGCCAAGCTCAAGAATTAAAAATTGATGAGCCAATGTCCCTGGGAAAAAAAAAGAAAGAAAGAAAAAAGTTCATCATCCAGAGCAGCATGGATTTTTAAAGCAATCATAAAAATGTCTGGCTGCTCCTTTGTGCTTGACACTTTCAGCTCATGCTTCCATGAGGGATGGGAAAATGTACTAAAGCTGAGATTGCTACACAACTGGGAGACTCCAGAGGCTGCTCCTTCCTGGAGGCAGCTTCACAAGTGGCCTCACTTCTGGTGAAAAACCCAAAACTGAGCCCCAAAGGACAGACGAGCTCATTTGGTTCCTCTTACCCTGCCCCAAAACAAGTGTCACTGCTGAAGGGGCAGAGAGCCCACCCTGCAGAGCCTGGGCCAGGCTGTCCCCTGGGTGCCACTGCAGTGGGGGCAGGAGCCCAGGAGTGATGGCAGCAATATTTTGGAGCACACAGAACTCTTGGCCACCCCTGGAGCCACCAGAGCAGCATCAGACCTAGAGCAGAGACACAGGACGTGGTGTAAACCCAGCCCTGAGCAGTGGGGACAGCCAAGGCACCAGGTCACACCAGGTCATGCCTTGGTTGGTCTCCAGCACCTTCCCTGCCCCTCTGGGACCCTCAGTCCATCTTCCCAGCACCCACCCAGGGATTCCTGCCCTTCAGGTCCACACAGATAACAAGGACTTTGCAGGTGCTCCCATGGATGGAGAGAAGCACCCAGGAGGAACATGTGAGGTAACAGTAAAACCAAATAATGACTTTTTAATTGTGCCTGTGTGAGCAGCAAAGTAGACATGATTTTTAATATGCTCCTAATTAAGGTCATCGATGACAATAGCTGGGGAGCTGGAGACAAAGGCACTAAACACCATTTATTAGTAGCAGATGAGAACTTGGGAAGGGCTCTCCAATAGCCCAAACTAAGCAATATTTCAGAGAGAGCCAGAGCCCTCCCAGCCCACAAAAACATCCACGGTGTCCAATGGCCTTTGCTGACCTAGACTGGAGTGATTATGCTGAGCTGTCTGGGTCTCTCTCCCACAAAAGCTGACGTTTTTCCCCATAAAAAGGCAGCATGTTTACAAAGTAAAGCTCAAGTAGGAAAACACTGAGCCAGACCAGTTCAAAAGTAAGCCTGGGAAAAGGTTGGGATTAACTCCTCTACAGCCAAGCAGAGTTTGTTCTGCAAAGAAGAAGGAGCATAAATAAAGCTGGGTTGTCAGTAAGCACAGTTATTTATAGCAGACATCAATTTCCTTCATGATCTGAATAAATACCCATTAGCTTTTGAGGTGATGAATCAAGTATTAATTAACATGCTGGGGGAAAAAATATGTATATTAATGTTTTAAAAGGAAGGTTCCAGCTGAGAAAAACAAAAGAAGGGAATTAATCTGAACTTTTTCAAATAAAACCTTATTTTATTGTAAAGAAGCAAGAGGAAAACAACGAACCAGTTGGATACACTGGTTGGGAACATCAGTCTCTGCTTTGGTAACAGGGAAAAAATGAAAAAATGATGTGATCTTGGCACGTCTAGGGAGCTTCAGGGTGGGGAAGAGCTTGGAGTGGCAATTTAATGGGTGTTTTTCAGCTGGCACCAACAGCCCCCACACCTTCTCCAGCTGCCACCCCCGGGCAGGGCACAGCCAGCCCAGAGCCATCCCTGCTCCCAGCACCCAGCACACACCCTGCCAGGGTGGCAAATGCCATTTCACCCTCAGACAATGATGCAACGACTGGGGCTTTGCCTCTAATTTCCCTGATTAGATGTTCAAACCAAAAACCAGACCCGTCTTCTCGTGCAAGCAGTGAAAATGCAGAGCAAGCACCAGGCAAGCAGCAGAAGAGGCAGAACATGCTCTGGCTGTTCCACACACACATCACTGGGAGGAGACCTTGGCCCTGAGGTCCTCACCTTCCCTCTGTCCCACTCAGGGACCAGCTGAGCCAACTCTCCAGGTTTTGGAGGTCCTGCAAAGCAGCAGCAGCATCCTGTGGAGACCAGCGGGGCTCAGCTCAGTAAGCATGAAGAAATACAAAATAAAGAAAGAAAAGAGGAATATTTGTAGAGGACAATACTGTTTTCCAAGCAAAAATGCCAAACTGAGATGTGACACCAAACTGGACAGCAAAAAGAAACCAATTTCCTGGTGGCACTGATGCAAGCCCTGCAAGACCACCACAGCATCCAGCTCCCTGGGATGGCTTGGCTGCATTCCTGCTCCTCCCTCCAGAGCCAAGCAGCTTCCAAGGGATGTAAATCAGGAATTTGGATAATTATTTTGCAAACTGAGACACAGCTTTCCTGCAGTCAGGTGGGACATGATGCTTAATGGAGCACTAAAGGTCCTGGATTAGGTGAGGTCTTCAGGATCACCTTCCATTGTCTGTGCTCCATCCCCACAAACCCCAATCTTTAACACCTTCAAGCTCTTTCCTAAATTTTTTTTATATAAGGAAAAAAAAAAAGCATATGCAGCCAGCCTGTTCCTGCCCGTTTTTAGCCTTTTTCTTTCCCTCTGCATATTTCCCAGTTCTCTACCCACACATACCCACACTACAGACAAACTATCCTAAAAAAAATGGAAAGAGGTCTAAAAAAACACCAGTAATCCAGGGCGTCATCAACTTCCAGAAATGAAAACTGGCTCAAGAAACCACAACCTCTTTCTGTTGTTGTTATTTTTCATCCAGCCTTTTACGATCTTGTTTTGAAAAATAGAATGAATTTGCTCCTTCCTCACCCTGCTCAGTTTTCTCTCTCCCCAGCCATAACCAGAAAGCATTTCTCCCCAGCCTGGCTCATCTCACATTTCAGGGCAGAGCAAATGTTTGTGCACGGAGGGGGGGCAGGGATGATGAGTCAATTAGACACCTAATAAAAATCTGATTTAGAAAATTCCCTTCCCGACTGCGAGCGTGGCACTCACAAACCAGCCCGCCCAGTGCCCCCCTGGTGGGCACAGAATGGTTTCCTACAGCGAAACCTCTCTCCTCCTGCCTTAAATGTCATGTAGGATGAGGCATCTGCCACCAGATGAGAGACACACCATGGCAGCTTCATAAATCCCATTGCCAGAAGGATTTTTGTGCCATCCCCACTGCTCTTTTACCCAGCCAGCCTTCCCCCTCCGTCTGCTGCTGTTCATCACCGTGCCTCGCAGCCCTCACGTGCCACAGCTGATAAACTCCCCCCAGAACAGGCAGCCAGGCTAAGCTCTCTGAACCCCCTGGTCCTGCAGCCACCTCTTCTGCTGTTGCCATCACTCCAGCCCCAGAGCAAAGCCCAAGGGATGAAGCACTTGTCATCTGGATAGCATTTATGATACCGACAGCACCCACCGCTGCCTTTTCCAGGCAGGCATGACATTGGAGGGTGGAGGGGAGGGATGGTGCCTGTTCCTTCTCCTTGCAGATGGTCAGGCCACAGAGCACCCAAGCAGAGCCACGTGCTTCCTGCCAACCTCCTCTCCTTGGACCAGACCCAAAACCACCCACCGGTGGAGTCGTGTCGGACTTGCACGTTCTCCCAGAGTGCATAACCTTCTCTCGCAGCCCAGAACCTCCTCTCCTAGTGCAACCATCCTGGCAACACATCCAAACGTGCTCATTTCCCATGCATGAAGTGTAATTTGAGCAGCATTTCAGGTTGGATTTTGATTTCATGGGACTGGTCGGGTCTAGACGAGCAAATGGAACAAACCACCCCTGAGCTTTGGCGTGTTTGAGCAGCAGCATTTCAAGCAGAACACAGCACTGCAATATTCATGCCACTAGAAACCAACTCCATATTAAAAAGGGCTGAATTTTTAAAATGTCACTGCAAAACCAGCTGTTTCATAACCAATGCCCTGCAGGATGCAACCAAGCTGGGTGGATATTACAAAGGAGCACAAAGACGTTTCTGGGACCACATCAGCTCCCTACAAAACCTGCCAGCAGGCACGTCAGCCACGCTCACCAGTAACCACTGGTGCCAGCAGCCAACTGCACTGGGGTGGGGACGGGTCCTGCTGTGCTGATCATAGCCTGCAGGAACCAAAATCACAGAGGAGTGGAAGGCCATAGGATCACGGAATGCTTGTTTCCATCAACAGCTTTACACCCTTCCCACAATGGAGCTGGTGGTTTCCTTTGTAGGACAGAGGATTTGGTTGCACCAAGAGGGCTCCCGTTTCATCTTGCTCTGGATAAATATGCCTGGTTTTGTGGCTGGGTAAAGTAACTAAACTCATTATACAGTCAAACTTGCTTGGATTTTTATTTTCCTGCTCTCCAGCGAGCTCGGGGAACATCAGGAGGGGTCCAGGAAGGAGAGGGCTCTGAGAGAAAGCAAGCTGTGGCCAGTGGGCTCCAGACCCCAGGCAGGATAGAGTGCATGGATTCAGTGCCAGGGCCAGCAAAACAGAACAGGAAGAGCACGAGCCAGGTGAGGATTCATCAGCCAGCCCAGATTAATGCATATATTTTCCAGTGGACAAGTCTCCTCCTTTCTCCAGCAGAGTCCAGCCCATGGGAGTGCTGGCCCAGATATAAACCCCAGGTTTCTGGCTGCTTGCTGGAGATAGCACATCCCAAAGTAAGCACATGCAGGGGAAGGAAGGAAGGATAGTGCCCTTGGATCTGTCCTTTCCAGCCATGAAAACAAGTTAATGTTGGTGTAATTACAGAGTGACCGTTATTTGCCATTGAGCTTCATAAAAATGTGAGGAAAGACGTATGCATTTTAATTAAGTTCTGGGAGAAAAAATAGTGTGTACCTGGCTAGACTGCAGAGAGATGAACTCATTACTTCATCCAAGTCTCAGGCTGCTGCCTATTTTCCTGTGCAACAGAATGATCAGCCTGGGCTGCAGACAGAGACATTGAAAAGCAAATAATCCTTCCAAAGAGCCAAGCCAGTGCTCTGCAATTCCTGCATCCCTGAACTGGAGTCTTCATACAGTCATATTTCTAGTGAGACCCATGAGCAAGCACTCAGAAATCCAAAGGGGAAAGCTCCCCAGATCAGGGTGTCAGGAGGGCACACTGATGGAGCTCAGCACAGATTTTTCCAGCAGCCAGACAGCTCCTGCAGCTGCCAGACTTTTCCATGGATTGCCCAGGTCTGATCTGCCCTTTTCATCTCAGGAATGCGCAGCTGTGAAAGTGGGGGCGAGGTTCCTCTTGCTCCAGGAGTGGGGATTTGTGCCCAAGCCATTGAGGCCACCCTGGGATCACATTCTTGCTCAGGCTGCACATGAGGAGAGGGATGGGCAGCTGGGGGGTACAGACTCCCAGTTGTCTCTGATTTAAAAAAGAAAAAAAAAAGACAGCAAAATCCATCCAGTGTCAAGTAAAACAACCTAAAACCTCATCTAGAAAGTTTTTAGGGCATAAAGAACGAAAGAGCAATCACCATCAGCCTTCCCTCCCTCGAGAGCAACCTTCCACACTGCAAAACACTTTCTGCTCTTCTCACTCAGGCAGAACTCCTGTGAAAGTCACTGTTCCTCTACATCAGATTCAATGAATCTGGGCTTGATAAAGACTCAAAAATCTGTTTGCTGCTGTTGCTCTCTGTATTGAGACTGGAGCAGGCACATCTCATGATTGGAGGTGCCAGTCAGTAGTCCCAGGTGTCGAGAGGAAATCCCACGTTCCCCTTGCTGGCATCACACAGCCAGATCCACCAAGATCCCTCCCCAGCCAAACATTTTCCACCCCTGTGGAAGTCAGTGAAGCGCATCTATATCCTTAAAGATTTCTTTGAGTGTTTTGCCAGAGTTTTCTGGAGTGAGGCACAAAAGTGGCCAACGATGCCACGGTCTGGGGCAACCCCATTTCACAAAGAGCTGGCAAATTTGGGCAGCATCAGGTCTCTTGCAGTGAGATAGCCTTTGCAGGAAGGGAGCTGAAACAGTTCCTAGAAGCTGCAAGCCCAGGACCACAGCTCTGGAACTGCTGGCATGTCCAAGCCAAGGAGGTTTAGCCTCTCCTTCCCCATCCTGCTGGGAAGAGCTTGGCTCCAGCCCCGGCGGGCTGACCACAGGCTCTGTCTGCAGGAACACATTTGTTAAAACACTCATTCACACTGTGGCCACGGCGCTGGCTGGAGGAACATCTCTCAGGCTTTTTGTCAAACAAAACCCATTCCAACAGTCTGGGAGGACGGGGAGATCTGCCCTCGTGCTGCTTTGAAGGGTTTACAGTTCACTGCAGCGCTTCAGAGCTCCGGGTGTTTCCATAATCAAGTCCAAGAGAGCCTGTGAACAGGAAGGAATTAGGCACTCATGCAAAGACCATTAAAGTCAAGGGGAATCTTTCCATTGACTGGAGAGGGTTTGGCTCCCAGCCCTGGATATCAGGGGCTGTTGTGTGGGATTTAGAGCAGGAAATGGGAGCAGGACTTTGCAGGTTTTCTCAGTATTTGTTAGGGAGTTTAGCACAGAAGCTCCCTGGGCCCATTTCCCTCCATGCAAATGAAGAAAAGAGTGCTCATCCAAGATGCAAGGCCCTGGCAGACCATCCTCCTGCTCAGTGTGGGCACCTCCTCCATCATTCCTGGGATGACAGACCTAACACAGAACAGGCTGGACCAGCACATTCCTATGGGCAACAAGACTTTTTTAGGGGCCCTGACATGTCAGTCCCTGGTGCATAACTCACACTTGATGTGTCAGTGCAAGAGGCAAAAATACCACAGACCAGAAGCTTCAGCATGTCTGAAAAGCTTGTTAATCCAAAGCTCAAATTCCCACCAGGGATGAAGCTCCCACTGGGATTTAGGCAGCATTTCACTGATTCCACTTCTGCCTGTGCAGCTGCAGCCAAGAGCTTTGCACAGGTGCCTTCTGCCTTTGGAGGGAGTACAGGAATGTGCACCAAAATGACAAAAGATCTGAGCTGCCTCCATTGTCCCATGCAGAAAAGCAGGGATCTGACCATCATTGTTTGGGACTTCACCTCTGGAAAACAACACTTTCCAAAGGAATGTCTTCCCAGGCACCCCAAAATGTCAGCACATGAACACAACACACTCCAGGGAACCTCAGGCTCTTTTAAATCACACCAGAGACTCTAATTTCCTGCTAAGAGGAGCAGTGATGGCTCTGTGGGCTCATAGGAAGAGAACTGGGCAGGTGAGCTTGGTGCAGTGCCGTGCCAGGTACCCGTGCCTGTGAGGGAAGGGTGGAAGGCATTGGCACCTGGAAGATGTTGGGTCATTCTCTGCCTCAACCACTTCATTATTCCTTCGGCAGTAAAAGCAGGGAAGTCATTTCTCCACTCCATGTGCCATGGGAAAGGTCACACCACAACTCCAGGGAGGCTTTGAGGGTGGCCAGCACTGCATTCCCATCATCCTGAGCCCTGGGTTCACAGCATCCAGTGGTTAGAGTTGTCCTTCCCCCTCCTCGTGGGCAGCATGTGCCTGGGAGAGGAGCAAGGCTGCAAAGAAGGAGTTATTCAAACCACAGGCTCAGGAAAACCTCGGCCTCCTGGCAGATGTTCCTTACTTGGGCTGGGTTTTGAAAAGCAGAGGAGACCAAGCCCTGCTCCAGCCGTCAGTGGGAAACAGAGAGACAAGAGTATGATTAGCTGCAAGAAACTTGAGCCCAGAAAGGGGAGAAAGGAGGGTGGAGAAGCAAATGCATCCTAAAGCCAAACCAATTTGGTGACCCAAACCAACTCTGCAGAGACGAGCTCTGATGGAGCCAGAGAGGACAGAAACACCCAAAAACCAGACTGATTTTGGTGGCTGCAGCCTCACACAGCCAGTGCCACGTCCAACAGGACAGGCTTCGTGCAGTGTCACCTTTCTAAGATGACAAGAGTGATGTGCCAACCCAAATGCCACCTCTGTGGAGTGCTGGTGTCCAGGTTTCCTGTGCAGGAACATCCATCCCCACACGTGGCATCCCCATCAGCCTGGAGGGAGATGTGGTCACATGGGAAGTCTGGTGGGGCTTTTTGCTTCCAGAGGGATGTGGGTTTAGGAAATGAGCTTTGCTACCACCTGCTGCAAGTTCACTGGTTTAGAGGGACAAGTTGCCAGATCCAACAGGAACTGGGGTCTCATTAACATGACTGAGGCTTTGGCAGTGGGAAGCTCCTCTGCTTCCATTTATAGGATGAGCTGAGAGGCCGTGGCAGCAGTTCAAGGCACCGCTGCATTATGAAGTCTAGACAGAGCCTGGAGAATCCTTCTTCCTTGTCCTCCTGTGCTATTCAACACCCAGCAGCATTCCTCAAGCAGGAGAGAGATGCAGAGAAGTATTTAATTCCATCTTTTGCACTACTGTGTCCCTCCAAAACCTCCTCCTCCAAAGCTGTGCCTGGAAAACAGGAGGTTGCCAGAGCTGCTGCATAAGCCAGCATGAACTCATTTGAACAAAGCCTGCCAGGCTGCTCAGAGGAAAGGAGGAAAAATTTTTAAAACTGCCTAAACCCCATGTTTTTTTCCTACCTGGAATGAAAACAGCAGCTTTGGAGCAAATTCTTGAAATAGCTGCTTTTAGCTAGTCTTATTCCTCCTTTTCCCTCCCTCTGAGCAGACCAGAGAAACCCAGGGAGCCACTCCTCTGTCCCCATGGGTCTGCAGCTGTGCTCCCTGATATCTGCCACCAGTCCCAAAGGAAGCAAAAAACCCTTTGAACCTAAACCAAAAATTTAAATAGAAGCAATTTTAATCAATTGAAAGATTTCTGTTGTGCTAAATGGGCTTTCACGAGCTGAGAGGCAACTTGTGCAGGGATAGCACTCCAGCAGCTCCTGAAATACAACCTGGGGCCAAGGCTGGGGGAAATTGGGCAATGTTTTCCTACACATCATCAGAAATTGGGGTGAAATTTGGGCAATGCCTCCCCATCTTCAAGTGCTCAACCTTCAGCAGGTCTGGTGGCAAGGACTCCACCATTCAGCAGCAATTCAAAGGAAGAAAAATAGGATCAAATGATGCTTTTGAATTTGCAGGCTGCCTCTCCCTGCATAGGGAGCACCTCCATACTGCCCTTAAGTGGATTGATAAGCGCTCTGAATCAGTATTAACACATGCCAGATGCTGGGGAATCATCTCCCACTTACAGCAATTACGAGGTTGTCCCAGAATCCAATAAAGCAACTGAGAAGATGAGCATCTGGTGGTGGTTGTCAGGCCAGACACAGAGATAAATCTGTGTAATAAAGAGGTGTGATTCTCTTTCACTTGAGTCATATGCCATTTGGCACTGGGTGTGTGTGATTCCTCCTCCTTTCCGTGGCTCTCCTCAGGAGGAGATGAGCAGAGCATCCTTTCTCCAGCAGAGATGAGGAGCTGCTCTCCTCACCCTGCCCTTTCTCTGCTGGTATCAGGGACCACATGCTGATCCCCCAACCCCATCAGCATCCCTCAGTCACAGTTCCTCAGAGGCAACCATGAAAATCAGCCCTTCCCACTACTGAACAACACCTCCAGCCTGAGAAACCACCAGGTGAGACCTTAACCCCACCTCAGACCTTGTTCACTCCTTCCAGCCATGGGCAAAACTCCCCAGCTCCAGAGAAAAGAATCACAGCATCATGGAATGATTTGGGTTGGAAGGGACCTTAAAGCTCAACACATTCCACCCCCTGCCATGGGCAGGGACACCTTCCACTAGCCCAGGGTGCTCCAAGCCCTGTCCAACCTGGCCTTGGACGCTCCCAGGGCTGGGGCAGCCACAGCTTCTCTGCCCAACCTGTGCCAGGACCTGCCCACCCTACAGGGAGGAATTTCTTCCTGATATCTAATCTGTGCCTGCTGCCTTTCAGCTTGAACCCACTCCTATCACTACAGACCCTGATAAAAGAGTCCTTGTAGGTCTCCACAAAACCTTCTTTTAAAGAATCTGCAACATATTCAGATTCAAACCCCCCCAAAGTGGTGAAGCAGTGCAGCAGTGCAGCCTTCTTCCTCCATAAACCAGCCAAAAACCTAATCCCAGAGCAGAGGGAAACTGTGCATTCCACACCAGCCATCCCATCTAGCACAAACACGGCAAACACAGCACTGAGCAGTGCTTGAGAAATGAGGATTCCTAGAAGGAAGAGCCAGCAAATTTTAGTCGTGGGAAAGGCAGCAGAGCTGAGCTATATTTAAGAGAGGAAAGGAGATAAAAGCAATCTCCAAAGGCCTGAAAATGCAGGCTCTGTGCTTGGATAGACTTCAGTACCTCCTTATGCAGTAAATGCCAGGGATGTTTCTCTCAGCGTGGGCAGCAATTCAGGGACTATTTGATTTTAGGATGAGAAGCAGCCATTAAAGCCTCTCCTATGAGCTTCTCTTCAGCACAAGCCAAAATGTTTAATCCAGTGACTGAAGGGTTGATAATTTAGAGTTGTTTGCAATGAGTGACACACCACAGGCCAGTTGAGCTCCAGCCGTTCTGGCTGCCAGGGTCCCTCTCCCCCTTTAATTCAATCTTTGCCCTCACAGACAGATTTTACTCCCATTTTCCTTCCCAGAGTTTTTTCAGACAACATGGGAAAAATGAGCTGAGGGAGAACAACACAAAGAAAAGTCAGTGGGCAAACTGGGAGACTCCCAGTGCCAGCAAACATCACCCACCTGGAACCACGTGCTCAGCTCTGGGAAGCCCCACCAAGCACAGTGAGCATCCTCCAGGCTCCCAAACCTCCCACGCTGCTGAAATCATCCTGCCAGGAAGACTTCCAGAAGACCTCCAGCCTCAGTGGTCCTTGGAGAATCTCCTCCTTCTTTTCATTTCATTTTCCCGTGGGCTTTTCCTAAAGCAGAGCTTTTGAGCCACAAAATTTCCTCCAAACAGCTGAATAGAAACAGGACTGGCATCTGTTGTAGCAGCAGCATCCATTCAAAAAGCGTTGAGCAGCCCCAAAGTCACCCAATATACTTACAGTGTCACAGTGTTAACACTGAAATAATTTTACAAGTCAGTTTTTATGTAAATTGGTGCTCACTGTTTACTCTTGGTAAGATTAAAATGCTTGGCATCAGCTCTGCGTTTTCAGGACTGGGGATTCAATTTGCAGAGGGCACCTGGGAGAGAGGGGGATGGTTTTTTTTCTCCTAGGGGATAACACTGCTTGTTTGAAATATCTTCGAGGCTATGAAACCATCACTCTGGATCCTGGCTTGCATGAAAGCCAAAGGTTTTAAAATAAAATTACATTTGGGGTCAAATTCACCTTATTCCTTTCAAAAAGCTGCTGCTTTTCTTGTTAAACCTTTAACTTTGACCCTTTCTGTGTTTGAGATCTGCCTGTTTCTGTGTCCCCAGTACCTGGGCTCAGTTCCTCTTCCAACACTTGGATCTTAGCACAGAACTACAACTATAACAACTCCATCAAATATGCTTTTAATGTCCCCACTAGGGGACATTAAAAATGGGCTTTAAAGTACAAGTTTAATGACTTCGGATAAAATTTAGCTCATATGCAGCATTTGACTCTAAAAGCTTGTGTAAATATTTAATCAATTCATGCCCCAAGTCCCCTTGCAGGGAACACAGTTAAGATATTTTGGCTCTTATTTTTTTGGAAAGGAGATCTGTGAGGGAGCTTTCCTAAGGGCTGGAGGCAACACCAGCTGCAAAGGCTGTGCAGACAAAGGTGCTGCTCTGGGGGACCAAAAAGCTCAGATCACAAAAGTTCAGTGTGGCCAGGTCACCAGGAAACCTCAGCTTAACTAAACCTGACCTTCTCTCCTGGTTTAGGGACTCCACACCATTTAATAAACCACAGAGAGCACAGAGTGAGGCTGCTTTGGGCTGTTCTGCACGAGAAGACAAGGGAAGAGAGTGTGTTTGCCCTCTGGATGCCCTCAGGGACCATCCCTGTGCCTCTGGCCCAGAGTCTGCAAAGTGAAGAACAACAGGAAATCGCTTGACTTGTATCAGACCAAATTCAGAGATCATCAACCCTCAATTAGCTATAATTAGAAACCCACTCCAGCAATGCTCCCACCCGGGCAGAATCCACACCCACCCACGTGCCTGATGCTGCTAGAGCAGGGTGACAACCACCTGGCCCAGGGGTGGCCCCTGTGCTCACTGAGGGTCCCTGTCCCCCACAAGATGCAGGAGCACCACGACTTGCCCATGACCTCCCAGATACTGGGAGAGGAGATGGTCTGTGCCACTGAGCCAGACCTCAGGTCATTCCAAGTGACCCTCCCAACCACCCAGCTCCCCTCTCTGCAGCCCAAATAGCCCTTCCCTGGCCAGCCACGCCAAGTCTTGGGGCCAAATTCCCCCTGTAATTTAGTGTATGTATAATATATATAACTTATATGATGTGTTTTATATATATATAATTTGGCATATAGAGATGCTTTTTCATAGAATCACAGAAACATTTAGGTTGGCAGAGCCCTCACCCAGCCCAGGGCACTGAATGCCACATCATAGGACATCTCCAGGGGTGGGGTCTCCACCACCTCCTTTGGCAGCCCCTTCCAGTGCTTAACCATCCTTTCAGTGACAAAATTCCTCCTGATGTCCAACCTGAACATCCCCTGATGCAGCTTGAGTTCATTTCCTCTTATCCTGTGGTTTTAATGTGCCTTTCTGCACTGTGACCTTTCTATCATTGCTAACAAAAAATATCCTGCTGATGTGAGATCCCACAGTGAGCAAAAATGAAAGAATTCCAGCCTCCTACCCCAGCCATCCTCAGCCCTTCCTCCCCACCATCACCCAAATTCCAACAGGTTCCTAAGCAGCATGGATGTGGTCAAACCCAGAGTTATTTTTGCATTGTTAATGCCCCTCGGAGCCTGTGCCAGCTCCCAGAATAACATCCCAGAATCACGGGAGAAGATCAGGCCAGACAAAGAAAGGATCAGTTGTCACCTTATTTTCAAGGACGTTTTGCACTTGTGCTTCCCCTGCTTAACTGTGCCTCCAGCTAGAGGTAAACACTGCCCCAGGAGCAGAAACCCCAGCCCTCAGGAGATCTGGATGCTTGGGGATCTCATAAAATGACAGCAAGCTCAGCTCAGCTCTAATTATTGCCCTGTGATCTGCATGTCACGAATAACCTGGTAATTCAGCAATAGCTGCAATCACTGCACACAGTTCTTTGCCCTTTGCATTGAAATAAACCAGTGGGGAAGATGGACAACAATTGAGTGCTGTGTAAATATTCATTTTCAACCTTTCTTTGTTGTCAACAGATCCTTAATGTTTTTCTTGTGGAGGCTCCAAATAACAAATAGAGGGAAGGGGTGCAGGGTCTTGCCTCCCTGAACTGTCCCTTTGCCATCACACTCTGACCTTCAGAGATTGCTGTAGGGTAGCAATCCTACCTGTAGACAGGCCCAGAGGAACATCTGGAGCAGCAGAAAGCAAAGAGACAATTTCAGCAGTTTGCAGGAACAGCTGGGGCTTCTCTCACTGCCAATTAAACAGTTCCCCTGACAGTTTTTGACATAAAGAAACACAACATCACCATGGCTCTGCAGTGCCACCAGCCAGGACACAAACAAGGGCTCCACAGCCTTCCCACCATCACAGAAGACCAACTACCGAGGGCAGGAAGAACCTTCAGTATAATAATAACCTCTGTGGTTATTGCACACAGCAGATGAACAAATCCCCTTCCCTGGCATTTGCCTCCGGATGAGCAACAAAGGCAAAGGAACAAAAAACCCAAGGACAAGCACAAAACCCCCCCAGGAGCCTTGTGTTACACCCAGGAGGTGGCTGGAGAAATGTGATGCTGTGGAAAGGCTTTGGCTCCAGCTGGATCCGTGTGTGAACATGAATTAAGTGGAATAATTCACTGGGCACTGACTTTCACCACAGGCCCTAAGATTCAAATCCACGTTCTTTCCAAATTACTGTGATTTCCAGCCCATCTCCTGTGATGAGGTACACAGCCAGCCTGAAATCCCCCCACGGCACTTTAATACATAGTTTAACCTGAGATATAATTTACTATGATTTAAATGTGTACACAGGAAGATCTATTTCTGTTGCAGGAACTTGTGCTAAAATTGGCACCCCTCTCTCCAAGGCTTGGATGGAAAAGTCTACCTGTGCCTTTTCCCATAGATTTCAGAGCCCTGAAAAGACTGAGAGAAACAAGGTCAAAGATGTTTTCCACTCTTGGAGGCCCTGGGAGAAGAGGGATTAATCCCCAGAACCTCCAGACCAGGTGCAGAGAGGGCAGCTCCCCCTGCTCACCTGGCTGAGGTCACCAGCCTGTCCCCATGTCCCCTCTCCATGAGCTGTCCCCAACACCCATCCTGGCCCTGTACTCACCTGATTCTCCAGACCAAGCTTTTCCCTTCAGGCACCAACACCCTTTCTGCTCTGCACAGTGTTCCCTGCCCTGGTGCTCAGCCCTTGCTGGTGACAAAGGGTTAATTAAGGACATCAAGGAAGGAGGGAGCTGGAAAAAGCTGAATTTTCTACTGATAAGAGACTCTACCTTCTGAACCTCATTAAAACTATTCTGAGTATTTCCTTGCTTAAAAAAAATTATATCTTACTGTTGGTTTTCTAGCAAGGCAAGGATTGTGAATGGGATGAACCAACTGTCACTGACCCCTCAAGCAGCACTGGAGGGCAGATTGACTCAAAGATCATTGCTCTGGTGCAGAAACCCATGTTTAAAATGCATGTTATAGAGAGACAATAGAACCTACATGAGGTCTCAGTGCCATAATTTCATCTTAATTTGATTTGAACACATGTTTTTTTCTGCAGACAGACACCGACCCCTGGGAAAACACACTTAGGGGTTCTTCTGTTCCTGCAAGGGATTCACTGATTCTCCCTATTTCATATCCTGCTGGTGAAAAAAACCCCTCAACACTGGTGTTGACTTCCAGCAAAGTGAGAAAGCAGGGAGTGAAGCTGACAAGCAGATAAGGCCCAAATATTTCAAGCTGTTTGATGGTAAAAAAGCCAGAGGAGGAGGCAGGTGATCGATCTGGGTGTCAATTGCCCACATCCAGCAGACACATCCATCCTGGAAACATTAGGAATGGAGCAGCTGCTCCTTTAGGGTCCCTCCTAGCTCCTCCATTTGTTCTGATTTATTTTCTTTCTCTTTAATTTATGCTGCATTTATTGCAGAATAAGCTGTTTGAGAAATTCCTGTGGTGCAGCTCCCTCCAGGAGCACTGTGCTCCAAAATCATTACTTTTCTTCCCAAACACAGAGAGCTGCCCCAGCAGAGTTATTGCCACCAGCCCCTTCCCAGGGGCAAGCACAGAGCCAAGGTTGAGATGACCCCGGTGAGCAGCAGACATGAATATGCCAGGAAGGGGAAAAACAAATAGAAACACACACAAAAAACCCCCTGAAAAGCTGAGCAGGGATGTGGTGCCACAAAAGCTGCCTGGGAAGGGGAAGGATCTTCCCCACTGGTGACTCTGTGATTAAACACACACACCTTCAGCACCTTTACTGGTGGGAAGGAACATCTCCCTGCTCTGCATCACCCCAGTTAACTGGTGCTTTTTAATTAACAATTTCAGTTCTGGATTGAGGATGAAAGAGCCTTTCTTTTCTGGTCTGGATGAACTGGTACTGGGCTGAGAGTTGGAAGTTTGGGATCCATCTGGGATTTTCCCATCGATGGAAGGAAGCACAAAGACCTTCATTTTCTCTGCTTTGTAAACAGCCCTTTTCCCATCCACTGCCATGATTTTAAATTATTCTACAGGGAGTCCTACACCAGCTCTCAGTGGTTTTACTGGGCAGAGGAGCTATTGCAAGACTTGGAAAATGTTACAGCAGCTTCAGAGGGAGGTTCAAACCCTCAGCCTCGGGTTTGGGTGCCTGGCCCAGCCAAAGGCAAAGGGAACACCTGCACCTCTTCCCTTCTGGTTGGTTTGCATTGCACTGTCTGCTAACAGTGGATCAAAACATAATAAAAGTTCCTCTCTTTGAAAGCTATTAAAGTAAAATAAAAAAGCCTCTGCAAACAATCTGCATTTTATCTTCTTAATGCCTCTAAAGCCTCCACTTGTCTCCAAAAATAATTGCACTCAGCAAGGGTTGAAGAATATTCTTTCCAAATCATGGACCAGATGTTCCACTGAGACCACTACACAGTTAACTACCAATAAAAGTAATTCAACAAACTAAATACTGATTAAATAATGCACACACACAGCCTGGCGTCGTTTGCAGACGAGAAATGTGATTTGCTGTTATTTAACCTTTAACAACACCCACTGTTCCCTTCCTCCTTGGCAAGGGCGAGGCTGGATGTTGGAGAGGGTTGTTTTGGTTTTACTGTCTTAGAAATCAGATCTTATAAACTCAACACAAGCTGAGCCACTGCTCGGCCGGCCAAGAACCCCCCAGTGTTGCTCAAGAGGTCAATGCTGTTTTCCAGTCCATCCCAGCACGTCCAAGACAAACAGCCCCGTGTCACCCTCTCTGCAGGGACGTGCAGGCACCCCTGCCCTTGTGCTGGCTCTCTGCAGGTCACCACCACCTTCCCCCATGAGCTCTGCTTGCCACAGACCTCTTTTAGGCTCCCAGGCTTGGTGTCCATCAGTGGGATTTCGGATCATGGGGCATGGGGAGCGCAGCAGAGACTTCTCAGCCCCACACACTGCCCAAGGGTTCATGGCTTGTTCACCATCCTGGGACAAGTCTGGCGTTGGGATTGATCATGGGAAGCTGCCACAGCCCCTCGAGGAGGGGCTGTAAGCAACACACCAGCTCCAGAGATGCTTAGGGAAGGGAAAGAGGAGGGAAGCAAAGAGGGGAGGGCCCTGGCACACGACAGAGAATCCACCCTCGAACCATGAGCGTGGATTCCTCCGGTTTGTGCTTAGCAGTGCAAAAGCTGCTTGCCAAGTGGGATGGGAACCACCCAGCCTGCCGAGCCCGGAGCAGCTGGGAGCTTGGAGAGGCCATGGGATGAGCCTGGAACAGCAGCCAGGAGAGGTAGATGGGAGGAGGGAAATGAAGCCAGGAGCTGATGGGAGCTGCTGCCAGGGCTGGCAGGTTGGATGGGGAGGTGTTAGAGGTGTCATGCCTGGGGCATCTCTTACCTTCTGCCTTCCCTGTCTTGAGGCAAAGGAGGCTCCAGACTCATTCCCATTTTGCATGTTTCTAAACGTTTCCTTTTATACCCTGTAATTGCATTTTTGTACCAAAAATCCTCTGGAGTGAACAGGCTTCCTCTCTCAAAAGACTCATCTCCAATGCAAGTGGAGAGGCACTAATTGCCCTATCAAGGTCTCCAGGGCTTTCCTCTGTATTGTTAGCTATCAAAAATGTGTTCTTAATTTCAGCACTTAGCCCAAATATTTCATTTTTAATTACAAGCCAAGGCAGAACGTGAGACAGCCCAGAGCAACAGCGAGCACTTTTCCCACCAAACCAGCACGGCACACGCTGGGGAGGGATCTCACACAATGTGGTGGTGGGAAACCCCCAGTCCTGGGGGCTTCAGGCACAGGGGACTCCACCAAACACCTTGTGAGGGGCACTACCTTCACTAGGAAATAAACCCCAGCCCTGGCACGAGGGTGGGAGATGCACCTTGGGGACCACAATGACCATGACCAACAAAACAGCAACCACCACCACCATGACCATCATGCAAGGAGAAGATGGATATGGTTGGTGTTCTGAGTCCTCACTGGACCAGCCAGACCAGGAACAGGACTGGAACTGTGAGTCTGTGCCACGATGTGCTCAGGCACATCCCGACTGCGAAGCATCAAATGCAGAACTTGGCTCCTCCAACTCGTATTTTTATTTTCTCTATAATGTTGTGTAGCTGCCTTGGAGTTTAATCCTTGTAATTAATGACAGTGAGAAAGGGATAGTTCTCATCTCCTCCCTTTTCCAAACATTACAATGTGCAGGGTGGGACCAGGGCAGCTCTGCAGCATTTCAAGCAAAAAAGACAAAAAGCAGCAGACAGAGGCATTTACCTTTTGGCAAGTTAAGAGGAGTCCCTAAGGAAGATGATTTTTAAATCCATACCGTGTGAAAGAATTCAAATGACATACTTACAACTCCAAATATTGTAAGTTGCGTGTCTGGAAAAACAACAGGAATATCCTTTATTAAAAAATGACTTTGACAAGGATTCCTGGGTTCCATCTGAAATACAAAGGAAGTCTTTTTTAACATGAGATGTCATCATACATTTATTTAAAGCTATAATGATATGTTTTGGGACATCATCTATGCCTGAACATTTCTCCACTGCAGTTGTGTGAAAGAGGGAGCTTTTTTTCCCCCCCATCTTTAAATAGTAAATGAGGCCAATTATCTCATGGTAATTCCAAACGCTAATTTGATTCCGCTGTAGCTGTCAGTGGCCCATCAAAGCAGTATTTCAGGTTAATTTTAGGAACACATCCACCCTTTCCAGACTGCTGAGATGAGCCCTGCAGGGCCCCGGGGTGGGGAGTGATGCTCAGCTGCAGCCCCAGGACCACAGAGCAGGTCCAACCTGGCAGCAAGGACCTCCAACCAAGAAACCAGGACACAGAGAGATGCTGAGGGATGGAGACAAACTCCAGAGGGATCCCCACTGCTCCCAAAGGACTCCAAAGCCATGGATGAGCAGGGAAGCACCGCTGGGCTGGCACAGCTCAGGTAGTGCTGGCAATAGGGAGCATCGCTGAGGTGTTCTAAATAATAACAGGGATTTTGCATTCCAGCCTGTTGGGAGCTGGCAGTCACTGAATGCTTTGGGAAGGACCACAACACTTTCTTACAGATTAATGGGATTGATTTATTATTTTTTCTTTTTAATTAGCCTCATTAAAAGCGAAATGATCTTTCTGCAGAGCATGCAAATAACAGAGGCAGGGGCCGGGCGCTGCTGGTTCCCAGTGCCTTTGTTCAGAATTAGTGTTGCAAACCAGGCAAGATTTATTAATGGTTCCTGGGAGAGATTAGCACTGGGGAACCAGCTCCGGGAGGATTGGGAGCCAAGCGAGTATCAGCCAGTTTTTTGATGGAGTTTTTGTCGAAAGTTGCTCTTTGAGTCTGAAGTGAGGCAATGAGTGCCCTTCAGCCACGGGGCAGGGTTTGCTCCTGGTGATTCATCCCGGTTTGCTGAATTCCAAGGTTTCTTAACTTCAGCTGCTTCATCTTTTTAAAAATTATTTCTTTTTCTTTATAAATAAGGATCCTGTTGTTAATCCCTGTTAGGTTATTGCTTGGTATCAGGCTTATGATGACAGCGGTTTGGGGAAGGTGCCAGGTCACCTGGCCCGTGGAGGGACTGAGGACCTCGGTGTTCCTGGACAGAGTGTGCAGCTGCAGCACAACACACTTTGCTCTCTCCTAAGCAACCAGAGAGCTGCAGATTATTTCCCCCCTTATCTACAGCCAATTTTATATCCTGAAAGCTTCTTCTCTCCTCCAGTATCAGGAGGATGAGCTCTGAGGTTTCCCATCCTGCAGAGCCCCTGCCCACCCAGTGTCCCCCAGGCCTTTCCAACACAAGCAGGACCCTAAAATTTTCCCTCTTGATACCTCATGTCTCGTTTAGAGCCTGAAATAATCACAGTGCAATCATTAAATCAATTTTGTCCCCAAAGGGCAAACAAGGACTGGCACAGCCAGTGTCCCCAAAAGCTGAGCAGTGTGGGGAGCATCTCACTTGCTCCCATCCATCTTCACCAGCTGCAGAAGCACCAGCTGCAGTTTGTGCTTTTTTCCTGACATGCTGTGGAAAATACATAAATTTTGGTATTACAGAAAAACAGTTCGGAGCAAACCCCAAACACCTGAAACCCAAACTCTTCAAATATCAAAAGATGAAGGAATTCTGAAATTGCATTTCTAAACGAGAACATGAGCCAGCCTCTGTCTTCCAAATATCGAGAGGCCAAGGGAACATCTGTGCTCCAGGTCCCTCCAGCCACAATTCAGCTCAGGGGATTGCTGCAGCTGCCCTCCTCGACCAAAGGAGGGACCAAAGGACCCTCTCAGGCTGCAGGGCAGGTGCTTGGCCAGCAGGTCCACTGGTGTCTCTTTGCACACTCCCAATCCCTCGATCCCAGCGCCCTTCCCAGAGCCGTGCTGCTCGCAGAACCGAGCCCCGCTCCGGCCAGCTCCAAACACAACTGACTTCTCCCTGTCTCTGCAGTTTATTTTTTGTTCTCCTTTCAGCCCAGGGCCGGAGCCAGGCTAGTCTGGTCACGCTCTCCCTGTTTACAGCCAGTTTCTCCTCCCTTGGCCTGGTGCTCTCCAACCTGTCCCTTGCTGGGTTCCCCACCCTCTCCATCCCCCCAGCATGAGCTCCGTGGGTCCCAGCCCAAGCACATCCCCACGGCCCAGCCTCTCCCAGCCAACTGCAGGGAGGAGTTTCCTCAACTCTATGTTGTTGTTTTTTTTTCTTAGGAATTAAGAAAATACAAGCGACGCCTGGACCAAGCGAGCGCGGCGGAAAGGGCTGCGAGCCCCGCTGTGGGAGGGGGGACAGCCCGCAGACACAGAGAGGTGTCCGAGCATCCCATCCCGCACCCCATCCCGCACCCCGAGCCCCGCAGCGGCGACACCCGCCACCCTCCAGCTCCTGCCAGAGGTTTCGCCGGGAGGGCTTTCCACCTTTGGGGAGAGGGGACGGAGCCCCCGAAGGAGCCGAGGGCGGGCGAGGGGACCCTCCACCTGCCCGGGGGGCTGCGCTGTGCAAGGGGGGAGAGCGGGCGGCAGAGCCCGGGGCGGCTCCGCTCGGTCCCCGCACCGCCCCGGGAGCATCCCCCGCCGGGACCGACACCGGGACCGAGACCGGGACCCTTCTTC
>WBMV01005601.1:100270-169296 GCA_013396655.1 Campylorhamphus procurvoides | reverse complement strand
AGGTGTGTTTTTCCTCCACCAGCAGAGAGGAACATTCCATCCCTGGGCTTGCTGTGCTTGGCTGGGAATTTGCCTGGCTGGGGGACGAGCTCTGGAGAACAAGCAGCAGCACTGGAAGAGGTAGATAGAACACTGCTCTCTGCTTTGTTTGCCNCAGGTTGTCAGGGCTGGGGTTCTCTGGGCAAGGCTGTGCTCCTGGAGGTCAAACAGCCCCAATCCTACAAGGCAGAGTTTTTCAATGGCCCTTCTTGAAGCCCCTTTTGCAGGGGGGACCAAGACACCCTGTTCCCATGTCCCACCCACCCTACAGACCAGCCCACCAAGTATTTGGGGACTTTGGTTGAGTTTTTTGCAGTGGTTAAAAAAAAAAAAGTCATCAAAGTATTTAATGATATTAATGAATTGTCATAGATTCCAAATGAAGTCACTCGTGAGGCTTTTCTCCAAATGAAAAGTGGATGATTTCTAAACAGGCACTGCAGTGCATAGGTAAAATGTTCAGTAAAAATTCTCCCTCATTCACAAAGTGAATATGTTGAGGGAAATAGAAAGACAAAACAGTATTATTATACAATGACGAATGGTAAATGCATCTGATCTTGGCATTGGAGTCTCAGTGGCAACCAAGGACTGTTTTTCCCACGATTCCGGTGTCAGAACACCCTACAGACAGGAGTGTATAGGATAATGAAAAGGTCTTTTGTTCAATTTCAATTAATTTCAATAAATCACCATGATTAATTAATAATTTATTAACTAGGAATTCAGGGTTAACTGGCGGAGAACACAAAGGGAGTGGCAAAGAAACTGCCCACAAGGAAATGTAGTCTCTTCTTGACAGAGTTGAAAGGCAGAAATGAACTGAAACATTTTTTGGAGTATATATAAAATTTCTGTGTCATAAAAAAAATAAAATCAGAGTTAACAAATGTGCAGCACTTTAATGTCAGAGTTGACTGTCATTGGAACTGTTCACAAGTAGTGTGGACAATCTAAGTTGTACTTCATTTTCTAAGTATGATATATAACCATTAGGATAATTTAGAAAAACACATCACCAGAACTTGGGCTGGAGAGGGAAGAAAGGGAACATCTTTGGAAGGTCCAAGTGGGATTTTTCAAGTGAACGCTATTCCAATATTTTGAGACAAACAGGAAGAAGTGAGGTCTGTTACACATCTTTCACAGCCTATATATAAACCAGCTTCAAGAATATTTACCTGAACAGATATTTACAGATTTTTTTTTTAATATTCTTAAAAAAGTAATATTTGCTTGATCTATGACACAATGAACGTCTCTACAGGGAAAACTTACCATAGGCATAACAAAATACTCAAGGAGTCATCAAAGGTAACACGAGAGCAGTGTTTGGCCTTGGTAAAACACACTTAGGATGGCTGCGATGGATGGGGACAGCTTTGTTCAAGAAAGGAGTTGTGCATATTTCAAGGTACTTACAAAGCTGGTCTTCTCCTTTCCTTGACATGGGAATGTTTCCTAATGGGATGAGGAGGGAATCATGGACACCATGCATGGCTGAAGGAAGGCTGTGCCCATCTGTCCCACATGGCTGTGTTGCACTGATGGAAGAGTCTCCTGTAACCCCTATGGCTCATACGTGGAAGGGATGTAGCACTCAGCCGGTGGGAGTTGAAGGGCAATTTCAAGGACTCCAAGTTTAATGAATTCATAGGATTCAGCTCCCCTTCTTCGTCTGTCAGAACAGATTTTTCTATTCTCTATAGAACTGAAATGGTTTTGAATACTTCAGGCCTACAGCCGTGCTAAAATGCTGCTCTTCTGGTAAAGTTTAACACTTCAAGCAAAGATTACCAGTGTTAATTAGCATCCTTCTTCTTCAAATCCCTCTGTGTGTGCAGTGAAATGGGTGACTTTCAGCATCTGTGGAGGAAAACAATGACACACCACTACCTCTCACTGGATGTGTTCAGCAGCAGCTTTCACACAAACTCTGGGCAACAAGGTCCCTGGCACAACAAGCTGGGGCTTTCCAAAGGCCAACAGGTAGCTCCAAAGCTACCAAAATTTACCTTGAGAGAGTTTTCACCCACGTCAAGACCCCGTTTTCCAAGTGGCACACGGGACACGACCCCTGGGATGGCACTGCTGCCCTTGCCCTCATTACCTCGAGGTGATGGACACAGAAAGTTACAAAAATGCAACTCAAAGAGTTTTTATATCTTCCAAGTGTGCAAATGGCTGTATGTTTTTATGGGAACTCAACTGAAATGTCTCAGTGCCAGCTGTTGCATCCTTGGATAATTCAGCTGCTTTTTTACATGAATGTCTTTGCTCATAACTAAAAGATAATTGACTATAAACAAGTGTACTATAACCATGGAGGAAAAAGAAAAACATGAAGAAAAATTGTTTCCTGGTATTTCTGGAAAGAAATTGGCAAATTAAGGCTATGACTAGAAAATGACTGAGGTTTCTATTAAAATAACCTGTCATTTTAACTGCTATTTTATGAAGAACCAAGTGACTTCAGTGCTCCTAAATATTTAATGAGAGAAACCAATGATTTCTAGAAGTGCTGCTGTCTCCTGTGGGAATAGCTGTAACTAATTCTCTGCCCCAAAGAGCAGATTTTGCATATTGTGCCCAACCTGACAGCACCATGAGCCGCTGAAAGGCCAATGGCACCTTCTCGACAGCATTGTGTACAAACTGTGAGCCCCCCTCCTCAGTGTTTCCTGGCTTTTACCCAGGCTTGGATGGGTAATGGCCTGGATATTTCATGGCAGATTTCTCAAACACGATCACACAAACACTCATTGGAAGGGGGGGACTCGTCCCGCTGCCTCCAGTAGGACCAGGAGCAAAGGGAAGGGTGGAAGCGAGCGAGCTGACAGTCCTGTTTCTGTGACGCCGCCTCCAAAGCCACATCGGATCCTCCCGCAGAGAACACCCATCAGCTTCCAGTGCATCGCTCTCCGAGGTGTCTCTGGGTGCAGACTGCTCTGGGGCTCAGTTCCCTCCTCACCCTGCACCGAGGTGGGGCTGTCAGTGCAACCCACGGGCAAGGGGTGCAGGGGGAAAACTCCTGGCTCGGGCAGAACACAAAAGCTCCTCGGGATGGGAAGTCAGAACCTGGTTTGTTCCACAGAATTGCTAGCTTTCGTGGCTTATTCCATATCTCAGTGGAGATATTATTTGTTTCCCAGCATTTTTCTCATAACCACAAATCATACCCACAAATAAAAAATATCCCTTCAAAAACCACTTCCTATTAGCAGAGCACACCTTATATTATAAAACTTGCAAGTAGACCAGTGTTGTACCATGAAGCCTATACAGGTTTGTTTTTTTTTTTCTTTTTGTTTTCCCAGTGTAAAAATATACAATGCTACTGCTCAAGTGTTGCAGTGTAAAGGTCCAACTGGTCCTTGGCTGCTGAAGGCTCCCCTGCTGTGCCCTTTCATACCTCCCCAACCCAGACCACTGTGTTGCCCCTCCTTATCCCCGACACCTCACAGCGTAGCGTGTTTTGCCTCCCGTTTATAACAAACAAAGAATCTTTAGCTGGTGTAATGAGATACTGTCCAAATAACCCACTGTCTTTCATGATTCTGTTGGAGCTGCTCCAGGGCCAGTCTTTGGAGGCAATAGGCTCCTTTAAGTTCTTCAGTACATTCATTTTCCCCGTCGACAGCTCTACAAAAAGCACATCTGTCTGCAGATGTGACGTGGCGTATATATAGTACTGATTGCCTTCGGTGAAGGAGGGCTGGAATGTCAGATCAGACACAGGGATGTTGGTTTGTAAGTCATAAAGCAGCTCCAGCTCCCCTCGGACACTCAGAGCCTGCACGGTGACCCTGCCACTGTCCCTGTCGGCGCTCACCACGAAGCGCCCGTCGGGGGACACGTGTGGGGTGCCCGACACGGCACCGTTGGGGCCGATGATGGTGTCGGTGACACTGTCCAGCAGCAGCTGGGGTGGCCCAGCCCCGGCACGGCCCCGCCGGCACTGCAGCACGTAGTACCCCCCCAGGTGGGTGTAAGCCATGGCCTGGGGGGCGCAGCCGTGGGGCCGAAGGGACACCGTCTTGATGGGGGTCACGGTCTCCAGGTCGATCTTGTGAACCGCGGCCTTCGACTTGTTGAAGATGAAGCCAAACCTGAAATGGGAAACGAGACACTGAAGTCACGTCTGGAGACGTGGGGACACACTTGGGCAGGGAGGAGAGGCAGCAGAACTGGGAAGGTCTGTCCTGCTGGGTTTGGAAGAGAGTATGTGAGTGAAGAAGACCCTTCCAGATGATTTTACCACGAGGAGATCAGGGTTTTTGTCTGAAGGAAGCTTTCCTGCCTGGAAAAAGGCATCTTTCCCAGGGACAGCATGGATGTTGTTTCCTCCTGCATTGCAGAGAAGCTGACTCTTGGGTCTGAGAGAAGTTCCCACAGAGGTGTCTGAAGGCCCCAGGGGAGGCACCAGGGATGATAAAAGCCCTGGGAAGAACAGGAGATGTGTCTCTTTCTTAGGTGCAGATTTGTGCTGACATGTTAAGTGTTCTTGGCTATGGAAATAAATTCTAAACCCTCCCACTGCCTGGTATTTTGGAGGCACCTGCATGCATTTGACCCTTACAGTGTGGACTAATGTTGTCTCTTTTCTGAAAGAAATCTCTTGTTTTAGTGCTTCTAAAACACCCTAAAAGGAGGGATGTATTTCAGTTCCAATCTGCACCTGCAAGTTTGAATATGTGCTCAGGTATTTGAATCTTCAGGAGCTGAAATCTTTTATTGGGAGGACCAATTTACTCTAGAAATGATACCACAGTTTGGATGTTCTGTAGGCTACTATTGATCAGGTTTGGATTTAATCTGTCTGAGCTCTACAGTGACATAATTCAATATATATGGCAAGCCTTCAATTCCAAAATAGAAAAGCATTCAAAATAAAGCATATTGCTGCCAGGTTGGGGCCAGAGAGCAACATTATATATATGTGTGCATATATATATATATATAATTTCTAACCTCATCTCTTCAATGACAACACCAGAGGGGGGCTGTGATGTGTGCTGGGTACCAGTGGTGCCTGGGGGGCACTGCAGGGGCTGGCAATGCTGAGATGCAGAGCAGACTGTGCTAAACAGCACCCTGCCAGCCAGGGAAGGTGTAAAACATTTCCTGAGCAACATAACCAGGGTGCCCTGAAGAGAAGGGCTCTTTATTTTCTGTCTCAAGACAGGGCACAAAACAGTGAGCAAGAGAATAAATGTTCTGTAAAAGATATATGCTGCAGCACATCTGACCTTTGCTGAAGACAAGAAAAGGTCAAGAATAGCCAAGAAAGGTTTCTGCTTAATTTGAGAGGGAGCCCATGGAAACAGGCTGTTTGTGTTCCCTGGGATTCACAGGTCACTGGCACTGCCTTACAAAAACTAATTTTACATCGAGTATCTTTTCATCCGTTCAGTGCAGACAGAAGGAAATGAAGTGAGTGCTTAGTGTTGTATCTCTTCCCCAAAAGATGTAAAATTGCCTTGTGAAATGTGGAGGACAACGTGCTTGTGTGCAGAAAATATATATTTGCTTGAAACAACTGGGTTTATTTCTTTATTCTTAATCCATCTGTCAATGAGACACTCGGCAATGATTTCACTTCTAAAGAACGAGCCAATGCAGTGAATGATCCCATGAAAATCACTGGGCTAAGCCTTTCATTTCCCCATTATACTCCCATCCATTAGAGGCTTCACAAAATCTCTGCAGTGGAGAGTCGTAGCACACTGTGTGTGGGGAAATTGGATATGACACTCGTATTTCTCCTGGCTGAGTGCATTTTAAGTACACTTTAAAACCTGCTTTCCCTTACAGTATTTTTTTTTCCCCAAGACTTCCTTAATACTTGGCCAAATGCCTGAAGAAGTTAAGAAATGGTTCTTATCATAAACTTTCATTTAAAGAAGTGGGTCAGGATGTATTTTATGTGCCCACAGCTGCAGAAGAGGCACAGCCCTTGCATGAAATCTGTGATCTGAAATCTCAAAGCAAACCCTGCACTTAGAGAGTTTTTAATAGACAACAATCTACCCTGGGAAGTAATAAAAATGGATACAATTCCAGATATCCATCTGAAATAAGAGGCAGCTGAAATACATATGCAGGAACATTTGCATACAAATATTTTTTGGCTTGTGGGAGAGATTGCTTAAATATTCACCTTCCTGGGAAATGCTGGTATTACCATTTTTTGTTTCTGAGTGGAAAATTTAGAACACGATCTCAGCGAGGCTCATTAGACTGCAAGCAATTAATTACTTTTCTGTGCTGAGGGTGAGTGAGAATAGACAATGATCTGGCCCTGAACAAATGCAACAGGAAATCAGGCACAGCATTTGCAGCTTTGCATGTGGAAAACTATAGATAATAACCTACATTTCATATTTCTTAGGGAAGATCATCTGCATAGAGCCAACTAATCACACTGAAGCAACAGGACAATTAGACAAACAAATAAAAAGCAACTGTTTCACCCTCCTGTCTTTGAACCCAATCCTCACCTTCTCAGCTCAGGCTTTAACATTCAGCAGAGTCATTTGCCTCCTGGCACTACCATCAGTCATAATGAAATTGTGAAAGAACACTCGAAAAATGAAGTGGAGAGAAATACCGAGTGACAGCCACGAGGTATGTATCATTATGTTGTGTTTCAGGAAGCAAAGTTAGTTATTGTGGAACAGATTCAATATGGAATCATTTAAGTGTGACCTCCCCCCATCCCAGTGTTCCCTGCAGAAAACCTAAGATTAATGTAAGGAGTTACATTATGGTTTTTTGAGTGTTTAACTTGGTTAAACTATAGAGGGGACAGAAGATGGTTAAACAGTTACGTTGCAGCATGGAAGGAATAGTATAAATTGCTGTGCAGTTATCATCAATTTTGATAATGTTAATGGGAGGCTTCCTGTGCCTGCTGGGAAGCAGCCAGTATTACTCCAAGTTATTAGTATGTTAGTTACACAACCTCATTAACCACTACATCACATTACCATTCTGAGCTGATGCTTCATGGAGGGTTTTTGTTAATGTGCAGTGCATACCATTTTCCTGCTCAAACCACACATCCCTCGCAGAGATCCAAGTTGGAAACACGTGGAAGAACCTTATGCTTCAGGCAGAGGACATTTCTACCACCCCAGGCAATAAATCCTTGGCACAGGTTTCTGCCCAGATCTATACAATGGTTTGGAGGCAAGAAAGGTGGTTTCTGGTTATTGAATTCCTGGCCCAAGCGAGCCAGGGCAGGGTGTCCCACGCTGCAAGGAGGGGTGGCTGACCAAGGTGAAGTTTGAATGTCTGTCCCATCATCTGAGGGAAACCCAGGCTTGTTTCTTGCTGTTTTATTAACTGAATAACTACTGGCCATTTGCTCACCCACTTCTCCATTTCACATGTGAGAATGGGGATAGAAGTGGTCAGCTTCATTCATTCATTCATATTCATATTTGCAAAGTGCTGTAAGGTTATGGGAAGGGAGGAGCATGGTCACTGCTACTATCCATGAAGGTAATTTCTTACCTGACATGATTAATAATGAGATTTGTAGGTGGGATGAAAAGCTCCTCCACTCCTTGGAAGGGCGTGCGGATGACACGAGGCTCCTGCACGGCGCTGGCCTCGGGGATCACCTGCAGCAAACACAGCGGGCTCAGGGCAGGGGTAGAGGGGACACAGCACGGAGGGGACACGCAGCACAGACAGGCAGGGACCTCCAGTGGCTCTTTCCACAGCTCATTAATGATTAATGACTTCAAAACACTGTTTGGGGCAGATGTCTTAGCAAAGTGTGCAAATAAATAGTATTTGAGGCTTGACATTTGTAAGGTGAGTACAGAGCTTGGCTCTCCTAAGCTGTTTACATCTCGAGAAGGAGCAGTCCCACAGGAGCTGAGGCACTGTGACAACACTTAGGACCACAATAATTCATCCCTCACTGTCTAAAGTAAACATTTCTTTCATGGTCATATTTATTAATCTCACTTAAATGCATAGTGGTAATTTACCAGCTCGAAGGATCAAACACTAACTCAGAGCAGCTAATTATCACTTTGAAGGAGAAAAACTGTTCATTCATCTCCAGCACCATGCAAAGTTCAGGGAGGAGCAGAGCAGGGCCCTTGGGCTGTCCCCTGGTCCTGTCCCCCAGCACAGGACACATCTCCATGGCCAGGAGACTCAGCTCCTCCACCGCTCCAGGAAGGAGAAGTTTTCAATAATTAAAATGTTAAATCCTCAGATTGATTGTTCGGTTCAAGATCATTTTAGTCCATTCATTAGGACCTTCTGCTGCTCTAATGTGCAACAGTCGTTGCTTTGAATTTATAGCTACATAATTCATTAAAGAGATGCTAAATCCCTAAAAGGTTTAGTTCAGACAGCTGTTCTGGTCATGCCATTTAGATTTCTTCCAATTAGATTGCTCAAGAAGGATGCCCACCCTTGCACAGTGCTTTCAAGAGGCCAGACATTTGCTTCCCACAAGCCAGTAATGGCTAAACAACAGCATCCCATTAGTTGGTTGCATGGGCAGCTTGATAAATCCCTGGAAATTGGATGGAAATTTAGATCAACCTCTGCAGCAGCATCTTTGATAAAAAAGGTATTTTACTGCATGTCTGCAACTACCCACTGCAGGTTTTAAGAAGGAACTTTGCCAAATTAGTCACTGCCCACCTTTGGGGAAAGAAGGTTAGAAAAAAGGAAAGGATCTGTTGATGCTGATGCTGATTCTAATCTCATCTCTGGGTGTGTAACTGCACTTCATAAAGATAACAGAAAGGACTATCTGAGAGCTGGAGTCTTCTAACAAGTTTCCAACTGTGCAGATGGTGTGTTCTTCTTAATAATGACATGCTTGTGCCATCTCTACTTTAATTACAGAAACCTCTCACAGCTGGATGGAAGAAATTAAGTCAGAAAGGGTAAAGAGAGTCCATTTTGTCTCCTTATACCCTGCACAGGAAACTGCTCATCCCCAGGTGACACAGCCTGGTGGTACTGCTGTGGAAACCTCCATTTATTTGCCTCCATTCTGGTTTTGGGGTCTTTTTCTGAAATTGCTGCTCCAGTCTGTATTCTTGGCAGTCTGCAGTCATTATCCTGGAGGGGCACGGGGCTGGTGGGAATGGCTTGTCCCATCTTCATGGAGCAGCATCTCCAGCAAAGCCTTGGCAACCCCACGACTAATGTAGGCTCCAGATGTGTGGCTTTCAGGTCAGAAAGCAGAGACATTCCTCTTCTCTGCCTGCTGGGGAATGCTTTAATGTAGACTTAGCAGCAAACATTTCTGGCAGAAGGAGTATTCACACGACACCTCTGCTTGCAGAAAGGTTGGGCAGCGAGGGCCAGAAGACAACTGCTGGAGAAGGAGGTGTCTGGATGGATCAAAGCAGTTCTGGTGCCAGCTCTGTCATACAACACACAGCAGCAGCAGCAAAATGCCCCACTGGATGGCTGCTCTCCATGTTTCTGTACTGCCAATGAAGAGTGACTCCAGCAAGGGGATCGAGAAATAGCAGCTAACTTAGCCCCAGGATCACTGTGGGTCTGATGGTGCTGAGCACGCAGGAGCTCCAGGGACCTCACTGGCGCCCCTCCAGTGGAGTCACCGACACCAGCAACAGGATTTGTCCCCGAGGTTTTACTTTTGCTGTTTGTTTTTGTGGGTTTTTTCCATGCCCTAGAGAGAGTTCCCTTTTTATTTTGCATTTTACTGTGAGAGAATCACGGAATCCCAGAATCACTGAGGTTGGAAAAGCCCTCTAATATCATCAGGTCCAGCCATTCCCCCAGCACTGCCAAGGCCACCACTAATCCATGTCTCCAAGTGCCACATCCATATATCTTTCCAATCCTTCCAGGGACTGTGACTCCACCTGTGCCTGAACAGCTGTGCCAGGGCTTGAGAATCCTTTCAGTGAAGAAATTCTTGCTAATAATCCAACTTAAACCTCCCCTGGCACAATTGAGGCTGTTTCCTCTTGTCCTATCACTCATCACCTGAGTGATGAGACCTACCCTCCCTTCAGGGAATTGTAGAAAGCAAGAAGGTCCCCCCTGAGCCTCCTTTTCTCCAGGCTGAGCCCTTCCACCTCCCTCAGCCCCTCCTGCTGCTCCAGCCCCTTCCCCAGCTCCGTTCCCCTCTCTGGACATGCTCCAGCCCCTCAATGTCTGTCTTGGAGTGAGAGACCCAAACTAACCCCATGGTTTGAGGTGCCTGAGCAGTGCCACAGAGCACAGCAAGCTCCTCCTGCTCCCAGCCAGCTGCCAGCCCTTGCTGTCTGGCTTTATGGCCCTTGGCTCTGTCACCAGCCCTAAAACAGAAGAGAGCCCTGCTGCCAGCCTGCGGCACAGTCATTGCTCCAAAACAAATTAAACAGCAGGAAAAACATGTGAGGATGGACAAAGGAGGAGGGCTCGATAAAACACACTGGAGATGCAAATGAAACAGCAGCTTTATATCCAGACCATTAAATGCTGTTAATTACCTGCAACCCACCAGCCACCAACATGCTCCCAGTGCTGCCCAGCCCAGAAGAGCAAAGGCTGTGCTGGGAAGGACTCACCTGCAGTGTGGTTGAGGATTTCCTCATGTCCCCCCAGCTCAGCACCCACACTTGGTCGTGGGACTTGTCATAATGTAACTTGGTTGGCAATGGGTCCACAGCCAAGGACTTAAAAAAACCCAGAGAGAGTTATTGAGACAGTGACCCAAATGCAGAGGAGGCACTTTCCATAGCTCACTGCAGGCACTGGCATACACCCTCCCACACTCCCTGTGCAGCTCTGCCTCCAAACCCCTTGGGGGGTCAGCAGCAGCACAGAAATTTGGCTGTTTGGTGCCATGTCCTGGGCAGGCATCACTCCACCTTAACCTGTCCCTTGAGCCAGCAGATCAGGGGCCAGAACTGAAACTGTCCCCACTCAAGCTCCTTCCTCCCAACCTGCTTGTGAGCCAGGCTGGGCAGCTCAGGCAGAAATGCAGCCCAGTGTTGTTTTAGCAGACTCACTGCAGGCTCAGCCCTGAGACAATGACCTGCAACCCACAGAGGAGCCTTTTCCTGCCAGGTTACAGAGCAATGAATGATAGGATGACCCCACAGGGGAGCCCAACACAGGTCCAGCTTTTCAGTAACATCAGCAGATCCACTGGACAAAGATGTAATTGTTTTATCCGATATCAAGTCTTTTGCCATCAGCCAATAACACATTCACTTGTACCTGTATGGCTTTCTGAGTCTGGATATCAATTATCATGACTCTGTTCTGCTTAGGCTGTGTCACATAAATGTACTTGTCTCTGACATTGACTGCTGAGGCCCAGAGGCAGGACTGAGTTCCTTCACCTTCCACTCTGGGACAGATCTCCTCCTGAGGGGAAAAAAGACAAAAAAGAAAAGGTTTAATTTCTACAAGCTCAGGGCCTGGAGCAGTAAGAAGCTTATCCTTGAAAACCATTGGGCAAAATCCCTGGGGATTCTGTTAGGATGATATTTCCCCCCTTTCTTTCCTGGAAAACATGAAATAATTAATTTATCATGTACCACACTGTAGCCTGGCTCTGTAAAGTGACATTAAACAGCTGGACCTCCTGCAAACTTATATTGAATTTAAATAACCACACAGCCTATGGATCGATCTTTTGAAGCATGCTGAGGTTCATCAAGGCTTGCAGTGCTGTCAGCATTTATTAGCAACAGAAATATCACTCTGTGCTTTGAGAAAACAGTGATTTACATTAATTGAATCACTGCTTTATATTTTTCATAAAGTCTTCATTTTCTGTGCAGGAGAGCACGCTCAAAACCACTCGTGCTCAGGGAAATAGCAGCAAACCAAGCAGGATCCTGCAGCTCCAGAAACCTCCCCTGTTCAAAGGAACCAAATGCTGCTGCTTTGGAGCTAATCCTGCTCTCAGCTGCCTGGTGCTGTGCTTGCTGGCTGAGCCTCCACTGAGTGCTGGGCACTACTGGTACTGGTTTGAGTGGGAGCTCACTGGTACCCTGAGTCTGAAGGGTCATATGTGACCTCACCAACACCCCCCTGCAAGGTGGCTGCTCCTCCCCACTCCTCCTTCTCTCGAGATGCTTTAGTTGAAGGGGCATTTGTGTGAGACCAGGCTGTGGGGAGGAAAGGAGGGCAAAACTCAAGTGAATACATAGATATTTCAGTGAGAGCAATTGTTGGTTTTAGCTCTTGTTTTGGGCCATTTTAAATAATGGCACAATCTGTCAAAGGGGAACGTGATTGGAGCAGCAGCAGAGCTTGAAGAGAAGAGAGAAGATCCTGAGTTGGAAGGGACCCCCAAGGATCATCAAGTCCAACTCCTGACTCTTCATAGGATAACCCCAAAAATCACACCATGTCCAATAATTACAGATAAAAAGAAGACACATGGAAGCAGCAAAGCTCTGCTAGGAGATGCCTTGGTAGAGACCACGAGTAAAGGTTGAAGATACAAGACCCAATAGCTTGGTTGCACTTTCTGTCCCTCTGGCCAGGCTGGGAATCTGCACTACAGCAAGCTAAAAGATGCTACAGCAGCTCAGATTTGGGCTGCAGAAACCACTCACAGGGCCAGGCACCTGAGAGCCTCCAACCTGCCCTCCTCATCCTCAGGGCTCACCACAAAATACCCACCCAAGCCAAGGGGAGCAGGGCAAGGTCACCAGCCTTTCTGCTCCAGGGCTCAGCTGCAGCTGCTCTCCCTGCTTTTGCGAAACCTTTGTTGTAGAACCCCTCCTAAAGTTGCTGTCATTGTCTGTGCAGCAAACACTCAAGTCAGTGAAAGGGAAAAGAGAGGAAAAAAGGTCAGTCCTCCCTAGAGCAGGGGAAAGGGCTCTGTGATATCTGTAGGAAACCCTCAGAGGTGCCTCTCAAAGGCAGCCAAGTGATGATGTTAAAAATCCCTTTTCAGCTCACCACTGTGCTGACATTATTTCCTTAAGTGCCCTCTCTCCTTTATTCTTTTCAAGCTGTTTCTCCAGGACCACCTCTTCAATATTTACAACTCCTTGGAAAAGAAACACAAGATTTCTGTATTTGAGAAGCAACAGCTCAAGTGTGGCTTAATAACATTATCAGCTAAGGACCAGCCCTGGGATGAGCCTCAGTCTGGATTTCTTCCAAGCTATATTAAAATCCAGTGAAAAAAATCACTGTCAACCACAAATTGATTGAGATTTAGAAAATACTAAATACAGACTGACAAAAAGATCTTGACCCATAGCAGTAGAGCCTGACCCAGATAGTGACTGTCCCCTTCTATTCCTCCCAAAACTGAAAGGCTGAGTCCTGTTCTTGGGAATGGAGCCACAGTCTAAACTTCCCCTTTTAAAAAATAAAAGCTAAATGACAGAGTGACTAAAAAAGCATTTCTGGATGATCTCAGCACCGTGTTTCATCAGAACTGGCAGTTCCATCAGGATGCACACGCTGTGTGTCACTGCACAGAGGACACAGCACGGGTCACTGGGAGCTCAGTGTCCCCTGGCATGTGGGATGGCATGGCCATGCTGAGCCCCTCTGGGTACGAGCCAGGGCTTGGCATCCTCTGACACCAGAACTGATTCTCCTCAAAGCCAGGCTTAGGCAGCCTCGGTGCTGACAGAGTGCAGAGGTCTCTGTTTCTGCATGGCACAACCTTCTTCTGGGCATCCTTATTCACCTCCCTGCTGTGGTTTAACTTCTACAGAGCAGAAAACAGCCCAAATTACCCCAGGAAGCCCTCAGTAAGAGGAGCACAGAGAGTGATCTGTGCATCTCTCTGCTACTCACTTTTGTACCTTCCCCAAAGCCCACTTACAACTTTTGGGCATGGATAAGCGAAGAGATCAAACAGGACAAATCCAGGTCTTTGCTTCCATGAAACCCAGCCAAATCCTCCTCACTAATCCTGCCTGGCAGCCTTAGAACTTACGTGACCCCTGGCTTTCCAAGAGAAGATGTTACACCTCGGGGATGCCCCACCAAGCCCCCCCACCCCTGTGGCAAAGGGTTCCTTTGGCCAGAACACCCTTTGAAGAGATGAAGATGAAGTTTCCCAGCTGTAGCTGCTGGGTTTAGGACTTACATAACTGGTGAAAATCCTCTCTTCGGGCCGGATGTGTCTGCGGATTTCACACTCGTTTGGCTGCAGGACCGTGATCCCGTCATCAGAGAACACATAGAACATATTGCCCACACTCAGGCCTTGAAGGGGGATAAAGCCAAAGGAGGAGGATGTCTTTGGTGTGGATCCATAGCTGGCGGGACCGTTTTAAGAACTCACCCTCCTCCCCCAACAAACAAAATCTGCCTCACATAAAGGTTGGCCATTGGGATGCAGTCGGTGCATTCACAAAATCAAATTTCATGTCACAGTGAGGGATTTGAGGAGTGAAAAGGTACAGACACCTTCAAAAATGCATTGCCTTGGTGGCTGTGGTTGCACCAAATAACTGTGCCCAGGGCTTGTGAAGAGGTACCAAAGGAAGGTTTGGTCCCAAAATGCCTCTCTACTGCACTGCTAACCCTCTCAGGTCATAAATTTGGCTTTTTCCCATGATTTCATCAAAACCAGATGGGTAATAATTCGAGAACAGACAGAAAAGCTTTGGTTAAAATTAATCTGAAGGTCATTCTCTTACAGGCAACTTGACCTCTTGTAAGTGTGATGCAAAATGGAAGTGCTTGGCATCTGTTCCAGGCATGAAAATATACAGATTTCTCTATTTTCTTAAACTGTCTGGACAAACTAGCTACAGCCACCAAAATAAATACATTTTTGAAAACTTGCAAACTGTAATTCACAAATGTGGAGTAGTTCAGCATCACAACAGCACTCATATATCCAACTGGGGCATTCCAGGAGGTTTGGAAAACTGGCTGATTGTCACTGCTTTGCTGTTAGGAGATTGTATTTTACCATTTCTGTCATGCCTTGAAACACTGATAATTTGGTTGTTCTTCAGCTACGTGCAATTGCAGCAGAGCATTATCTTTAAGAGATGTTCAGGATCTTTTCAAACACTCTGGTTCCAAAGATCCAAGCTTCATTCCATCTTTTTCACAGCCCCACCACGAAGTGTTTGCAATGACCACTCCAGTCGTGTTGATGGTGTACTTATCTGCCAACAAAATGGGGATGCTATAATTTGTGATTTCTAATTAATTCCCCTTTACCCCTGGAGAAATAAGGCCCTGGTTCAGTGTTAAAACCCCCCTGGGCTGGTCCTGTGGTGGCAGCTCTGAACTGCTCCCAGCCACAGCTTCTCACATTTCTTAAATGTTTGCAGGACTGAGATCTAAATCATCCCAGGAAACTTCACAATCAAAACATACATAATTTGCACAGAAAATTTTGTCAAATCCATAGAATCTGATAAGGCTAGAAGGGCTTTTTGATGCTAAACCTCCCTCATTTGGTGCCAAATTAGTGGCTTCAGAGCACAGATGTCTCAGCATGTGGTGTTTGCAGGACTGACAATGTTCAGGGTGGGTCTCTCTAAAGCACAGCACAGAAATCCCCCAGTTGGGGCATCAGGTGGGTACAGGAGCTGTGATCCTTAAATGTGATGCCACAGTGAGGGATCATGCATGGAGGGAAAAGGCTACCAAAATTCCACTGAGAACTGAGTTATTTTATGGACTAAGGGTTATTTTTTCCCAGGTATGTTGGTAAAACATTTCATTCAGGCACCCTGGACCAAAACCTGCCCTCCCAGCACACACACAACTCCCACTGCTCAGTGGGATTTGAGTGAACACCTCAGAGGGCAGAGCTTGACCCTGGCCTGGAATGAGTGCACATATTCCAGGAGTAAAGGATTGGAATCCTAACAAGTGGAAACAGGCAGGAAATCAATTATGACCACTGTGAAGATGCTTATTATTATTTTCATGCACGATAGTAGCGTGATTTTGTCTGATGATCCCATTACAATGAGGGTGTATTTAAGAAGTAAGACCTTAATCACCCACAAAAATACTTTGATAATAATTTTGCCCCAGCAGGTTCAGAGTCAGTGACTTGGCAAGTCCAACCACTTATTTTACAGTAAAATGAGTGCAAGCTTTTCTGCTGACTGATTCAAACGTGCTACAAATTACTGAGAGCATTCAGGTCCTCTCTTTTTAAAAAAGTGTATCAATTTAAATTAAACCACCTTTTTTTTTTTCCTCCAGAGATTGATCTTCACACGGATTTTTAAACCAAGCAGGTTTTTTCCTCGACAAAGTAGGTGCTTTATTGTGACTTATGAAGCCTTTTCCAACTCTTGATTGGGGCACATCCTAAGCAATCTCATGGACATCAGTAACACAGACTCCACTCCATTACACTGCAATGCCTTGGGCCAGGGAATTACTTCAGGACAGAGGTGGGAAGTGGGTATTTGGTGTTATTTATACCAGGGAGGCAGGTACTGGACTGGGAATTCGGGCACTAATGAGGAGAGGTTTTATTCTTTTCAGCTTGGACGACACGACTGGTTAAAAGGCAAAATACCTCACCTGTATGCAAAAACCCTAATAAAACAAAACCTCAATAATAATGGGGAGGGCCTCCTAAACAGAACAGTTCTTATTTGATCCATTCCAGATGAAGCTGACTCTAACATCTTTATTTTTAAAAAACTTCAGGAGGACACTGATGACAACAAGAGTTTAGTTGAGCAATACAGTGTCTCCATCATGTACATTTGTACTTCTCTCCTTTGAGATCAAAGGGCAAATTTTTCCCTGTGGAACACTGTGTTCTGATCTGATACTTGAGTAATTTTTCCCAATTTAATTCAAATGTTTGGAAGTATTTTAGAACTTAAATGTGGTAACAGAAAGACTTTCAACTTCTGAAGTGCATACATTCATATAACTGCTGATTGCCTGCTGGCATGAAATGCTCCCTTTATCCAGACATTAAGCTTGTTGAGGAAATGAACCCTGGCATGAAAACAAATCTCTGCCTTACATTTGGGCTCCTCATCTTTTTTTCTGGACAGAATTAAGAGCTCTTTTGTACACTGAGTAAATAGTGCACGTGCTTCCAGCCCCAGGTTTAACTGGCTGGCTGTCCTACGTGCACTCATCTCCCCAGGCTTTGCTTGTGTCTGCTCTGAAAGGTTTTGAGAACACACTGACTTTTAAAATGACCAACTATTTGGGGTAAAAGTTTGACTTGCAGCAAAAGCTTGTTCTACACCATAGGTTGTTTAGACATCTTCCCAAAGCTTTAGTTACCACAGACCTGGTGGGCATGGGGATGTGATCATTTTAAAGGAGCTCAGATCTATTCATCCACTTGCTAATATTGCTACCTGCAAGTAAGTTTTCATTTTTAATGGAATTGAAAGAACACATTAAAATGCCAAACCAAAAATACCATTCCTGTCTTCCAGCTTTCTCTGTGCCAAGATTTCACATGCTAAGATATGTTCTATGAATTCTTTGTCTGGAATGAACATGCCCATCAAATACCCCAGAAGAACACAGGCAGGGGAATAAACCTGCTCTACAGATCCTCAATTGTTTAGGAACATCAATGGCAAGTCTGCTTCTACTGTGCATGTTTTGCCTCTACATTGCTGAAACTTTTTTATTTAAAATGTGTAAGGCTGCTAGGCAGCAAGTCCATATTGTTTAGCAAAACTATAATAAGACTTTCTGCAACCAACTTCTGAGCTATTCTTTAAACATTACTGCACTTCTGCATCTGCTCAGGTTATCCAACTGCTGTCTTTGAAAAGCAGCACAAGGGATGCTGTGCAGGAACAGCCTCGCAGCATCGTGCAGGAGATGCTGGACTCATTAGAGGCACTGATTGCCAAGCAGAAGAGAAACAGCAAATCTCAGTGCCAGTAATGCCTTTGACAGGAGCATCAGCAGTGGAGAGACTCCTGGTGGTCCTGCAGGTGGGGTATTTGGGAAGAAGTGCTGAGCTCCTGACCTCCAGGCAGCTGCATTTGGCTGGGGCTGGAAGGGACCTTAGAGACGATCTCGTGTACTTGTTCTGTGTGTGTGTGTGCAGCCAGGAGTGGACACCTGCATGCAGGAGCATTTGCACCACTCACTGAGCACCAGTCACCTTCCTGCTGCCCCTACAAGCCTTTGGGCCAAGCCCAAGGCACCCAGAAAGCTCCACATGAGGGCATGAAGCCCAGCTGTGGCTTTGGGCACCTGGAGGCACTGCTTGTGAAGGTACCTTTGCCCACTCAAAGGCAGAGTGTGCAGCCCTTCCTTCTGCAGGGAGCACCAGGAGGGAGTTTGTCACTGCACAAAGGCCATTCCCACCCAGCTGGAAGGACACCAAGGTGCCAGCTGCCCCAGGTGCAGCTGGCAGGTGAAAGAACTGGCTTCCACCTGCTCTTCAACCCCAGACCCTTCCTGCAGTGTGTGCACACCCTGCCTGCAGCCCCCCAGGAGCCGTGGGGTCCCCACCCACACCTGGGCTCCACACCCACAGAGGCAGGTGGAGAACCTCTGTGAGACCCCTTTGGGCCATTGCTCAATGCCCCTTCCGGGATGGTTTGGAAATTATGACAGCACAAGCATGCACAAAGTCAGGGAATTTTTCATTTCAAGGGCCTCCATAATATCTTTGGGTCAATTAGCTGCTTAGGGTGGGTTGCTCTAATTTGCCTTCCAAGATGCACAGATGTTGACCTTGTGCAGGGCACACTATAAATCTCATCAAACTCGAGATCTTAACTGCCAATTAAAACAAGGAGAAATGGGGCAAACTTTACCCTGAATTGATTTCACAGACAGAGGGAAGAAAACCTGTTGTGGTTTGGGGTTTTTTTTGCCTAACAGTCAGGAACACAATTTCTGATGCTCACCTAGAAAACATCAATACATGCTACTGAAAAGGAAGAGCTTGAATTGCTTGCTTAAAAATGCAGTGTATTGAATTTATGCCTTACTTGTTCAATTATGGTAATTTGGGAGCACTTCTGACACTCGTGCAATTGTTAATGCAGCTTTGGGATCTCAGGCTACTCACATTTGTGGCAGTGTATATAAAATTCATATTTCTATATATTTTATGGTCATCTATCATTTCATAGTGGGAAAATGCAGGAAGTTAGAGGTACAAGAGTGACATCTCTTATTTGAATGATTTAGCTTTTAAATGTCTGGTCTGTACTTAATCTGGTAACTGTGGAAGTTGACAGGGTTAGTGGCAAGTCAGTGGAGAATGGCCCATCATGGAATTATTAAAGCAGACAAGCACATTATCACTACAACAAAAGAACTTTACTGCAGTACCTTCCTCTCGCCACAGTATGTTTGCAACTGCAGCATCAGAATATGGGGATAGCCAGAAAATAATCAGGAAAAGAAAAAAAACAACAAAACAATGTCAAAACTTTCATTGTAGCAAGTACGGAACAAACACTCATGTTTACATGAACTGATGAATTGGTGAAAACTTTGCAACATTCATTCACATCAAATACCAGGAAAGACAGAGAGTTCTAGATACATTGGCTCCTCTGGAGACAGTTGAGAAACTCTGACATGGGAGAAATCCTCAGTGAAATGAAGGCAGCTTTAGGCTGTGATTTTCTGTGCAGGCTCAATAAGGAAACATGACATGGAATTACAGAACCAGTGAGGTTGGAGAAGACCTCTAAGATCATCGAGTCCAACCATCACCCCAGCCCTGCCAGGGCCCCCACCAGCTCTCAGAAGCAGCTACAGCACTGACACACCAGGCTGCGTTTTCTCTTGGATCTTCAGTCCCTTTTAGGATTCAGATCCACTTTGAAAGTGCACCTGCATTTGAATTTCTGCTTCAGACAGACCCAATTATTTCTCAACGTGCTGCAATTTCCCTTGCTCAAGTATTTGAGGGAAAACGACCAATACTAACTCGAGTACATAAATCTTGTTAATGAGCAATAGAATATATTTTTCCAAAGATTCTCCACAGAGCTCATATTTATGGGTAACTTTGTTCCCAATTCTTGCTCCACATTAACAGCCAGAAAAGCAACCAAAATCCCATTTGCACCTAATCTTTTGGTGTCACCATAAACCCAGGCAATCTCCCAAGCACTTAGGATGGCAGAATTAGGAAGGATCAGGCCCCTGGGAGCTTTTCCACTGGGCTAACTAATCACCTCCTGCAGGAATTGTGTTTTGGGGACAGTGTGGGCACAGCAACCCTGCTGCCCTCCTCTGGCAGAGTCTTGGAAGATAATTTCACACTGAGGGAAACCTACTTTGCTAGTCAGCTATGTTAAAACAGGTAAAATAAATAATTTAATCACAACATTTTTCAAACACCTAAATATTTGAGAACTTCGACTGGGAACTGGCTTCAAAAGAAGAGGTCTTATACAGAAATCAATGAGATTTCCAGAATTTGACAAAATATTACATTTTGGATTCTTTGATATCTAAAATTATTGCCAGTTTGTTAATCTAATGAAGTTGTTACCCACCCCACACTCAGTATTCTTCTGGCACGTGAGAGGCACCCTTGTCCTGGACAAGATTTTATCTTCTCTGCATGATTCCTACCCAAAAACCTATCCAATCCTCCAACCAAAGTACAGGCAGAACTGTCATTTCCTTATGGAAGAGTCCAACAAACCGCATGCAATGGCCTGAGCTATCAAATGACATGTACACCACCACATTTGAATAGTCTGTAAATCAATCAATCCATGGAAAATGGAGCTTACGGGTCTTTCTTGCTGAGTCTTCGATGAACAGTGATGAAATGTCCTCGTCCACGCCCACCTCGTTTTTGGCAATGCAGGTGTAGGCGCCGGTGTCCTCGTAGCGAACACTGCTGATGTGGAGCTCACTGCTGTTTGCTGCAACACACACACTCATTAACACTGCCCCTAATTGCTGTTCCTGACCCAGGGAGGCCCCATATGGACCTACAGGTTTTTGGGATTCTCCTGGGATCTGATGCTTTGCCTCTTTCCATAAACACACACCCACTCCACACCAGAAAAGAACAAAGACCGATGCCCAGAGTCAACAATAAACTACATTTTGTCTATTTCTCCTTCCTGTTAAAAAAATGCTTTGGCTCTAGTGAAGAAAAATTAACTTCAGATTTTGCAAACTGGTTTTTATCAGGTCACCTTTGCTTTGAGAGGTCTCTCTGCAGTTCCTCCTCCCATTTTGCTTTCTGGAGTGGGACCATTGCCCAACACCTTTGGAGGATGCTGAGATATCATACCCAACATGCAGGGAGGTCAGTGCTGCAACACTGCAATCCACCACAGCCACACTGCAGGGGTGGTGGTAATATTTTTATAAGCAAATTACAAATAAATATTTTTGTCTGTGTCTCTTGCACCCTCATTTGGGACCAGCAGGAGTTCAGAGCCCAACTCCTCCAGCAGAGCCAAGTGTGAGGCTGATTCTCAGCCGACTTGCATCCAGTGTGGGCTTAGACCTGAACAAATAATTTAATGGATTTCTCTTCCAATAATGTAATGCATTTCTCTTCTGATGTGCTGTACCCAAGAAGCGAGGCAGTGGAGGAGCGGGCAGGCTGTCTTTGAACAGAAAGCCTTCACCACTTACATCAATCAATACTGTATTTCCCGAGAATTTCACAGGAGAAAGAGATAAAAAGAAAGAACAGGGGGTTTGTAACACCATTTCCAACAACTGTGGCTTAGCAGAGTACAAGAACTTCTGGCTTAAAGTGCCAACTAATCCTCCCTAATCCCCGTCTACACCACTTTAATTAATCAGCATGCTGTTCTTACCGAGGAGCGAGAGCTGTTTGGAGAGTCTGGGCAGGATGTCGATGCCGTTCTTGAGCCAGGTAATGCGGGGATTGGGGATGCCCTCGGCGTGGCACTTGAGGCTGGCGGACACGCCGGGCTCCTGCGCCTGCGTCTCGGGGTACACGCGGATCACGGGGGGCACTGCGGGACACAAGTGAGGGGTCCAGCCCAGCCCCAGAGCTGCTGCAGGGGGCTCAGAGCTGCCCCAGCAATGAGTGCTCTGCAGCTCCACTTGGGGGGCAGAAAATAGGGAATAATAATTTTTCAGTTGGGCAGAGAAGCTGTGGCTGCCCCAGCCCTGGGAGTGTCCAAGGCCAGGTTGGATGGGATTTGGAGCAACCTGGGCTGGTGGAAGGTCCCTGCCCATGGCAGGGGGTGGAATGGGATTCTATAAGGTCCCTCCCAACCCAAACCATTCTGTAAACCCATGATCCTGTAACACAAAGGAATAAACAAATACACCCATGGCAGGGAGCAGGCTTGAGATCCAGTTTTGTATTTAGACCACTCCTGTTTGTTCTTGCTTTCATCAACTGACTGATTGAACTTAATAGCTGGATGAAAACTAAGGCCGGTACTGACATATTTAAAAATTCAAGTATAAACTCCAAAGCTTCACTGAGTCTAGTAAGGCAGGAATTAGAGTTCTTGCCTATTAGAAGTAGCTTAATATTCAGTCTTTTAATTGAATATCCATAGGGAAGCAGCCTGTATATTTACTACCTCTTATTCTGAACAAATAAAGTGTTTATCAATTACTTCTTCTCTCTGAGAGGTTTTCAAAACATGACTTACCTCATTTCAGGAAGGCCCCTCTGAACTATTTAATATGCTCAATAGGCAGACCTACTAATTATATTACAATTTCAGAGATGTTCATTGATTTTCAATCATGTTGCCTTCACTGCTCAAACCAACAAGGCTTAATACCACCCATTAACTATTTCTTACCAATTTGCTCACACACTTCAAAACGAATTTGCAATATTGCAACATCCCTGAAAGATACCAGGGAGACTCTGAGTCTCACTGTCAGTGTCACCTGAGAGGGAATGTCCACGGCCAACTGGAGGGGGAAAAAGGGACTTTAGCAAAGGAATGGCTTTGAACTCCACCCCTGCTCAGGACCTGTGGGTTTAGTCCCCTGTCTTGTTTCCTCTACTTGAGATAAAAAGAAAATGTATTGGAAGGTGCAAGCCAGTGAGGGAAACACCTTCCCAGAGCTTTTTGATCAGGGGGTTACCAAAAAGACAAGGTTTCTTTTATTAAATTGAGTTTCCAACTTCTGAATAAAAGCATTTACTGCCATTTTATCTCCTCCTCCTCACACTGCTGTTGGGTGTGCAGCTCCTCCTGACTCCAGGAGGTGCCAGACAGAGAGCAGGGGAAGGACCTGCTGCTGGAGGTGCTGGAGCCATCCCTGTATTTATTTGAGAGACAGTGCCCAGGCAATTCAGGGGAATAAGACTGAGAGTCAGGAGCTCCTCATTTCACCACTACTGCAGAAAATTAACTTAAATTTCTCTGAGCCAGTGTCTCCAGGTATGACAGGATAAAGACAGTCATTTTTGTCCACTCTGACAGACTTTTATGAAGGTCCTGCACTCAGGCTTGTCTCACCTATTATTTGCTTGCTGCTAGTACCATTTTTTGAATGGAATGATTTAGTAGCTGAGGTGCATTGAAAGCCCACGTGATTCATTCACTCTCACAGCTGGAAGGTGCTGGCTCTCCTGCAAACACAGAGGAAAAATGTACAACACCCAAGGGGGTCAGATGGCCAAATCCTGCTGAAATCAACTGACCTGGCTGAGATCCCACCTGGCCAAAGGCACCAGAGCAATTTCACCCCAAGTCTAGTGTTTACTCCTCACCTGCCAGCTCTCAGAGATGGAGCCTCTCCCAGTCATCACCAATTTAATGCTCTCAAACTCAATGTGGGTTGGGATTTTCTTCTCCCTGCTCACTTTAGGCTTTGCTGTTCACCTGGGCACTCGTGTCAGAGCTGCCCAAGATGGGCACAACCACCACAATCCATCCCCAAAACCAGGGCACCCCTTCACCAAACAGCTTTTTGCCTCACACCTTGATAGTCTGCCTGTGAATTATCCACCTGTTTTACCTGCAGGCCTGAAAACACAAGAGATTTATGGGGCACAAGGTAGCTCAGAGATCCTGGACACTGAATCAATGCTCTGCAGGAAATTTAACTTAATTTTAAATTATACAAGGTGTCTTTTCAAGAGTGATTAATAAGGAAATAATTTTTTTCCACCTCCAAAAAAAGATGTGTTGCACTTCCATTCCCACTCTCTTATCATTTTCCTGCTCCTTCCATTTTAAAACTTTTTATTTCTTCTCCCTTGTCTTCTATATTTCACTGCACAGGTAAATTACTGCATGCAAATGCCTTGTGATAACAGCAAACTGCAGAATGCATTTTTATTGTCCTCACTACAAATTAATACATTCCAAGTAAGCACATTTTACTTTAAACTTGCCGAGATTTCAGCTCCAGACTTTGGGATATATGGATTACCCTTTGCTTCTTCCCTTGGTGAATATAGATCATTGCTAACCATTCCTGTGTCTGCAGCCAAGGGCAATATAAAAATGCCATTATCTTAAGCAAAGTAGGGAAAAAGGAGGCTCTGAGACCTCTAAGAGCTGGGGGAGCTCGCCCAGAGCTGCATCCTGAGCAGCACCTCGGGCAGGGTCTCAGCCCCCTTCCTTGCAGTGATGAAGCACATGATGGGCAGAGATGGTGGCACCAAGGCCCAGACACATCCAGTGCTGCTGCAGGAGCTGCACACCCCAGGGTGGNTGCAGTGATGAAGCACATGATGGGCAGAGATGGTGGCACCAAGGCCCAACAGGAGCTGCACACTCCAGGGTGTAGCAATAATTAACAGATTAATCATTTCCTTGAGATGTTTTACTCTTCCCATTTATGATTTGAAAGGAGTTTGCAGCATTATATGTTTTCTCTTCAAAGCCACATTACCAGAACATCCATGTTCATCACCTCCCTCTTCTGCAGAATTTGTCCTATTGGGCCCTTCTAATTGGGCTGAGGATCAAATGGCTTTTTAAAACTGTTTTCAAGGAATACAATATTCTGATTTATGCTGATGTTTTCCTGAGCGCAAGGAGCAAGGAAAATGATGCCCTACACTCAGCAGTCTCTTGATTTGCAAACTATCAATTTTCATAGTTGATTACAATTTTATGAGATTCTTTATCCTCAGCAACTCTTTTTTCCTCCTGAAAGTGATAAATTGCTTTTCCTCCCTCCAGTTAGTGTATGCTGTACACATTTCCCAAGCAATATCCATACGTAGGAGAGAACATAATTTTCCTACTGTTCCTGGCTTCTCCTGATCAAAGATACCAGCACGCAAGATGAATTTTTCATTCTCAAACTGTTTAAACACTGCCTTTCAGCACTTTCTTTTCTCCCAGAGATGTTAAGGGCCAGCTGTATAAATACACTGACTTAAATTTTAGCACTGACTGTGAATCCTAAGATTGATGAGCTCAACACAAAACTCCCACATCCAACAGGCTGCATTTCTCGTGTGCTTCGTGCTCCTGGCCCAGATGTGAGCCAGTGGTTTGGGGCATCCACGTTTTCTGCCTATCAGGATTCTCATCTCTGCATGTCAAAAGGAGCATCTGGATCTCCCCATGTTATTTGGGACATCCTGAACCAGCAGATCCAAAGGGAAATACTGCAGTTGAGCAGTTGTAGAGCTCCAAATCCCAGACACTTCCAATGCTGTCAAAACTGGGCTGCAAAATTTCAATTTAAGCTTATATTTCCTAGTTTTCTGTATCACCCAATCAGTGTAAAAGCCAGTGTTATGTTCTGAAAGGAGGCAAAGCAGAAAGCAAGATAAAGAGAATATAATATGTTGGATAAAAGCATAAGAAGTGAGCACATAGAACTAGGATCAGTAAGCTGGACTGGTGGGTCTCAGGGGGAACACTGACACAGGGCCCAGGTGGCACAAAAGGATCCAAGGATGATGCTGGAAGAGTCACTGAAGCTTTGAAAACGTGGAATTAACTGAGAAATAGTCTGAAAGTTGGAACCTGTACAGACACAGTGAGCTTGGGAAGGGTTGGGGATAAACCCTTTACTTCCAGTTGGTTCTTCTTTCTCTACTCTTTCCCAATGGACAAACTGGGGAGTAGTGGAAAAAAAAAATTCTGATAAATTTCACAGAATAAAAAACCCTACCACGTTTTTGATGTTAAAAGTAGATCAGTGCCTCCCCAGAGGAGACAGGAGAGCAGATACACCCGAGTTCTGGCTGACTTAGTTCTGTCACATCCTCTTACTGTTTCAGTCAGCACAGAGAAGCAACAAAAACCCTCCCGTGCTGAAGATGGAGTTTTTAGTTTGATACAGACAGACAGAGACAAGCCCCAGTGCTGAACAGAGCCCATCAACTACACTTAGAATCTCAGCATCTTCACTCCATTCCCTTTGGCTCAGTTTCTTCTCCCTACTCCTGTCAAGAAAAATTCCTCAGTTTGTCCTTTAAGCTGCTGGGAAGGGAGGTGTCCCTGCAGGGGGCTCTGCCTTGGGAACCCCCCAGTGCACCTGAAATCCAGCACTGCTGTCCCCCCAACTGCAGCTGAGGATTTAGGGCTGTGGGCAGCCAGCCACACCAAGAACTGCAAAAACCTGGCTCTGCAAAGCCTGAAGGCTCACACAGGGACATCAGATGCTCCAAGATGAGGGTTTCCAAGCCCTGCAGTGCTTTCTAGTGAGCCTGGGTTGATAGCAGGGTGCATGGCATTTTATTCAGTATTTAGTGACTACATGGCTACATTAAAAAGCCAACGTGGAAAGTGGGTTTTTGTTTAACACTGGTTTTCTATTAGTAAAAAAGCCCCTGTGCATCTGTGGTGTGCAAGTCCACTTAAAAGGAAAATGTGATCTTCCAACAGGGGCAGGCTGAGCGTGGAACCAATCACCCCTCCCACACTCCAGCCAGCTTTCCTCTCCTTCTGGTCTTGGTTCCAAAGCCTTTGGGCCTTCTATTCTCAGGGATGATAAAGTCTACATTGTTGTCTGCCAACTAAACTCCATTCAGGCCTCATAATACATCACATAATAGACACGGGATTAAGTTGTTAGCTGGCTTTTCTTTCAACTGCCATTCATCAAACAAATAGCACTTTGAGGAAGGAAACCCATTTTCCCAGCTGCAGCATGCACAATTTAGTTATCCACATTGCTGAGATTTACAGTTTCCCCTCTCAGAAGATGACAAATTATTATGTAGAGACATTAAGTCAGTTTTCATTCCAATCCATGGATGCTCCCAAGTACTGCCTGGGCTGGGGGAGCATTTACAGGTGCACTCACACCTGGGACATTCCCACAGCTCTGCTTAAAGGCCAAAATACCCCTTTGGACTGTTTCTCCTCCTGCCATTAACCTGGGGATAACTACCTGCTCTTACCAGCTGAAAGCTCTCCTTTGTGCATGTCTGCACTCATCTAGAGAAAGGACTAAATAGTAATCTTCCTTGTAATATATTTCCTGTGATAAAGTTACTGAATTGTCCTTAAAAATAAACACTTCCACAGCAGAGTATGCAAAAATCCACCCATAGTTAGCAATGGGTTCCCCTGTCTCCTGTGCTGGAGATACTCCTGGGCACAGCAGCCCTTGGGAATATGGGTTTAATGTTGGAATATGGGTTTAATGTTGGAATATGGGTTTAATGTTGGATATGGGTTTAATGTTGGAATATGGATTTAATGTTGGATATGGGTTTAATGTTGGAATATGGGTATAATGTTGGAATATGGATTTAATGTTGGATATGGGTTTAATGTTGGAATATGGGTTTAATGTTGGGAAATGGTGTTGCTGCAGGGGAGGTGCATAGTCCATGGGCTGGCCCCTTGATGAGATGCTGCTTTAATCCAATGTAATTTGGAACTAAATCCGACTGACTGAGTTTGAGGTCAGGAGAAAGATAGGGAGTGCCTGAATATGAGTTCCACCAGGCACAAATGTGGTCCAGGGGACAGAGGTGAATGGGAATGCTGGAATATGGCCCGTGAGATTCTCTCACCCGTAAAATGCTGTGCCCTCATTTTGCAGCCCAGTGGGCCAGTGTAAATAGCCCTCAGTGAACCACGCTGGGTACAAGCAGGCAATAATCTGATACATAGCTGGGAGTCAGATGCCTGGTTTGGAGCCACTGCTGTATTTATTTAACTATCCTGGGCTATTTCATGCAACAGAAATGATTTTCTGGAAGAATAAATTATGGAGGCAACGCTTCTGTTGACCAAAGTGGTAATTAGTTGAAGAGATGCTTTGAAATGCTGCCCCTAAGCCTGTGGCAATGTCAGGGAGAGCCTGTTTTGCAGGGAGGATCCCTGCTGAAGGCCAGGCAATGACACACATCCCCCCTGGCCCTTTGCTTTTCACTGCCCGTGGGACAGCACGAGGGAGCAAACCCCAGGCTCTCTGCACACAGAATTTGGGCCAGGGCTTTACACAGCCCTGGGTGAAGGAGATGAACACACAATTTCTCTTAGGGAAGGTTTTCATGGAATGCCATATATGCCATTTACTAACCATTCACCTGAAGGATGTGGGTCTGATACAGCTCTTCGTAGCCATAGGCATGACAGGTGTAATTGCCCATGTGAATCGTTGTTACCTTGGTGATGTAGAGGGAATCGTCCTCTCCAAAATCCTGCATGGAACAAAAGACAGCAAAGGTGCCTTATTATTTGGGAACGGTATTTTAAACGCTACATGAATGGAGACGACCTGTCCAGTGGTTTTGATAGCAGCACAGCTTGGGGACACAGCTTGAATTTTGAACAGTAGGTTTTAAAGTTCATAAATCAACAGGCAGGGAGGAAATGAGGGGCAATTTGAGAGTAAGGCAAAGCAACTCATCTGAGAACACAAACTTTCGTGCTGCTTGCTAACAAGGTGCTTTTGGCACATAACAAAGATGGCAATCTCCAGCTGTTTAATTTACGGGGGAATTTAATGTCTACCTGTTAACCTCAGATGTACAAAACACGTTTGGGGGGGGGTTCAGGTTTCCTTTATCTGTGCTGGTTCTTAGAAAATGCACTGCAGCCTTGAGACTTGATGAGAGAGAACCGAGGCTGTTTGTCACTGAGACAATATCCTGGGCACGAGACAGGGAAGAAGACAAAAGGCCTTTTCTCAAACAAACCTGCTTAGATCTGAAAATGTTTAACAAGTATCTTTCTTCAGCCCCTTCATCTCCCGAGATCTGCTCTTGCATTACCTCAATTTTTTTGATTATAGATGGGGAGGATATGAGTTAGTAGAGATGTTTGGCACTTGAATACATCATACAAGTGCTCTGCTTAGGGATTTATTTCAATTCATTAATTATTTATTTACTTCAATATTTATTTATCAAATTGCAGCCAACAGAACCACAGCACTGATGGGTACATGACGTGGCTTCTCTTGTTCCTGCACTAACATTCACGCTTCTGCAGCTCCACAGTGTTTGTATTTCTGTGCAAACCCTGCCCTGGGGAGCCTGGGCAGTGCCCACCACCCTCTGGGGGTGCCCACCTTTCCCTGATGTCCAACCTAACCCTGCCGTGACTCAGCTCCAGCCACGTCCTCAAGTCCTGTCACTGGTCACCAGCATGAAGAGATCTGTCCCTGCCCCTCCTGCTCCCCTCAGGAGGCTGTAGAAGGAACACCCTCTGCTGCCAACCCCTGCCAGGTGCTCCCAAATAACAAGCAGGAGTTGTTTGATCATCGGATGGGCTCATTTCTAAACCAGCACCGTTTGGGGCTCCTCACATGCCACATTTCCTGGCTCCTCAGGCTGCATCTGCTCTCCAGTTTGAAGCTTTCCTCTCCAGCCAGCAGCTTTGAGGGGTTTCTGGAGGAGGCTGTGGGTCTGCAGCAGAGGAGCGATGCCAGCTGGCACCTGGGGAAAGTACAAAGGAGCCCATCTCTTGCAGCATGGATTGATCTGGCACTGCTTCTGCCAGCCCTTGAACCTTCTCCAAAACCTTGTGTCTGGCACTAGAAGTGTCTTCATGCCTTTCCTCTCAGTGGCAGGTCAGCACTGGCAGGGGGGAGGGAATTTTGAGAACTTGCCTAGTTTTTAGACGTGGTTTCAGATGGAGACTGAGCACTGATAAATGTGGACTTCCCCAGCAGGACAACAACCCTTCCCAAAGCACAGACAGAACCACAACCTGGCTGTGTTGCCCTAATGGGTAAATAGATTCACAATTACAAAGAATCAGAGTAAATCCATAGATGATCAGAAATCCATTCTCTAGAATCATAAGCGTCTCAGGTATCATTGCCACCTTGGTGTAAGGCAGACTGGCATCTCCATTATGGGCTAAGTTGGTTAAGTTACACACCAAATTATTACAAATATCTACTCAAAAATCCCCATTTCAAGCATTTGCCTGTTTTCTGGTCAGTTAGCTCTCCCCTGATGGAAAGCAAAGATGCATGAGTAACTGCAAATAGAAAAGATATCAACCCTGTTCAAATGGTATTTGCATGAAATAGGGAAAGTGCTTGCACTGGAGGCGACTTAATAACAGTTTTTAAAAGTTAAAAGAAACTCAAATTGAGTTTAGATCAATAAAAACAGGATGGCTACTTTTAGGGAATGATTTATAAGGAGTTGTGGAAAAACAGGACAATAAAATCTTCTCTATTTAAGTATGTTGCTTCCTTTCAGACATCTCAGAAAAATATTCTGAGTGCTCGGTTTGTGCTCTGTAATTGTCTTTTTATGGACGATCTGTTTTTTCCAATGCATACAAATGTATTAATATAAGTAAAGACCCTTGCAAAAACAAACAGATGCAAGACTGTGGTATTATTCTCTTCCTCTCCAAATGTGTTTTTCTTGAAAAGAGGGCTTATATTGGTAAAAACACAGTTTATGACTTATAAAACATACTTTCTGATTTTTAGTGCTTAAAGAAAGTTATCAAAGACAATTTAGGTTAACACGGTCCCATTTCTGTCAGGCATGGAAGGAAATGATCAGCCCTGTATTGGAACCTGCACACACAGTAAATTCAGAGAAAAATACAATGCTATTAAGAAGGAGAAGTGCTGGATGTGGGAAGGAAAAAGTGATTAAGAGATTAAAGGTTTGATACAGATCTTTTTGTTGCTATAAAAAGTAGACTGAATTCTCTACCAAATTAATGGCTCTTTGTGTTTATTGCAGCTCCTGGTTTCTCCTTGTGTTTCCCTGTGGATATAATTAGTACATTAGGATTTCACAGCCACATTTTATATCTATGGCTGCATTCTTATGCACAAGCACTCTCTGTGTGTATTTCATGAGGGTATATTTGGAAGTGTTGTAAAAACCAAGCCCCAGAGCATTAAGAAATGATGAGTCTTTGATTCCTTAATAGCCTCTAACTTTCCATCTTGCACTGCTCCCAGTCAGGAGTGCTGTGGCACAGTGGGGTGCTGTGGGATGGACTGGGATGTGCCCAGCTCAGCTACATCTCTGGCCATGCCCTGCCCCAACAGGGTGTAAGGCAACACTGAGAGTTGTTGGGCAGAGGGAACAGGAAGAATTCACCGTGGGAAAAGGCAGAAGAAACATTTTAAAGCTTTCTTTCAGGTGGCTTTTGCTTGTAAAGCCCGTTTTCTGAGTCACTGTGAGCCTGAAAGCAGCCAGAGCAAACCACAAACACCTATAAAACTGATTTAAGGTAATTCATCTCTCCCCAGAACTATCCCCCCTTTAAAGCTGAGTATTTCAGGGCTGTCCAGGAAGCTCAGCAAGTGCTGCAAACCCCAGGGAGACACATGGTGTGACTCTTGGGAATGGTCCTGTGCAGGGCCAGGAGTTGGACTCCATGCTCACTAAAAAATATCCCGATAATTCAGGGTATTCTGTGATTCTGTGATTGCTCTACTCTGACCCCAGCAATGTCCCACAGTGACCTGAGGAGACAAGGAGAGGTATCACCCCATGGAAAAGAACAGGCAACCAGGACTGAGGCAAAATACCCAACTTCTGAGACATGGTGTTCCTCATTTCCCACTGAAGGTGAATTTTCACAGACTCATGGAATTGTTTGAGTTGGAAGGGACCTTAAAGCCCATCCAGTGCCACCCCCTGCCATGGGCAGGGACACCTTCCACCAGCCCAGGTTGCTCCAAGCCCTGTCCAACCTGGCCTTGGACACTTCCAGGGTCCAGGTGTTCCACAACTTCCTTGTGAAGGGGAAGAACGAGGGGTGATGAAACCAGAGGCAGAATCCACCTAACCCCACAAGGTGATGAGCTCTGCATCAAAGCAGCCAGATACGCACAGGGTGTTCCTCACCTCGATTTGATGAATTGCATTATAAAATAATTCCACACATTCTGATAAAGAAAATGCAGACATCTATGCTTATAATTTCTCATAATTGATAAGGTCGACGAGTGGCAGCTGATAAATTGACTTCTGCAGCAGTTTGTCTCATATCTTCTCTCCCTTTTTAAATAAAAAGTTCTCTGCCCTTCATGAGCTTCTTTCATGTCTTGCAGTTACCCTTCAACTAAAGGAATGATTAAATTACCTTAGAATATGTTTTAACTTTCTAAGATTAAAAAAGTGCACCACCCTGCATTTTACATTGATAACAACTTGGTAATCTATAAAATATTAAAAAAAAGTTGCTATTCAGACAGTCAATTTCAAACCACAACAAAGCACATCCTAGAAAATGGATATATACCTTTTTGGTTGTTGTTACATTGCATTTCCTTTCCATCACTCCTCATTACCCAAGGCATTGGTCTCTCCAACACACAATGTTTCCTTATTTATTCCCCCATTCCCATTTTGATGTGTTTGTTCCCTGCCACGGCTCTCAGAGAACCCAGCAAGTCACAACAGGAATTAGCAGAGAGGAGATTCAGGCTTATTATATTTTAGGTTGCTTGAGGAAAGAAAAAACCAACCCAAATTTGCCTTATAGGTATAAAGAGGAGGAAGGGACAGGCAAGTCAGTGCCAGAGACACCTGCCCAGTTGTGGGGGTGGCACCCTGGCATGTGCCACCCTGCAGTGTGACACTCCTGCCCTGGGCAGGGACACCCCCCACCAGCCCCATCCAACCTTGGCCACTTCAAATGCAGAAAACACCCTCATTGCACAGCCACCAGCACAGCAACTAACATGCATTAACCATTCCCATTCAGAAAGCTTGCCTGATCCTCAGAGCCCCAGAAAGCTCTCTCTGATAATGTTTACAGGATTTGAAAATGAAATGTACCCAAGCATTTAATGAGATTATTATTATTCAAAATCTACAACAATGGCTATCACTTTGGAAATGATTTCTCCTCACTAATCAAATGTCTCTGATCTTTTTTTACAATAGACTCATGAGTGATTCATATAAAAATAATAAAAACTAAATTAGTCATGGGCTCTTAAATCACTTTCTTTGGCATTTTTAATAATTCATTTCCAGAGACAAGCTGAGAACTTATGCTTCATTAATATTATTTGTTCTTGGTTTTACACATGCTATCACTTTAGTCATTTACATGGAGAAAAATTCAGCCTTAAGCAAATGCCAAAAAACTATTGCAAACACAGCCTGATGGGGCATTAATTTATCTTTTCTTGTTTTTCTGCTCAAAGAATTTAACACAAGACTTTGCTGGTGAGCCAAAGAAAGTTTTTAGCTGGAACATATGGAGATGAACTTTTTTGATAGTTGTGTAATTATAATATAGATTAAAAAAATAGGTGAGTTTTATATCCTGAGAAACTCAGAGACAATATGACAAGGCAAATCAATGCTAGGCACATGCCTCTAAAAATGTAAGTGGATACAACTTTTGTAATCTTCCTTATGGCAAAATGTGAGACTATATATTCTGAAAATAGTGTCAGATGTAATTTTCCACTTAACCTCTACTTTAGAGCCCTCAAAGACCTTAAGGAACTGTAAGCAATTTTGTCAACTTTCATGTGAAAGTGAAATAACTTGGCTCCAAAGAGGCAACTCTGTGTAATTCGCTCCCACCCCTGGGATGGTGCAGGGTCTGCTCATTTGAACAGCCCAAATTCCAGTTTGGGATACTCACAGCATCTTTCATTATTTCACAGTGAATCTACATTAAAACATCACCATGAGCACATCACCCTCATCCAGACTGTGCCAGTGAGAACACCAATGCCAGGAGCTGCCCTTTAAAGGTTGGCTGTTTGCTTTGGGGTCCAAACCCTGCACATGGAAAAGGGCCATCCTCATGCCCCCACAAGGTAGGCACAGAGCAGGAGATGTCCCTGGAGGGATTTCCCAGGTGCACAGGAGGGTGGGCAACACCAGCAATCCCTGCTGGGCTCTGGAATCCTGTGCTTGTCCCTGCAGGGCATGTTTTGGGAGAGCAAGGCTGTGCCATCCCACCTGACAGCAGCAGGAATGGAGACCCCTGGATTTCAACAGCCTTGGAAGAGCTTAGCTTTGAATTCATGTGTGATGGCAGTTGGAGTTAAAATGTCCAGATAAAGAGGAAATGAGTAATGAAGGGCACGAAGGAGTTTGTGCTCCAGCCACCTGCTCTGCACCTGCCAACCCACCAAACCCTGACCTACCCTAACCCCAAATCTGCTCTCTTATGGCAACCCTCTCTCCTCTGCTCTTGTGTTGCTTTCACCACCTCTGCAGGAGCAACTTAGGTTTATAAATGGTATCAATTTACGTATTTTCCTCCGGAGATAATGTCAAATCATGGGAAACAATGCCCTGTAAATATGATATAAATACCTTTGACTCCACGAGGAGTTTATTACATTTTCAAATTGAGGAATGCTTTCATAATGACATATTTGGGAAAACATATTGCTTGTTCCTCGGAGGCAAAAGTATATTATTTTGAAAGATGACACATTTGAACCCTTTCACTATTTGTAATCAGAAATCAATTTATAGCTCTGACAATCTTATCAGTTTCAGCTACATTATAGTTATTTTCTGCATGAGAAAAGTTGATGTGACTTTTTAAAGTAGAACTGCACAGGGACTTCTAATGGGTAAATAATATGGATGGGTAATTTATGGAGAAATAATATTTTTATGCTAAAAGCAATCTTAAATGTTTGCAAGAGGAATTGTTTAATTACATGTACCATTAGGATGGCTTCTCTGTAATAACTGTGTGACAACTCATTAAGAGAGCTCCTCGCAGCCAGGACAAGACAAATTATTACTAGTTGCTTATGAAAGCTTCTGATTAAGGGAGCAATGAAAAAATTATTAATATTTTGTTGCCAATCAAGATATCACATAAAAATGATATAACTAATGCACTTAAACAACCAGGCTTTATACTAGTCTTCAATCTTTGAGTCCTGCACAAATTTAGGATTATCTAGGGTTTCACTGGTTGTCTTTGTCACTTCCAGTATTAATCTGCAACACAGTCATCCCTCTCAGATCACATTTGTCAGGACTCCAGGAAGAATAAAGCCATGAAGTGCCTCTCCTGTGCTGCTCTCACACCTGCCTGGAAGGATTCTGGTTTTTCTAGACTTGAGCTTCTACTTTCATCTGATATCTCGAATTAGCATTTAGAAGAGAAAAGAGTTTAATTGAAATATAATACCAGGATTTTTCCAAGTGTGTGACTATCCTGTAGGCCCGCATGTGATTACCATTGTGCCAAGAGCAGAGAGGATTTTCTTGAAGTTAAAAAGGTACAATTAATCTCCTGTTGCTCTTCCAATTAGCCAAATTGCCAACCTTATTGTGAAAAGCAGAAATGCAATCGAGTTTCTGCTTGAGGCGTACTAAAAGAAAACTGAAGTAATTTAATTAACTGCCTTCAAGTACATTAGGAAGCACACACTGCCTTTACCTTCCTGCTCTCAGTGCCTTTAAACAGACTGTGGGTTAAGGTGAGTTTTTGCACCCACGAAATGCTGAAGCCCAGAAGTGTCTGCTGGACACCCCTATCTCCATGCTGTATTTCCACATTTCCCAAGGACAATGCACCAGGAACCCCAAACATGAGGATTCTCACACTCCACAGGAACATGGCTCAGGTTTCACAACTACAGCACTGCAAAAACTTGGATTAAAGCTGGACAAGCTCGAGAAGTGGCCCGTGGGAACCTCACGAGGTTTAGTGAAGTGCTGGTGCTGGACCTGGGTTGGGGGAACCCCTGGTTTAAATCCAGGCTTTGGGGTGAACTAATTGTGGCCTCCCAGGACCTGAAGGGAGCCCACAAGAAAGGTGGAGAGAGACTTAATACAAGTGACAGGACAAGGGGAAATAGATTCAAACTAAATGGCAGTAGGTTTAGATTAGACATTAGATAAGGCCACGTTGGATGGGGCTTGGAGCAATTTGGGCTAGTGGAACGTGTCCCTGCCCATGACAGGGGGTTGGAAATGGATGATCCTCAAGGTCCCTTCCAACCCAAACCATTCTACGACTGTGTGATAAATAACAAGACTGGATTTACCAGGTGAAGGACCATCCCCTCATCCCTGCTAGCAACAAGTGCTTCAGCCAAGCCAGAGCCCATCCCTGGCAGGTGGAGAGGGGACATGCCTGAGCTCAAACATCCTACAGAACACCCATGGGGAAGACAGTAAAAAAGGGTAATCCCCAAACTGTGCCACCTCAAGCAACCAGAGCAGGATACAGATGGCAGTGATACATAGAGAACATGCTCTACAGTTTAATTAAAGATGGGGAAGGTGTGGAGGTGTTCATGAGACTGAAAAATGCTGCCATGCAGAAGCAGCAGGTGCTGCATGACAAGGTGACAGAGGTCACAAACTGACACGGGAAACATTAAAATTGAAGGCTAAATCCTGTTTTGTCTCCTTGTAGGAATCTCAGAGTGCTCCTTTGATACAGTTTCTCAGTGATATACCAGTTCAAACAGATCAAAAAGGGATTTTTTCCTGCTCTATTACACTCCATGGGGGTGTTGAATCATTCAGGAACCAGTGAGCTTCTGTGCAAGGACATAACTCTGCCTCTTAACATAGAATAACCAATGAGAGAGAGAATCACTTCTCAGCAAACCACAAATCCACTTGGGCCAGCCCTAAATGATGGGAGGAACTGGAATTTCAGCCTGCAAATGTACTCAGCATTCTGTTCAAAACAGGAGCTGCAAATGAACCCTCAGAGCCAAGTGCTATCTCCTTCAAGGATGTGTTTTACCCCAATTCTTGGACTTCCATTTTGTGTCCAGTTCACACCCAAACTTTAATCCTTTAAGATTAATGTCATCAGCACCAAAAGTTCATAAATACCTGGAATTTTCATTCTTTTTGGCCAACAAATTCTAAGAGCACTCCTGAGCCTGCAGAGGCTCTGCTGCATTTCAATGTCCTGCTCGAAGCAGTGACAACGAGTGCATTTTAAATGGGTAACACTTGCTCTGATCAGAAGAAAAAGATGTTTCAGTGGTTTTAATTACTGAGTTTATGCACACAGTAATCACCTATACATAATGCACACGATTTTCCTGCTCAGGTGGAGTCAACAAATAAAGGGCTGGGGTGCCATGTGTATTTCTGCCCCACGTGCTGCAATTTTCATGTTTTAATGCAGAAGAATCAACCAAAGATTTTCCCCATTTCAGTAATCCTGGACACACAACAATTTAGGGAGCTACAGTATTGACTGTAACAACTCAGAACTGAGTGGTTATCAAATTAACAAGAGCTGAGCAAAAATATAAATCAACTCCTGCTGTAGTGTAATTAAAATAAAACCTGATTTACCGTGTACTTTAATGCAAACAGAAATGAAATACAGACCATATTTTTCGTACACTACTTTCCACTCTCTCCATAATTAAATGTTATTAAATAAATAAGTTTATACGATCATTCAGGTATTGTCTTTACTACCAGCTATGAGTCACAGATCAGAGCAGCACCGTGAATGAAGAGATTCATCTCCCTTCCTGCGAGGGCACTGCCACACCCTGCTGAGCAATCCCATTTCTGAGCTGCTCATCAGAAACAGCAGCCAAGGAATGAGAGAGGAGAATTGGCTGAAAGGCCAGTGGACCAGGAGGAACAGAGATAAAAATGCATTATTTGACTTAGGGAGAGGAGAGATTCATTGCCAGCCATACAGGTATTGTTTCACGGTCCTGAGGAACCTGTTTCTTTGCACTGGGAAAGGCTCCCCTGAGGAGTTAATGGTCTGTATTGCTGCTTTCCCCTGAGTTTCCAGCTCTGTGGCCCAGCTTGCACCACTGGAATGAGCAACCACCACTGGAATGAGCAACCACAACTGGAATGGTTCCTCCAGCACTGAGCTTTAACTCCATGGAACATGTTCCACGTGCTCCTGTCTCCACTGCACATAAACCGCTTTGCTTTTATCCCCGAGACCAAACCCTCAAATATCACACCCACTTCCAGTTTCCCAGACCAAGATCAAACTGGTGGCCTGCCTTTAAGCATCACCTGCCACGGGAGGCCCCTCTGAGAGCCCTGCAGGCTCAGGACACCTACGTTGATGTCCTCCAGGTCCAGGAGGTTGAGGACGACGCCGTTGCGCTTCCAGACGATGGGTGGCCGCAGAGCACCACGGATGGCACAGCGCAGGACGGTGCTGAGCCCCACGGTGACGGTGGTGACAGTGACCCTCTGCTCCTCTGGCAGGCTCAGCCGAACCACCTCTGTGAAAGGAAAAGCGACAGCATCAAACACCGCCCAGGGAAGCTGTCCCACTTCTCCCCCCTCTGCCTGCCTTCCCTCCCATGCCAGGAATAGCTCTGAAGGGTTTTGGCACGGTGAGGGAATATCTATGCTATAAAAAAAATTCCCTAAACCATAAAGCCAAGTAAGAGACAAGTTGAATTTGCTGAGGCATCTCAGTGGTGTGAGGGCACCAGGAGGGTCCCCTGGCCAGCCTGGCTGCAGGAGTTCACACAAAGCAACAGGAGGACAAGCTCTCTGGCCTGAGATCATCTGGGTTTGCTTCTCCAGAGCACTCCTGCCAAGCTCCTTTGAAAAGGCACAACATGAGTCATGTTCCTTCCTTGGAGAAGAATTCAGACTGTTGTCACTGAAACACAGATAAACCCAGTTTTAAATTGTCCAAATACTGGAAGGCACCAAGCATGAAATCTTCTTTACCAAACACAGCCACATATGGCAGCTCAGATACAGATGTCCTAAATCCCAAAGCTTTCCCATGTTTTATTTGAATTTTAAAACCCCAGGTTTTATTTTGACTTACATGTGCCACACAAAAGAAACTGCTGAGACAGAGCTCACTGCAATCCACACCAGCAGCTCTTTGAAACCACACCTCCCTCATTACAGCCCACACAAGACCTTCATGTGACTCCCTGGGCAGATCTCAGTGCCATGTGCACTTCCCTCCAGCCCTCTGAATGATCCCTGACTTTCAGTGAATCTGCACACTCATTGTTACCATGTCAGTTCCCAAATTAAGATGTGATTTTGCCCTAAAAGTTGACAGCTTCGTTAAGAAAATCTTGCATCCATTTATGGGCTTGCATGATAGAAATGCATGGGATAAAACCCAAACCAAAAAAAGGTATCTACGTTTGCAAGCACCGCTTTCCATCTTTCCACAGACTGTCTAATTGAAAAACTGCCTCAACATCTCTTGAGTAACAAATCTCTTAAATCTGCTCACTGAACGACTCAGCCCATTTCAGCACCTTGGACAGCCCGGGCAGCCTCAGGACTCTGGTCCAGCAACTGATGGAGAGGGATCAGTGCAAAAGCTGCTGGTGCAGACACCCCCAGCTCTGCAGCCCTTCCCTTCTGCATCTTCCACGGGAGGGAGGGGTTCCTGTGCCACAAAGTGCATTCACCACGTGGCCCTGGGGCTGATTTGGGCTGCAGAGACCCACACAGATACACCCCGGGTCTGCCAGCACTGGGCATTTCTCCTTCTTAAAATTCCCAGTGCTGTTTTAGGAAGAGTACAAGCTGCTTTAATAAAAGGTGGCCATAGTTTTGATAGATGGTGGGTCAAAAATAGGAAATTTTGACCAACTTGGTGCTAGTATTTGTGTTATATTGGCTCTCAGAGGCATTATATGAGAATATAGACTGACACTGTCCAACCATCAAGGTTTATGCTTTAAACCTTAAAAAAGAAAAGGGCAGATGAATTAAGATTGGGAAGGAGAACGTTACCAACCCAAGGTCACTGAGCTGGTCAGTGGCCAAGCCAGGAGGAGAGGACACCTCACTAAATCACACTGTCCTCAGGTACCTGCTGGAAGAGAGCAGGGATGTGGCAACTCGGGGGCACAGGCAATGCCTCACAGGAGTGGAGATGTCCCACAGAACCCCTGACAGCTTGGGTTGGAAGGGACCTTAAAGATCATATTGTCCCACCCCCTGCCATGGGCAGGGACACCTTCCACCAGCCCAGGTTGCTCCAAGCCCTGTCCAACCTGGCCTGGGACACTTCAGGGATGGCACATCCACCCCACCATCCCCATCCCTCTGCCTGAAGCATGTAAACAGCACATAGGGGCTAATAATATAGTGATTTTCTGCATAATAAAAAACTCCTTTTAATGAATAAAATATTTGGAGTACCCTTGACAGGATAAAGAACTGATAATTACAATAATTTGTAGCATGGAGTAGGGCTAATGAGGACATCTTTTCTTGAGGAGAAATGAAATAGAGGGCCATTCGTTTACAAGAGAATTGTTTTCTCATCTTACTGCTGTTTTCCTTAATTCCCTCTGCTGTTTTTCATGCTGCCTTGAGTTGCCTGGCTCATGCTGGGCCCCCATAAGCTCCCCTCTTCAGCCCTGTTTGTCAGGGCTTTGTTGCAGCAGAATTCAAGGCTCCCTGCCCACCTTCCAAACGGCTGCTAAAGAGGCTCTGGCTTTCCCTTTTTAGAGGCACAGTAATGAAAAATACATTAACTTTTAATTAAGAAGACACCTTGCACAGCTGCCATTCTTGGATGAACCATATGAGGCCAGGAGATGACTTTTTTATGTTAAAGCATGTAATTAGCACAGACCACTTTAACAATGCAAACACTCCTTTTTAAAGTGTTTCTATGGAGTATATTTGAGAGCATCTTATTACCAGTGCATTTGAGGGACTCCTATTAACATCTAAAAGCCCTTCTGCTTCAGAATTATTTTGTGTGGTTTCAGTTATTGCTGTGTTGTTACCAACAGAAAAGATTTCCTTATGCAACCAGGTATACTGGGGAGGAAACAGGATCCCTAGGAGATGGGAGGCTGAGCTTTCTGAAGATCTTTTACAAAACTCAGAGACTTGTCCCTAAGTTATAGTGCTTAGACACGCTGCTTTATGTGTGCAAATTATTCAAGTCCCCATAATGATTTTGTGTAGAGCTTCTAGATTAAGTATTGAACCTTGTTCATTTTATTTTCAAAAACCTTTAAGAGATAAAGGATTTTTACCATGTGTATAAAACTGAACGTAACAAATGGGCCATATTCAAAGGGTGCTCACATGCAGAACACAAGCTGGAAAGGAATTTGGTCCTAAAATCAAGCAATTTCATGTTCATTTGGCAATTCTGCAGGATGCTGCATGGAAACCAGCTGTCTACATTCTACAGGTTCAACCAGTGTCAGTTCTCACTGACCAGAGTCACGTCAAACCTGGGACTCCTCTCTGGGATTTCAGCTGAGGGAACTTCTCAGCTCATCCCAGCTGCAAATAAAACAAAGTTTCTCCCTCCTGCCATCAGAGAGTGATGAATTCATCAAAGGATGGGCTGCTGCCAATTGTCACTCAACCTTTATTGGTTCCAGACAGGGCTAAAGCCTTTGTAATGAGCATGGTGTGAGCTCATCTCTGTGTCCCAGAGGACCCAGGGTAAGCATGAATGAGGCAGATGAAAGACACCAAACATGGTCCAAAAGCAAGGTCAGTGAAAGGTGGCCAGGACATCACAAACCCTCCTTGGTGATGGCAGCAGCTCAGTGTGGTCCAGCAATCAGGGCAGTGCCACCTTCCAAGCCCTGTGCCCCATTCAAAGGGGTGAGGGATCCCTCCCTGAGTGCCAGGAGCTCTCCCACCTCTCCTCCCTGGGCTGGCACTCAGCCCCCAAAGCACTGAGCCCCTCTGGTGACCCAGCTGTCACCATCCCCATGCTCTTACATTGAATTCCTTGCAGTGCCAGGTCCCACGATGAAAAACTGAAGTCTTACTAATCCCTTTGCTTGTAAAAAACCACCAAGATCCTGCTGAACATTTTGCTCTGTCCCTCCTCTCCACTGCTATGTGAGCTGGAGTTACACTGCACCTTCACAAGCTCTGCATACTAATGCAGCAGGTAGGACTTGTTGTGCTGGTTTATCATGGAAACCTTTCTCCCTGCTGTCATTTGCAGCCCACCAAAGGCAATCATAATTTCCCAGTGAAGACATGTATAATTGAGGTCATTACAGGGAGCAACCTGGAACGAACATCTATGGAGAAAAGCTCATTGATGTAGCGCCACGTGGAGATCATTTACACCAGGATGTTGGTGCCTGCCTTTGCTCGTGCTGCACTCCCTACAGACACAGATTTCACACTTTCAAAGTGCTTAATATCATTAATTAGATCTCTTCCCTTAAATCTAAAGGAAATATACTTTTCAATGCATTGTTGCCACCTTTAATCATTGTTACAGCTGTTCATGGATATCTTGCCTTGCTAATACAGAATATCCTGCAATCACAGGGGGGTTTGGGTTGGAAGGGACCTTAAAGCCCATCTCATTCCACCCCCTACCATGGACATAAACACCTCCCACCAGCCCAGGTTGCTCCAAGCCCTGTCCAACCTGGCCTTGGACACTTCCAGGGATCCAGGGGCAGCCACAGCTTCTCTGCCCAACCTGTGCCAGGGCCTGCCCACCCTCCCAGAATGGGATTCCTTCCCAATATCCAGTCCATTCCAGCTCTATCTTAGATCCTGCTTATGAGACAAGGCAATGCTTTTTTAATCCTGTAACTCTTTCTCAGTGGGGAGACAATGAGCTAAAACACAGCCCTGTTTAATGTAACAGGGCAAGGACTTTCAAACAAAGCCTCCAGCACTGGTTCCTGCCCCGCAATTAATGCTCCTGAGCAGAGACCTGTTTGTGAACTGAAGCGTGGGTGACACAGCCCTAAACACATCGTGCTCCTCCAGCAGTGGTTCAAGTCAGGGTTGATTTAATGGGATGGAAACTTTAGTGTCTACTTAATTCCCCAAGTCCTGCAGCTGTGTTTATGCACCACATTGCATTAGTAAAATCTGTTTATTGCCTTGTGGCCATGAAGGTCAGTGCTGATTTTAGCATTTGTTTCAACAGCTAAAAGAGCTCTCTAGCTGAATACATTCTCAGGTGAGGAACTCAATGAATCAAGAAAATAAAAACAATTAATGGATCATAGTTAAAAACAGGAGATACCCTTTATAATTGCTTTTTCCCCCAATAAATTTGATGGCTTTGCATAGAGTTTGGAGAAATTTTAGTCCCTCTTAAAGCTGAGCCAACTGCAGCTAATTGATTTTAAAATGACCGTGTTATACGTGAGATGGGTGACTAAAAATGCAACTGAAGGTGAAGTTTGGCCAGGCAAAGAAGGACTCTGGTGCTGCTGCTGTGGGGACACTGGGATGAGATGTCACCTGGTTAGTCAAAGCTGGGAGAGGTTAAAGGCAATGAAAAGCAGCTCACAGTGGGTCTGACTCTGTAAAGCAATGTATAATGTGCTTATAAATTACTCATATAGCACTTGATATAGTTTCTACCCTACCCTATAGGCCAAATAAATGAATTAATAACAACCTCAGTACACAAATCACCCTGGTTTGTCTTTGCAAACCTGCCCCACTGGCTGTTTTTAGGACTGTCTCCAGAAGGAACATCACTGTGCCATCCTGTTTGGCTGGTTTGGAAGGTTCAACAGGCTGGTCTCACCCAGACACATTTGCTGTGTTCTCACCTGCCCAGAGCCAGGAGAAAGGACCATCCATCACTCCAGCCCAAAAAACCCCCTCCAATTTCTGAATGCCAACTTGCAATGACAGCAAAGCCAGTCATGCTACTAGAATTGTTTATGTTATTAATTACCAACATTACAGCTGTTAATGAACATGATTAAAGTTGTTCACAATTAATGAACCCAGAGACTTTCTACAGCTCCCACATCAGCTCAGTGCAGGTGAGTGGAATGAGGTTTCTGACTTTATAACCTGTGAAAAACATCTCCAAGAGCTGGCCGTGCCTCTGGCCACCCCTGGTGTGACATCTCAGGAGCCTGGTGTCCCTCCAAAGGAGGGGCCTCTAAGGGTTGTAAGCTTAATTAAAGGGAACAATAAAATGATTTCTAAAGCTGAGTAGAAATGTTCATATCTCAGCTTTATTTTGTAACTGCAGTAATTCAGGTTCTTAATGTAATTTATAAATCCTCAGGACCTCGTGTGTGCTACTTCACAGAGCATTTTATTGTAAATTCTCCACTAAATTAGTTTAATGCTGTTTTCTAAGTCATAAAAAGGCACAATTTTATTTCTAGGAGAATTTAGTACCTCAAGCCCTCTTCTGTCATTACTCTTGATGGCCACAGGTTATGGCTCCCTGAGGTAGGGTTCAACCTTATACTTGAAGCCAAAACATGTGTTGTGGTGGAATTCAAAATAAACGTGTGCAAGTCAGCCCAACACTCAGCTCTGGTGTGGCACTGTAAGACAAGACCCTGTCCCTCACCCCTGTCAAGCTGAACAACAATTTTAGTCCATGTGACCATGGCTTACAGCAAAGGTAAGAGAAAAGCAGAACTGAAATCATGAAATATTATGACACCTTTTACTTTTCTTCAGCAGTTGTGTCTGAAATGTGCTATCAGTGATATATCACAGCACGGTTTGGGTTGGAATAGACCTTCAGAGATCACCTTTGCCAGGGGCAGGGGCATCTTCCACTGGACCAGGCTGCTCAAAGTACCTGATTACTTACATAATGAGACTGTGCAGAATTAAACAAAGCATAACTTGAAGGGGGGAACAAAAATCTGATGTCAGCTCTGGTCAGCTCCTCACTCAGAGGGATGAGGACTTCACATGCAGAGCGCCCTGTCCTTGCTCCCATGAATCACCTGCAGGTTCCCCTCCTGAGAGTGAAGAAATGCCCCAGAGGAGGAGCAGCATTGCCAGCAGCTGGATTTGAGAGCAGCCAAGGATTCACCCAGATCTCCTGAACATCAGAGACCTTCAGGCTGGTGCCACCTCGAGGTGGTTCCTCAGTGCCCTTGGTGATCTGCTCCCAAGAGCAGGCAGCTCTCACATGGCTACAGAGAAACTTCAGGTGGGTCATTCCAGCAGAGCCACCTGCACTGGAAATGTCACATCTGGACAGGCAAACTGTTCAAACAGCTGCTTAGTTATCTAAATTATACACAGAGCCCTTCCAAAAATCACACACATTTAGAAAAGCAGTCCAGCTCTCCCATGTGAATTTGTATCAAGCACATTCACACAGCTAATAAATTTGCTAAAAATCATTTATATTGACTTTTAACCAAACACAGCTTCTTTATGTACTTTATCCTAAAGATCAATGTGTATTCTTTTTTTTTTCCTAAAGAAAACAATCAACACACTTTCCATCACTAAGTCCCATCACTGTCCTCCTGTTCTTAATCAGAGGGAGAACATTGAGTTTGTGCAGGAAGGGATAATTCATTCATTCTTGAAGGTGCATGAATAAATATAAGTTGTTCAGTGCTTAATTATCTAATCTCCTGAGGGTGGTGATGGATTCATTATGTAAATAGCATAAGTAGTCTATTTTAGAGAACAGTTTACATAAATGCATTTGTTTTTATTTTAAACTCCTATTTCCCACAGATGGAGAGCAACGTTGACATGATTAATTTCTGATAAAATATTCCCCTGTTGCACCAACAGTGTCCTGTCGAGACTGTAACAGCCACACATCTCCCCAGCCAATTTATTAACTTGAAAAATAAAATTGCTGAAGGTCCAACAGGCTCTCAGAATTCCTCCTGGGAGGCACAGACTGGTTTGGGTTGGAAGGGACTTTAGGAATCATCCAGTGCCACCCCCTGCCATGGGCAGGGACACTCCCAGGGATCCAGGGGCAGCCACAGCTTCTCTGGGCACCCTGTCCATGCCACTTTAACATGATCCTCAAAAGATCTCTCTCTTAAGGAAAGCAAAAATCACACCATGATTCTCCTCTGCCTCTCCCCAAGTAACTACAGAGAGCAGAATTCAAATCTCACACCGACCCACTGAAAAATAAAGAACACTATGGGTTTTGGAGCAGAGATATGTGGTGGTGCAGATGCCCTCTGAGTTTCACATTCTCTGTCCTACTGGAACTGTAAGACACAATTAGGATCAGTGGTTTCACTGCCAGAGAAGTTGTCTCTTCTAAGAGGTTTATTTCAGCATTTGTAGGAGTTAAAATGCTTTTCCCAGTCCAGAAATTCCTTAGCTTTGAGACTGAGAGCAATTGGCATGGGCAGGTTCTTCCAAAGCAACAAGACTTCCAACAACAGCCACTGTCTATATTTAAACTATGGCATTTCAGAGCTCTGGAGCCAAAAAACCATATGAAACCACTCAACTGATTTTTGTAACTTTTCTAAGTTACAACAGCTGAACTGATTTATACCTGATTTAAGACAGAAAAAGATCACTTCTGTGCAGGGTGTGACATGCCAAGTTTCCCTGGAGTGAATTTTTATGGATGCTCTATAAACCTCCAGGGTTTATCATGGAAATACTGTCAGAACATTAAGTTCAGCATGACTTGTGGGAACCACTAAAACGTGTACGGAAATTACTTCAAAAATAGAGACAAGTCAGGCCAGGGGATATTTGGGGTTCAAGAAGCATTCACAGAGAGCTGAAAACCCCTGAGTCACCAAGAGTGTCAGCACTGAACTGCTCCACCCTGTCACCCTCTGCCCATTTTCCTTGGAGCTCCTGGCCAGCACCAGGCACTGAACTGGTGCCCTGAAAACCAGAGTAACCAGGAAAAAAGGAGACTGGAAAAAAAAAAAACCTGTGTTTTTCTACACCTCAGAGTAAGGGTTTGCAAAACAATTTATAGGTACATGTATTTCTTTCCTGTTCTCACAATTACTGTGCTCATAAACAACCAAATCAGTGAGAGCACACCTTTGGAGCTGTCAATAAGCACTGGGAATGTTTCTCATGCAGCTTTCATTGCTTTCTATGTGTGACTGCAAATTTAGCTGTTGTGCCTGTATGGATTTTGCATCTTTCCTGACTACACTTATGCTCAGGATGCTTCACAAACACAAGGGCTCTGCTTGCCTGTGCTCACAGAACCTGAGACTCTTCAGCTTGGATGGGGCTTGGGGCAGCCTGGGTTAGTGGAAGGGATCCCTGCCCACAGCAGAGGGGTCCCTTCCAACCCAAACCATTCTGTGATGCATTCTTCTCATCCCAAGGTGCTGCTGCTGGTCCTGCCTTGGCAGGTGAGGCTTTGGACCAGTTTAATGTGAGCTGCAGTGATGTACAGACCTGGAGATGGCACAGGCTGGTGGGGACCTGCAAGGTTGCAGCAAGGTTGTTCTGCAGCAACATTTACCCAGATAACATCTTGCATTTTCAAAATACATTAGTTGATAAAACCTTTGGCATCAGCACTCTCACCATGTCCTTCCCATCCTCAGAACTGCCTAACTAAAGTTTAGGAGAAAGAAATGTGCAGATGAACAGAGTTGTGAAGAGCCAGGTAATTCAGTAGTATTTCTCTCTGGTGCAGGGAAAGCAGAGGGCAAAGAACAGAACCTCCAGAAAATGCCCTGCCATCAACACACTGCTTGCTGTGGGCACGTTTGGCCCTGGTGAAACCTTTCCCTGCAGGTTTAACTGGGAATTCACCAGGGCTCCAGTGCCACGCTGGGCAGGCAGCTGGGACTCTGGAACAAATTTGGAATCAGGATGGACAAGCAAAGGTTTGGAAGGGTCCAGCAGGGAAGGGATAAGTACAGCCATGCAGGGAGCTCCAGGGAGATTGCCAAGCCATGGTGAGGGCAGGAGAAGCAGATTTAGGTTCTTGCTCATTGACCCCTGCTCTGCCTCAGTTTCCCCCATGGGAAGGAATTCCTAGGCCATTCTAGGCATGACATATTGGAGAAGATTTCTTGGAGCCATGATAACAGGGGCCCCACAAACACCCAGGAGCATGTCGTGCTGTTGGATTTCTCATTAAAGCCCCTCTGAGGTTCACAGATAAAATCCACATGTGCAACTGAAATTTAATTACACAAAAATACTTTGAAGCCGAGATTTGCAGCTTCTGCTGCGAGAAACTTAAATTCCAGTAATACAAGAATGATAAATGCTGCATCCTTGAAAGTAACAGGAAAAACAAATCACCCAGACTACCATATTAAAAAGCATATTGAAAAGCAAGATATGCTGGCAGAACCCAACACGGCCAGTTGTACTTTGTGTTCCGACCAACATCAGCATTTCAAAACTTTTACATCTGCAGAGCACAATGATTTATAGAAGCTGTTCTTTATCACTCAGGCTTATAAGTCTTATGTCACATAAAACCCCCTGGCACTAGGAGAACATCCTGATTGCAGGAGAGAGCAGTGCCAGCCTCCATCACCTGGGTCGCACAGCGCCCTTCCACTTCTGCCAGGACTTGTTTAGAGAGCAGCTATTCAACAATTTTGTCTTCCTTATCTTATATCCTCAACCTTATTTTCGACTATTCAAATGCAGCTCTGAAGGCAGGAATGATTCATTGCTCCCTGGATTTTCCTGTAACACTCTCCACCATTAAATCTGCTTCAGAAACGCTCATGAGCATCTCTGACATGTTTGCTTTATCGGAGTTATGTGGCCCCAGAGAGGGATTTTTTTCACACAAAGGGCTTTTTAGTCCTTCTGCCTGATTTCTGCTCAGCCTTCCCCCAGCTCCAACCTGTCCAAGACCTCCTGTCCCCGCTGAGCTTTGACCACCCCACCCCACTGAGTGGGACTGGGACTGGGAGCCCTCACCAGTCACCCAGGGAGGGCTGCTCCCCATCTCCCTTCCCTGCAGCCACAGCACAGCTCTTCCTTCCATCACCTCTTCATGTGCCTCCTGCCCCCTTCCCACCTCCCAGGTCCAGCAGAGACTGACAGCACAAGGCAGCTCCTGCTGCTTCTCACCAAAGGAATTTCTCTGCCAAAACCTGAGAAGCTTTTCCAAATCTGACCAATCTGCACCTGTGTTTGCATCTTAAAACTCAGTCCTGCCTGGGCTGCTTCTGCCCCTCCAGCCCTCAGCCCAAATCTGCAGCCAACACCACTATTATAGAGGCTGGTATTTATTACCCATTGTGTAAATCATGGCTTTGCTAATGAAATGATTTTCACAAACGTAACATGACATTCATTCACTGAGCTATAACACACACCTGCAGGGCACGCTGTGAAAAGCCTTCTGCTGTGCTTTAATTGATGTTCAGTCCTTTGTGGCTTATATCCCTTCAAAGTAATCTTAAATCCTACATTTTTAATTGGCTCAACTGTGTGGTTATTATTAATTTGGATAAACAATTAATAGTAATTTATGGAGCTATGACTTTGTTAGTCCCAATGCTGTTGCAGTGGCCCACATGATGCCTGACAAGGTTTGGTTTGGATTTTACATGTGAGATACACACATCAAAAGGGTCTAACCATGATCAGGGCTGCACAGGGTAAAGCTGTGCTCAAACATCTATTCAAAATATCCTACAAACATGGGCCATGCCCTAGAGAGCTGAAATGGAACCATGCAACAAAGCCAGAGGATGCCATGAGAAAACCAAGGCATGGTTGTGCTGAGCAGAGCAAACCTCACCCCCTGCTCATGAGCTGTACCCCAAAAATGTCATTGTGGAAGAACTGTTTGTATCTTCTCCCTCAATTCTGCTTCTGGGTCAAGTCTCGGGGATTTCTCTGCCTCTGGCAAGACCCCCCATGCATGAGTGAATGTTTCTGGCAGGGGTTAATCCCAGGTGGAAGGGATTTAACAGGCATGAGCTAAATTATGATATTTAAACAGGCAACATGAATATTCGTTCATTTGTCCTACTCTTGTGCTTCATCTTGTGCCAAAAACTCTCATATATCTTTACTACTAATTTCTCCCTTCCCCTTCCTAAGGCTGTATTGAGCAAGGCAGCAAAATGCCAGTGTGTGGAATTGAGAAGATTGCCTCTGATCCTATAAAAAGGGCATCCTGCAAGTGAAAATGCCTCCCACTGGTGCCAAAAGGTGGGACACTGCTCTTTAGTCCAGGTCAGACCAAGGGGGATGTAATTTTCCACCCCTGTTTCATTACAAGCAGGGGATGACAGGGCTCAACGTGCCATGGGCCAGGCACACCTCACCTCCAGCCTTGGGTAGGGTGAGCTTTGCAGGAAAAATCTCTCAGACCTTCTGCAGGCAGTGCTTGGATTACACAGGCTCACAGCACAGCAGGGTGGTGGGAAAGCCTGACAAACCTCACCAGACAGGCTGGGGCAGAATGCAGGGTCAGCTCCTGTACCTGTTCCTGAAGATCAGGAGCATCAGTGGTACCTCAAGGGGTGCACCCAGGGCTGATTTCCCCATCCTTTGCCCCACGTTAAAGCCATGCTTGGAATTTTAAATCCCCCTGCCAAAGACATGACTATTTCACTGTGCTCATGCACTGCAAATCATCAGCTCTCAGTGTAAATCAAGAGCAAGGCAGATATGGGAAACATCAAGGATGAAGTGCCAAAGTCAGGGACAGACTGTGAAAAAAGGCTCTTAATGATTCAGAGTAATGTATTTCAGATGTTTGAGCAAACAAAGCATTCATAAACTGCAGCAGAACTGCTTCTTTCAGGCTGAATGGGGCCTTTCTTCTCAAGCTACAGATAATAGGGATTGAAGGAAGGAGAAAAGCCAAGGACACTAAACCAGGGACAGCAGTGCTGCCCTGTATTTTGAAGCAGGGAGGCACAGAAACATGTCACATTGATCCTTTGTGATGCTGCCTGGTGTGGACATTTGATTCATCTATTTTTTCCTACCTTCTTCTCTGGGCAATACCTGAGGGGATGAACTGCTCATCAAAATTTATGCTACACGTTTAAGGGGAAAGCGTCCTTCTCTCCTGCAGGTTACAGAGGTTGGAAGAAAACAGCAAGGAGATCCCTTCTTCCTCATCTCCCATTAACACAAGGCACAGGGGCCTGCACATCAGCCACGTCCCTCCTTGAACACCACCCCAAAGAGAAGTCTGGCTTCTTTGGTGATGTGGCCTCACTCCACACTGTGTGGGTAATGCCACGGGAGCTGATGGTTTGCTTGCAGCGGGACACACAAACCTGCACTTGCTCGAGGCATGAACTGCATCAAAAGCCCAGGAACTCCAAAGAGCATTTCATGACAGAAGAGATGCAAGCAGTTTCTGTTTGATGAATAGCAGAGTGTGAAAAGCTGGCATTTGTCCAGGATGTCAAGGTTAACAACAACCCTTCTATTAGAAAAAATGTTATGGGTGAATCTTAAATGGCTACAGATGGTCAGGTGTTGATTTTGTGTGTCCTTTGAAAGACAGTACTGTCAGCAAAACAGTACCTTCTAACCAAATTCTGAAGTTCAATCCCCTGTCAGCAGGAAGAGTGTTGGCTCTCCAACTGACTCATCAAAATCCTGTTCTTCAGTTTCCTCTGGTGACTTTCCATTTGAGTGCTGCTCTGGGGCTGGCTCGCCAGGGCAAGAATATCTGCACAATCCAGAGCTGGGTTTTTTTCCTCTCCCCAGTAATATTCCTTTATGGAAAGAACATAAAACCCCTTGCTTTCCAGATGGTGAGGGGAAGCAGAGACAGACGCTGTTTAGCTGCAGTTCCACGGTGTATCTGAACCAGAACCACATACATGCCCTATTTCCCAAGGTTACTCTCCCAGCCTCTCCGAGATTCCTTTATAATCCCATTCAGGGGGAATAGCTGTGTTCACTCAGCTGCCTCCTTGGAGTGCTGATCTCAAAAGGTGAGCAGGGTGGGAGCTCTCCGTGGTTGCCCTGGCCACTGTGAGGGTCTGCAGAAGGGCAGGGTGGGGACAGTCACCCAGCAAACACTCTGAGAGGGGACTGGGTTCAAACACAACCCCTGAACTAACAGCCTACCACCACAAGAACTGTCATCTTTAGCCTCTCTTCACCCTCGTGCTGTCCCATTACACTGTGAGTCACCCAAGCTGGTATTGCTGGAGTATTTGGATCCTTGCTCAGCTATTGCTTGTGCTCTGGAGACCTGCACGACTCCCCCTCCCAAGACAAGAACAGGGTGTGCTACCCCCTGGCAATGCTGCCTCTAAGTCACCTCCTTGGCTGTGCTGGCTCCTCCTTTCTTGTCTCTTTTCTATTCCAGCCAGAAGCTTTTCCTCATCCCTGTTTCCCACCGAGTGTCGTAGGGAGGGTGTCCCTCCTGCAGGTCAGGGCAGCTCTGCTGGGAGGGCTCTGCTCCTCCTGGGCTCCCTCCCAGCACATCCAGCACTGGGTGATGCACACCAACAGAACACACAATAGACTCACTCATTTATTTCCACTCGTTATTGATGACCTTTCGTGACTTTCCTAACTCCGCCTCGCTCCACCACTCCTGAGTTATGGGGTTATCCGGAACTCAGGGAAATAAATGAAGTTTCCCATCAGCCTATTGTATATCCCCATTTATTACCTTTTTATTACCAACCTTTAAAGTTTTATCCCCTAGTATCTTGCTTTACAGTGGCATAACATTCAGATGCAGGGATGTGTATGAATCAGGCCAAACCATTTTGGTTCATCTGGAGAAGAGCAGTGCTGACCCACAGCTACAAGGGCTGTTTTTTCCAAGCCATCAGACCTTGTCTAAGCCTCTACAATGACATTATGCCAATGCTCAGGCTCCTGTTTTTGTATTAAATGAGGTGCAATGGTTTTTTTATGACTATTTTATGTTAAGATCATTTGTGGAACAAGCTTTTCCATAGAAATGACAAAACACATCATACAAACCATTGGTTCAAAGGTCTGGAGATGTTCGAGGGAGAGCTGCTGGAGGGTATGATGTTTGTAGTGTTGCCTACAACAGGTTGAACAATAATCCTTTAGAAACTTCAGCTGCAGCATTTCTGAGCAAGCGCAGTGCTGCTTTAAGAACACCTTTTGTCTCTGACCTGCCACTAAAATGCCACGACACTGAAATCAGATGGTGCAGGAAGGCTCGAGGTAACACTCAAATTCTTCGTGTGTGTTTGTCGCAGGAGCTCCCCTGCTCAGGTGACCATGAAGAAGGCTGGAGCTCTCTTCCAGAAGTCTGGCATGACAGAAGATCCTGAAGGTGCAGAAATCAGCTGCTGATCAGCACAGGAAAGGTGAAACAACCAGCCCACGAGCACAGAGCCCACAGAGGGAGCATCTGCTGACTGAGACACTCGTACGACTCTTGGCAGGACAGGAATGTTAATTTATGAATCTACTTTGAACAGAAACCTGTGAGACCACCATTTAGTGCACAGTAAGAAAATCAAAGCTATTATGCCATAAGAAAACAAACACAGTGTTGTGCCTTCTCTTCTTGATCCCTCTCTCTGCATGATCATGGCAAGGAGCAGTGACAGAGCCCTGTGGAACAGGTTCTGCAGCCCTGGGACCTGCCCAAGACCAGAAAGGTTGAAGGTAGGGCATAAATAAAGGACATTTCCTCTTCCCTTCAGAGGAAAATAGTGGAATGGCCCACTGAAGCTTTCAGAAGGGGAAAGAATTGGAGACCTGATAATACTGATATATTGCCACACTTCCAAGGAGTAAGAGAGTGCTATAATAAGGAAATATGGGCAGACTTCAGAACTCAGAGCAGCTTCATAAAATAAAACAAACAGATCTTCAAAAATATTTCTCAGGCAATTAACTGAAGTCAAAATACGGAAGGAGCACTGCCTTGTTTCCAAGGGGAAAGCTAGAAAATAAATTAAAAGGACAAGAAAATTGTCTCTGATTCAAGATCACGTTCCCCAGCTCAGGGGACCATTTCTACTGGCTTCGTGGAAAGTAATTTGCTCTACAAATGCCAATGTAAATGTCCTTCCCTGGACCCAGTGAAGGTTTCTCCTTACCTGGGTCAGGGAGCTCCCCCACCCCAGTTGATGCTGAAGGGGCTTATTCCCCAGAGCTCAGAAAAAAGGAGAAGAGGGGACAGGGGACTTGTGCCAACCTTGAACCACGGCTGGGAGCTGATCCTAGAAAAGAACAGCAGAATCACAGCCCCCTTGCTGAAAGGATGCTCAAACCCATGGAACAAGAAGGAATACCAAATGCTTAAATACCCACAGCCCTTGGGAATGAAGATGAGAAATATGACCCTCTGCTCTTCACATACCAGGCTCCCCCTGCACATCACACCTGCTTCATTTGTAATGGGAAAAACCTTTCCTTAAGTATCCTTTCCTTCCATAACTCCTTGTTTTGCAAATCAGCAGCTTCCCAAGTAACATCTCCCTACAAGTCCTGTAGGAAGGGTGTGGAGGAGCTGGGCAGGAGCACACAGCCTGCTGAGGGCTTTATTGGCACTAGGGCAGAAGTCTTTTACAATCCTTTACAGGTGAATGGGGAAAACTCAAGAATGTTCACTATCACTATTGAGTATAGTTATTAGCTTTGAACGTTTTCTAAAGTAAGCCTGTCATTAAGACAAATGTCTCGTTAATGGCAGGAATTTCCCAACTGAAGCATTAAAAATCCTGCAGTGCTGCATCATGAGCTGACTCAGAAAGCTCCTCTGCCTTCCCCAGCCCCGTGTCCCAACAACCAGTGCCACCTTCTGCTCCACATCCACCCCAGAGCCTTTCCCATTGCCATTCCTACTCTCTGCAGAGCCCCCCAAGGCTCTGCCTGTGTGAGCCCTTTCTGTCTGCAGGCAAAGAGGACCTTTGCACTAACCTGGAGGGGAGGAGAAGAATGTCAGCAAAATTACATGACCCTCACAACTGAAGCTCTGCGTAAGGAAAAGGCAACCATGAAAATAAGTGGGTAAACCTCTGCTCTGCTGAAAATACTGCCCAATTTCCTGCCAGACCTTGCCCAGGTCTGTGCCATCCTCTGGCATAGCTTCCCTTAGGATCTCCTCCAGGGCTCCCCTTCTCAGCTCTCACCCCTTCCCCAACCTGCCCCAGCAGCTCCTCAAAACAACATCCCCAAAGCTCCCTGTTCCACATCACAGTTCCCTGTTCCACATCACAGCTCCCTCTGCCTTCCGCTGTTGTCATTTATAACACCCCAAAGTGACACTCTGCACTCCAGCAGAGCAGGTGGCTCCTGATGCAGGTGGTGCCCATGCCAGGACCTTGAGGCTGGAGCTGCTCTCCCCAATCCCCACAGGGACAGTCAGAGGTGCCTGTGCCTCACTGGTGGAGGCACCGAAATCCCAGAGTAATCGAGGTATTCATTTAAGCCCCTCGGTCAGACGGATTAGGTGGGATGAAGAACGGCTGCCTCAGGACATACTCGCATCACCTTTCTGTAAATAAAAGCCATGTTTTCCATTACAAAATGCAATAAAAGCAAATAAATATTTTATAGCCCTGAGGGAATCTGACATTCTTTTTTTCCCAGCTCCCTCTCCCTGCTTTGGCGCCACAGAAATGAATATTTTCAGCATTGGTATATGCTATCCATGGGATCCAGGGTCATACCAAGTGCCTGCCAGCACATACTGGGGGAAGGGTGGGTGGCAGGGCTAGATTACAAGGACTTATTTAAAGATGGAACATTTTTAAGTCTGTAACTCATGATTCCTGTATTTCATAGCCTGGTTTTTAACTTGATAACCAAAATTTAAATTGTGACAGAGGTATGCCTGAGACTCTGCTCTGAAAATGGCACCTGCAGACTGCAAAAATCACCCTGCCCTTGACATGACCTTGGCAAAGTGACTTCTATTGGAATAAGCGAGCTGCCCAGGTTCTCCTCAAAGTAACAGAAATACATCTTCTGGAATGTAATTTAAGAACTAGCTACCAGGCTGAGGGTAGTTTTGATTTTATTGATATTAGTTTAGTGAACACTGTATATTGTAAAACTGATAGAGTGGGAAAATGACTTCACTAGATATCAAATTTGATGGAGCTGGGAGCTGACTGCAAACCTAAGTATGGGAACTATCACCCAAGGAGGCACTCAGTATTTCATTGTGGATTTTTTAATGTTTCATATTCAGAATAACCTAAAACAGTGGCCCTGAAAACAATAAAATATGCTTGTGCAATACTGCCATTTATGTGCAGTTACACTTCATTATCCCTGTAATCTAACATGGTGGCTCAAAAGGAGAACATGAACATTTTCTGAGTGATTTAGCAGGATGCTTTAATGATGTATTGAAAATGAACATTGACCCTATGTAATAGGTGCTAAACTGACACTCTTAAAGCACTCCATCCGTTTCACTCAGCCTGACTATCCTCCTTAAATCATCACTGTGTCATTTTTATGATGCAGATCCATCTATTGAGACTATGGGACTGTGAAATGTCATAAAAAAGGCAATAAGAAAAAAAATAAAATTAAGTTGCAGGTGGCAAGTATTAGCATTTCAAAAATGTTCTGTTGCATTACACTATTATTCCATCTCTGTCAAGGGGCAACAAGATTCAATTCTCACCTTGAAGAGCCCGTGTTGTGGAATGCATTAGCTCAGGGCACGGGGAGCTCCTGTGCCTGCTGAAGGGCATTTGAAAAGAAAGGTAAACCATATTTAGGTCTAAATTTGATAGGACACAAGGGTCAGCCTCCCCCTCGGAGGACACAGCCACCATTCCTTCTTCCCTTCCCTGTTGTGTTCTTTAGCTCCAAGGTGTTTTAAAATTAAAGCCTTGGAACTTTGTGCTCCCCAGAAAAGCTGAAATAGCAGGCAGAGGGGCAAGGAGTTAATTGTAACCCAAAGGTCAGGCTGTGCAGCTGGCAGGGCTCTCTGGTGTTCCTGCAGTGAGACCAGGACAGCACAAAGTGAGTCCCTTCAGCTCATTTCCAACTCTCCAGCTCTAAGCTGAAGTGCGACTGGAAATGGAGTTAAATCCCCTGGAATCACCACCAGGCAGAGAAACACCTCGAGGAGGATGTCGAGGACTTTTAGTGCTGTTGAAGGGAATCTGTGAGGCTCTGAGTGGAGCCATAATTAAAAGGTGTAATTATGATTTCCTAGAGAAGAGCAGGCTGGCACTGCAGTGGTGGGATCCATCCACATCTGTGGCACCAGCAGGATTCATTCTGGCTCTCACTGAAACCTGTGGGGTTTCATTCTGGCAGACCAAACCCACTGAAATACCTGAAAAAGGTATTGTCTATCTTTCTCCAATTGATGTTTGTCTGAGTGCCTATTTTCCAGGATTTTAGGCATCTGACTATTTCCATCCAGCAGAACCTAGAAACTTCCCTCTACTGGAATATGTGAGCACCTCAAGCATTTATTCCACCCTGGGAAGAAGGATGAAGGGGATTCAGCCACCCAGCCTGAGCTGCCTGCATTTGCAGGGCACAGAAATTCCCACACTGTAACCCAAAGGGTGATTCAACTTCAGTGTCCTTGTCTCCAAAAGCACCACGACCCAAACACACATCCCTGGAAGTGTCCTAGGTGGGAATTTACCATCAGAATAAAGCTGTGTGAAAAATGAAATGAGTCAAAGAATTGGGAGGGGAAGAAGGGAACATCACTGTTTAGTGATGCCCTGAAATCTGGTGATGAGAAGCTCCCCAAAGTCTGTATGATTGTAGAATTAGGGGGTAACATTGCCCAGGATCCCCATTAGGTTCTCTCTGTTGACCACCTTGCCCTGCACACACAAAGAAACGCTGTCAAAGACTCGTAATTTTCTCAAATTTGGGTTATCTTTTTATATATATGGCAAATTCAGAAAATACAACCCTGACTCCAAGTGCAGCTCAACTGGCAGGTTTAAATCCAATCCTGCAAAACATCCAGTATTAAAGCTCCACGCTGTAGTAGCAATAACAAGATTTTTTTCTGTAGCAGGGACTAAACACTGGGCATTTCTCTAATCTCGTTACCAAAAGCTGCTGAGCAATTCTTGGGCTGTTTCGAGAGAGCAAATAAAAAAGACAAATTCATTTGCAGCAGGATCCTGGCATGGAGCATTTCAGCTCCAACAGACTGGCTTTGGCAATGCTGGAAGGACTGGAAATCAGCAATGTGTGGGCAGCCCTGAGATGAGTGTGCCCTGCCACCACCCTGCACAGGGCACCAGAGCCCCATGGGGGCTGGGCAGGGGTGGAAAGCTCCATCTTTTTCCCAAACTTCCTTCTTTTCTTGCTTTTTTTGCCCTTTCATGGCTCCTTCTGAAACCACTTTGCAATTTCAAAGCCTTGCCCCTACAAAGTCCTCTCCTCCCATCTCCAGCCCCACATCTCTTCTCCTCTCCATGACCAACCCTCTCCATTCCACTAAACCCATCACAGGATGAGAGAGTTGGGGATGATCAGACTGGAGAAGAAAAGGCTCTGGAGAGACTTTGGAGCCCCTTCCAGTGCATCAGGGGGCTCCAGGAGAGCTGGAGAGGGACCTGGGACAGGACAAGGGGGAATGGTTTTAAGCTGAAGAAGGGTGGATTTAGATTTTAGGAAGGAATCCTTCCCTGTGAGGGTGGGGAGGACCTGGCACGGGTTGCCCAGAGAGGCTGTGGCTGCCCCAGCTTATGGTGACTCTCAAGTTCTTGAACTGGCAGACTCTGGAATAGCCTTCCAGATGTTCCCAGGAGGTGAAGGGGTGAATTCCTGGATATACAGATGCACACATGGTCAGACACCCCTAAAGCTCACATCAGTACAGGCATTTCCCCCTAAACACTTCCAGTTCCCAAATGGAAATGCATAATAAACACTTTTCCTTCAACGAGCCTGAGATCTGTGCAGGGAGTGAATTGGGAGTGATTCACTCCCACAGCAAGGAATTTGCAAACCACATTCTAACTGTTTACTATATCAAACAGCTTAAATTATGGCTGCATTTTATCTCCCCATTCACAGAAGGCTGGCTCTTCCTGCCCAGGCATTCATCTAAAGGGATTCTGCCTGTGCTGCTTCCCCCATGGCTGGGAGCAGGAGGCTTCAGTCAGCAATTTCACTCCTGGAATAGATTTTATTTCTATGGGTTCTGGAGTACGTGCTACTCACTAATAAATAAGCACTAACCATGCCAGGACGATTAAAGATCAATTAAACTACAATAAATTTTCCAATAGATTGTGGCAACAGAAGGTGGTTGTGCTTCTCAGCCCAAGGGCTGAACCTCATAACGCTGGAAAAGACAAATGATAAAGTGTTTTCCTGGTTGACTCAATGGAAGATGGTCTGTTTGTGTACAGTGAGAGGGGAGAAGGACAGAAAGGAGGTGGAGGGTGGGAAGGGCCCAGAATTCCCCATGCTGTGCTGCCAGCAGGGCACTCTGTATTGCCCTTGAGCTTCCTGAGGGATGCATTGAATTTGTGCCCTTTATTCCTATCAAAGTCAAGCAGGAAAGTCCATTTCAGGACTTACATATAAAATTACATGTTTAGATGCATCTGACTTCCCAGCTGCATTTCTGCTAGCAAGCAGCAAGCTGACAAGGTAACTCACACAAAGCTGGTCCTGTGGGCCAGTGGGGTATTTTTTGTACCTGCAGCATTCCCAGCAAATGCTTTACCTGCCAGCAATTGGCATGAGGGGTGATGGAGTTGTGTGAGCTCTACAAAAGTAAGTCATCAAATCTCCAGGGCCAACAAATCTCCATCACACTGGAGCCAACCTGCTCCAAAACCACATCCCCTGCTGAGGCAAGAGACCCAGCAAGTGTCACCAATCCTAAATGCACATCAGTAAGTTTAAGTAATTGACCACCAGCAACAAAACCCTCTCCCTCAGCCCAGAGGAGTTTGGCTCTGATGCGCAAACACCCAATCCTCAGACAGGGAAGGAACTAAAGCCTTTCCATGTGATCATTACTTCTGTATCCTGGCAGACTTATGCAAAATACATTATAGCTTATGGCTGCACTTAAGGCAGCCCCCAGTGCTGCTGCTGTTGGGAAGAAACATTTAAAACTGACAACAAACACTTTCCAGCACACATCACAGAGAAGCTTTAGGGCACAGCAGAGCCAAGCACCACCAAATCACCATTTCTGAGAGTCAGTGGCACACAGACCCTCCCAGGTCTTTAACCCAGCACCAGATCACAGCATTTCAGCTGGCTCAGGCTTTAAGTGTGTTTTAATCATCCTATTATTCTTATTATTGTAATATATTAGTGAGATATTAGATTGCAATTCAATTAAAAATTTTCATCTGCAGATAATTTGTCCCGTTCTCATTACTAATGGAATATTGCAGCCTGGTTGGCATTTTCATACAGCAATGCAACTTGCTGTACTTATCCAGAAAAATATCAATTATATTTCATCCCTTGACAGCCATTGGAAAAGCTGGATACATCTTGTGCTTTGTTTTGTCCACCCTGTGCTGGGGGAACATTTAAACTGGGACTTACTGTGTCACCATCACTGTGCTGGGAGGTGCCCCCAGGACCAGCACTGGGGGAGCAGAAGTGGCTGCACATTGGGCTCTCCCCAACTTATACCCAGAGTGACCCCAGGGAGCAGCTGGATGTGTAGGCAATAATAAGAATATTAGAGTGATAAAATGGTATTTAAATATTAAATGCTTAAAAGCAGTGGTGGATAAAAGGCCTTCAGCAAGTTATTCCAAGATTTTCAGAAGTCTTCTGGTTATCCAGGGGGCTGAGGGACAAAGTGTAAATTGAAGGTGGGTGCCTGCCAGGAAAAGGCTGTGATAGAGGCCCAGCAGTGCTGAGCTCCAGCAGCAAATCTGCCTTGTCTGCGTGCCATTTATAGGGGCATAAAATGAGCTTTGCTGCTGCAGCTTAAACCAGCCCTCACTGAAATACCTATCCTGGCAAAACACGAATGTGCTGAGTCCAAGGCATCGATGCTGGGGTCATTTCAGGTATAAAAATAGTAGAGAAAACCTTGCACCCAGGAAGGTGGAACCTGCCCTGCTCAGTGTTCTCACTGCCTGCAATGGAAAACAACCAGAAATGGTTCCTGTGCCCGAATAACTGGGGGTAAATTACAGGTACAAAGAAGCAAAGTGTTGTTTCTCATTCTTCTCCCTAAATCTATGGCCTCACACCGTGTCACTCCCTGCTGGCTGCATCTCCTGGACATGGGGAGGTCAGACAGAGAGAGGGGTGAGCCATGTCTTTGGTCCTGGGTGGATTTTGAGAACAAAAGGCTGCAACCACCCCCAATTTCCACTTATGCATCAGCAGTGCCGCCTGTGCAGCCTGACCAGCTGCATCCCACCCTGGCTCTGGAGGGTGAGGGTGTTGCACAGCTCGAGCAACAGGATGCACACACTTACAGTTCCCAGCTGATGAAGCACACTGCATAGCAATTTGCATCAGAAATTAAAAAGATGCATTCCAATGAGTTTCTGTGAGCTGGAGTTTTGCAGGTGCCAGGAGAGAGCCACGTTCCCTGAGCAAACAGCAGCATTTCTGCTGGTGGGCTTTAGGCACAAGGTTACCCAGCCCCTGCCTGCCTTGGTGACCAGGGCTGAGAGATGGCTCTGCTCTCCCCTAATTAGAGGCAGATAATCACTGTGACAGCGCTAAATGTTACTGAACACCGTAAATTTCAGATTACAAATATTATAGTGTGGGTTTTACTGCTGTGTCAAAGCCCTCTGAAGCGAATTCCACCCTTGGATGATGAAGGAAGGTTTTAAAGACTTGCCTTGTAAAAACTGACACAAAGCCCAGACAAGGTTACTCCAAGGCTCAGAGATCTAATTAGCAGGCTGCTGTTTAAGCAGAGCATGCCTCCAACTTTCTGGTTATGGTTCTTGCATCGTGTTTAAATTCCAGCAATACACATAAAGCAGCAATTCAGCATTAATGCCCTGCTGGATATTACAGCTTTATTTTCATTTAGGTTGCATGAGTACAGAGAAACTCCAAATCTAGGAATTTACATTACTTGCTAGGTAAATTACAGATTTTGGAGGGTTTTTTCTAATTGCACAGTCACGAATAAAGCTTTTTGAATTTCCAATTACTACAAGCCAGATTTAACCCAATGGAAGGGCTTAAAAGAGATTTTATGAGATTCACAGAGGGACCTCAACCCACTGAAGAAATGGACCACCGGGAACTTCGTGAAGTTAAGCAAAGAGAATTGTCAAAAAAGGAAAAAAGGCTGCTCCTTCTCACAGGATGGAGAGGTGTGACTTGCCCAAAGCCCAGCCTGTGCTCTCCTGGGACAGCTGCAAGAAGAGCCAGCTCAGGTATGGACTTGTGGCACTGCTGCCCACCCTGAGACCCTCCCTTCAGCTCTGCCCTGAGGAGCTGGGGCTGCCCCAGCCCTGGGAGTGTCCCAGGCCAGGTTGGATGGGGTTTGGAGCACCCTGGGACAGTGGAAGGTGTCCCTGCCCATGGCAGGGGTGGCACTGGGTGAGCTGTAAGGTCCCTTCCAAGCCAAACCACGCTGTGATTTTCTCTGATCGAGGAACAAATTAATATAATCTAAAAATGAGGCTCTGCTTTAGGAGACCACCCCGTTCCTCTGAGCTCTCTCCAAAGCTTTGCCCACTTCCTCTCCATTGAGCTAATGGGATTTTCAGGCTTTCCAGCAAAGGTCAATGCTCCTGAGCACAACTTCAATACTCAGCAACTGAGTTCTCCTCACAACTTCAGAGGGAAGACAAGCAGGGTGTTAAATAACCAGCCTACCATCTTTCCACTCCTACTGTTGCAAATTGAGAGCTTTCCACGACAGCCCCATTATTAATGCTATAAATCTGTTCCCCATTTTATTCAAACACGCAGACAGGGATCCATGACCCTTGTGACAGGTAATTTACTTTAAGGGACTTAGAGGAGAAACCTTGTAAATCAGTTTGCCATTTTTTAAAAGGTAAAACTCTCAGCTTGAGCTGAAATAACTTAAATTATCTGCCTTTCTATGCCTCCTAGAGTGGGGAAGAACCAGGAGTTTAAGAATTGTGTTGGGATTTTATTAGTGCCTGAGACACTGGGATAGTTTGCTGCACTTGAGTGCTTTCTGTGCTTTGAGAAAAGATATCCAAAATAATTTATCATCTGTAATGTTTGCACCAAGCATTTGTTCTCATCGATCCTTTTCATGCACAAATGAAAAATAAAGATGTGAATGCATTTTTCTGATGTGTGCATTTTTTTTCTTTCTGATCACTGAGCAAAGAACTCTGATTTCTCTTTTCAGGGTGCAGAATAAAGCCCTGAGCACTGGGTTTCTCTTCTGAAGCTGGCACAGCTCTTTCTCCTGGGCTGGGATAAAGATACCTTGGGCATTCCCTGCCAGTGCCCAGGTTTGTACCCCTTGAACTCACACTTGATTTGCAAATGTAGTGAGTGAACAGACACTTCAGGTTTGTCCCCACAACAGATCTGTATATTCAGGCCCTAAACAGGATTTGACAAATTTACCAAACTCATCAACAGCTAAAAAAGGGGCAGGATTTTGTGGCTTCACTCGATGCAGGATTGTAAATCAGGGTGGTCTAACCTTTCTTCCCCCAAACCCCTGCCTCTGATTTGGCTTTTTATTCTCTTTTGGTTATTTATTAACATTTATTCATTATTATTTCTTTCCTTCCTCTTTTTTTTTTAACACCATTTGGATTTTTAAATATTTAGAAGAACATCTTTTATGAACTTCAGAGATGCCCAAGCAGATCTCCCTCTCTCACTGAGCAGCCACTGACAACCTGCCCTCTTGCTTCTGAACTCCCACCATGAATTGATGTCCTTTTTTGGAGGTCTAAATGCCCATGAAAACATGACCTGATGTTCTCTGGTGCTCCCTGTAGCAAAGAGTGGGCACAATGTGGCTTAGGACTGATAGGACCATCTTTTTTACCTTCTGCATAAATCCAGAGGGGGGAGGAACACACCATGACCTCAGCCTTGCTGAGGTAAACAAGAACAACTTGCATTTCATTAATTAAATTTGGGGGTTTAAATGGCAAATGGAGAAGGAGAACCTTCTCCAGCTTGGCACACGCCCGTGCCCAGCTCTGCTCTTCAGTGTCATTTTGCATTCAGGAAATAAACCAAAGATGTAATTGGAAAACTTGAAATGAATTTTAAACCCATTAGCGACAGCATAATATTTACCCCAAATGACAATGTTTCTCATGAGATAAGAAAAGCACACAGGGTGCTTTGGCAGCAGTTCTGCCCTGGAATGAGTGAGCAGAGGAGGCAGCTGGGGGGGCACTGCAGGATCTCCCCACTGGGGCTGGGACGAGGAGCAGAAACTGCCTGAAATCCATACCTGGCAAAGAATTCCTTAGCAGAGGCAAAAAGCAATTTTCCCTACAAGTTCTACAGCACTTCATTTGTGAAATGACAACACCACCAGAGTGCCAGAGCCCTTTGGGGCAGCTGGGCTGTTTGCTGAGCTCTTGCTTCTCCATCAGCAAACGCCTTCAACAGAACACACGTGGCATGGGCACTGGCAAATAAACTTATTCATGTTTGTGGAGAAGGTCTGAACAGAAGGTCTTGGAAGAATATGGGGGATGGCTGGATTAACATTAGGCATTCTTAAAGTACTATAAAAAATATACAATCACACATATATATATACAGATAATTATTGTGCTAGAGAGCATCCTGAGCCCTAATTCAGGCATCCAGGAACCCAGAAATGATCACTTCCATTGCTGCTCCTCACACAACACAATCAATCTGTCTGCTGATTCAATAGACAAGAGGCTTAAACAATTCTTTTTTTCTATCACAGTAATTATTTTTGGTGTCCAAAGGAGGCCAGGAGGAAAAACAAAATTGAGAGATGGAAAAAGAAATCTCCAAAGAGCTGAGATCATATCACAGCAGGAGTCTTTGTTCTCCAGCCTGTGCCAGTGGGGAATACAGAGCTGTACAACTCAGCACACACCAATAAACCAAGCAGCACTACCCAAAGAACCCCAAGGGGAGTGTTAGGCTCAGAATACCCTGTCCACTATCATTTACCCTCATCTCTGTAGGATTCTGGTTCCTCTCTGCACTGCTCAGCCCTGGATTAGATATCCCTGCCTGAATAAAGAAGCCTCCCCAGTGAGTGTAAGGCAAAGGCAGGTGGCACACCCTGACTCTGTTTCTGATCACTGCTCACCAGGGTCAGGCTGTTCCAGCAAACACAGTGCTTCTCCCCAGCCCAGGGGCTCCCTGCCCACTGCCTGCTCCACAGCATCCCTCCTAAACCAGCAATCCCCTCTTCAGTCTCCTACTGAAAGCCACAGGCTGAAGTTCTCTGAGAGAATCGTATAAATATCCTCATTTTCCAAGCAAGAATCCTGTGAGGCACCAGCTGGTCCCTTTTCAGCTCCCTCCAACACAAAAGTGCTGAGCCCTTTCACTGCTGCACAGAGCACCCAGCTCTGCTCCTTCCCCTCATCCTCCTAAATCCCTTTGCACCTTGGGAAGAACAAGTTCCTGCTGGGACTTCCACTAACCACCCTCCCTTATTCTTACAAGATTTCTCACACTCTACAGGCTACTGCTACATTTATCTCCCACAATTGTTGAAGAGTCAAAAAGGATGGTGTCTGAACCTTTATATGGTTTCCAGGTCTGATATATGAATCCTTCCAAGTTTACTTCCCTGGAGCTTCACAGTCATGTTCTTTCACACAAAATATTTGCCAAACACCCCCACCTGGTGCTCCCTAAATGTCACCATCCCCTAATCCAGGCATGACAATGAGCCCAGCAGTGTGTGCAGTGCAGGGGGTGTGATCACCCCGTTCTGAAATGGTTCACACTGATGCCGTTCAGGGAAGGAACTAAAAATCCCACTACAAACCAAGTGATTAATTTTCAGATATCTGAAGTTATTGCACTGTGGTGTTCTCTGCAGGCCAGCTCACCTCAGAAGGCAGGGAGCACCTCTGCAGTTACTGGGAGCACTGGCATCATCCAACCTTCAGGACCTGGTGAGTGGCCAAGTGATGTGCCCGTGGTGGATTCCCAGAGCCAGGCTGGGTGGGACAGTGCCCAGAGGGGCAGTGCCAGGCACTCCTGAATTCTGCTGCTGAAAACACACCCCACTGGGCACCAGCACCCAGATATGGAGCCCAAGGAACCTCCAGTCGAGTCGAACAGAAGGCAGAGGGGGAAAAGCCTTTCTGTGGGCATTAAGTCATGTAAAAATTAAATCTGTCTCCTCTGAAAACATCTCTGACCTTTTGGTTTGAGAGGAAGTTTGGATGTTGGGGTTGCACACGGAAATGAGAAGACACAAACTGTCCACTTGCATGGAGAGGTATGGGTAGGAGGAGAGAAAAGGGCAAAGCTTAATACAAGATACATTTGTAAAAATGAAGGGTTTCTTAAAATTAAAAATGTATTTTCATCTTTTAAATTAGATCTGGTTTACGGAGGATGGGCACTCAGTGCCACACACTCAGCCTAATAAATATTTTATGCTAAAGTTGGAGGGAAAGGAGGAAGACACACATTCCAGGACTGCACCTCAATTTCTAAAACTGAAGACTAACCCAGCTCTGTGTTTACAGCAATCAGCCCATTCCTGGGGGGCCAGAAGTGTTCTGGTAAACTACAGCTGACACACACAATGAACAATTCAATTTCTTCAAGATTCAATAAATGATAATCTAAAGGGTGAAGTTCCTGCTGCTGACAGCTGCCAGGTGAGAAAGGGATTTGCTTTTATTAAAGACAGAGAAAGAACCAGGAGGTTTTTATTCACTGGGATCTAAGCAAATATATGCTGACAAGTTTAACATTTGGGTTTGTTCATTTTTTTGGAGTATTGTCTTGGTTAATTTTTTTTTTCCTGTGAGGTTAAAAAATGACCAGGTCAGTTTGGAGGGGGCTTGGAGCACCCTGGGCTGGTGGAAGGTGTTGCTGCACATGGCAGGGGCTGGAACAAGATGAACTTTGAAGGTCATTTCTTCCCCAAAGAGCTCCACGATTCTGTGACTCTGCTGCTGACAGCAGTGAGTTGCTGTTCACAACAGAGCTCATGACTTCAACCTGTCATATTTAATACTCTCCTAAAATGAAACTATAGGCACCTCCACACAGGTAATTCCATTCCTACACAAAGGCTACTTTCAGACCATCAGGACTCACACAAACTTGAGAGTTTTAAAGCATTTTTCTCCCTCCTCTGAGCACCTGAAACTGCCCAGCAAATTCCTGCAGAGCCAGCAAAGACTCAAACACCACGAGGATGGGCAACTTGGAACTCCATTAGGCTGTTATTAATGTTAAGTCTGTGACAAATCTACTAAGTCCTGTAAAGCCCCATAAATGGCTTGCCAGCCTGTAAGAACAGCCCATGGTCCAACCACCTTGTGCAGTAATTTATACTCCTCTGTAACAGATTTGGTTTGTGTAAGTGTTAAACCTGTGACCAGAATGATTTAAAACTACATTAGAAAATACACTGTGTTCTTCCCACTTTGTAACTACAAAAAATCCTCTTTATAAGCTTATTAATCTCTATGAAAAAGGGCACATATTTTGAGAGTTCTCCAGCAAAGGCTGTGTTTGCATCAATTTTTTTAAAAAATCACAATCAAGCAACCAACCAAAACCAAAACCCCACTGTGAAACTCGTAACTCCTGGAAACTGGCACTTCATCCTTTTACTCAAAATATTGCTGGCCATCTGGAAGTTATTAGGTACAGTAACAATTTCAACTTTGCCTCCAGTCTACATTTTTCCTCTGGGTCACTCATGAAACACTTTTAATCCTATAAAATAGGAATCTAATTCCAAAAGTATTGATTCCAGGTATCTTTTGCTCTCTCTGACAGCAGGCACTCTCTCTGCTGGGCTGGTTCCATGCACAGCTCCTCTGCACACCCAGGCAGATGCACACCCTGATCCCACAGGGGCAAGACGTGGAATCCCAACCCCTTGGATTGGGAAGGACCTTAAAGCCTTGGTGACATTTCACAGCCATGGGAATATTTGAAAGGAGGTAAAGTTTCAAAGTAGGAGTCACAGAGAAGTCCTCAATCAGTCCTGCAGTATTAGCAGTGAATAAAAGGCACGTTTTTTTGTCTTCTGGATGAATGGGAAACTTGGGGAGTTCTCAATCAACTATAAATATTAAAATGCTCATATAACTCTTCACAGTACAGGTATAAATTATGGCTACTTGGCCAAGTTCCAGCTTAGTTAATTACAATCTCACATAAAATAATATCCTGTCTAATTTAATTGGAGTATGACATAATAGGGGATTTATATTAATCAGAAAATTCTGGAATAATAATTCATTTAAGGAGCGATTTCATTACAGAATTCTATCTATTAGTGGCAGTTTTCTCTGAAAATGTAAGCTGTAACCACCAGCTTATTATTTCTGCAGTGATCTGTCTTTGGCTTTATACGATTCACATCCCTGTAGCACATGAGGATCTTCTATGTGAAATCAATAGCAATATCAAACCCCATAACTGGATAATGAAGTTTCTACAACGACAGCAGAGCTGAGATCTCTTCTCTTTACACCCTTGTTCTCTTCTGCTGTCATTTTAATTTCAGGGCTCTGCTTGTGTGGGATTTTTTCATGTTGTTTTTGCTGGGTTTTTTTACAACCACACAAACACTTGTAAAAGGACTCTTGCAGAATTTGACATCAGATTTTTCTGTCATGGATCAAATCCTTAAAGAGCAACCAAATCACTGCTGAGCCAAGAGAACAGGGCGATGAAGAGAGAGTTTAATGGAAGGAGGAGAACAAATATTGGTACCACAATCCTAGAAATCAATTCATGACAACAACAAGCAGCTACTTGGCATCAGTGCCCAGGACAGCTGCTGTGCCCATGGGTGCTCCCCACCTCTTCACCACAGTGAGCAGAGCAGCCCTGGGCTCCTTCCACACAGACACACCCTGGCTGTACATCAGAGGAACTCCAGTGACCCCAGCAGCAATGCCAGGCCACTGATGGTACATGGCCCTTGGCACCTGAACACCTCAAAACAGCAGCAGGGCATCAAGTGATGCTCTTGGGGCTCGAGGCTGCAGGGAGGGATGGATGGATGGGTGGGTGGGTGGATGGATGAAGGGATGGATGGAGGGATGGATGGAGGGATGGAGGG
>WBMV01005601.1:40901-99907 GCA_013396655.1 Campylorhamphus procurvoides | reverse complement strand
GAGGGAGGGAGGGAGGGAGGGAGGGAGGGAGGGAGGGATGGATGGATGGATGGATGGATGGATGCTGCCCAAAGCACCCAAGCCCCTGCTGTCCACCCTGCTGCTGGGCTGCCCATAATACACATGACACACAAAACTGGGGCTCCAAGCCAAAATCCTGCTGCACGTGAGGGTCTCACCATTTGCTACATCCAGCCAAGAGGCACCCAGTGCTTGGGGCAGCTGGTTCCCTGCTGTGCTCGGTGCTCTGTGGGGTATCCAGCCTGAACTGTGCATGAGCCACAGGCTGGGTAATAAACCCCAGGATTTGTGTGGCTCCTGCAAATAAACCAACCCAGAAGCTGCTGCTGCTCTGAGGAGTTTACAGCAGAAAGGAAAGCCTGGTGGCAGCAGGTAGCAGCATGGAGTGTGCTGGGAGTGGCGTGGCTCCCACCCCAGACACACATCCTCCCCTTTTATTTAATGCTGGCAAAATAAATTTTATTGTAGCAAGAAGCTTAGATAATTTCTTCACTGAGGTTAGGTGATGCTTTGACTACACTGACTGCTACCTCCAGCAATAATGCCTTAAATCTCCCTGGGCAGGCTTTGATGGCACAGTAATAAAACTGCCTGTGCCCTGTTTATACCCCAGGTGCTTCCCCTGCAGCAACAGTGATGAACAACACGCTTCATTTGCCCTACTGGGGGAACACCCTTGCCTGTCAGCCCTGTCTGCTCACCGTTTCTTTCCTTCCCTTTTATTGTTGGAACAGCAGAGTTGGAGTTGCTGGCTCTGGCTGGCAGGTCCCAGAGGGTTTGCACATCAGCCACCAGGACTCTGGATCACTGAGGGAGCTCTCTCTGCAAGGCTTTCTGTGTTTTTGCCAGCCTAGGGGGGTTGAGACCCTGTCTCTCCAGCAGAGAATCCTGGACATCATTTCTCCATCTTGACTACACAGCTCAAATGCCCATCTCATTTACATCAAGCAAGACAAGGGGATTCTGGCCCCCAGGGAGCCCAAAGCCCTAATTTCATTTCATTTAGCCTGCAGTCACAAGAGTTTTTTTCTGTTGAATTATGACTGGGTAGCATTAAGATGTATGGCCTGCCAAATATGTTTAAATGACTTTCTGGTCCCATCACCACCAGAAGAAAGCTAACAGGGTCTGTCCAATCTATCTAAATACAGATGGGAGGGAGCTGGGAGGAGACTGCAGCATTTAATGAAGCAGTAAAGAACTGAGGCTTTCAAAAGGGATGATAGACCCTAAATAAGTAAATATAAAATGGCAACAGTGGTCTGAATGCCTAATTACATTGTCACCATAGGCCTCTTCCAAGCAATTGTATGTGTTTATTCTCTCTGGTCTCTAGGCAGACACAAACAATCCTGAAGTGACACGGTCCTCTGACTGAAGCAACCGCAAAAATTGATTAAAAATACAAAAATCCTCAAAAAAAGCTGCATAGGACCCACAGCTCTCTTGTTATCTTCCATCAGAGCAGAATGGTCCATCTGGAACATGAGATAAAGGACACGGCCAAAGAAATGCCACCTCAGCCTCAGGACACATCACACCCTGCAGGTTCTCACCATCCTTGCATGTCCAAGCACAACCAGATAGTATTTATTGTTTAGGTAAAATAGACCCCTTATGTGATGAGGAAGGGCCACAAAACCACCATGGGAAAGCTGCTTTGGTTTTTAAAGGCACGATGGGCAAAGGGAAACCAAAGAGAGAGGAAACAATAACTCCTTACGGTCTCCTGTTGTTGGAATTGCTAGAAATAATGTCATTAAGAAATAATAGGGAAAACTTGTTTTATTCTTCACCTGCTATCTTTGAGGAGAGAAAAATATGGAAACAGTGCCGGAAAAAGAAAATGGTTTGAATTGTGTTTTTATGCAAAGAAAGTAAACTCCATGTCCTCTCTTCACATATTTCTGCTTGCCCATAGATGTAATAAAAAGCTGACTGCTGAAAGCTTTTCATCCCTCCCAGAAAAGAAGAGACTACAAGAGAAATGAGTTCTCTAAATAATTCTAAGCAGTCGATTTGTTAAGCAATGATGCACGTTCGCTCCACTCGGAGCACCAGAGCAATCCCAACCAGGCTGCAAAGTGCCACGTAAGCTGCAGCAGGATTAATTATTTTATATTGCAATGGCTGGAAGTAAGGAGAGCAAAAGAATTAAATGGGATTTTATGTTTTCAGCCAGCAAGGATGCTGCTCAGGCTATTGGCTTCTGTAAGTGAAGAGACAGCTTAAAGGAAGATGAATTGTCCTCCCTGGCCTTCCACTGATTTAACCTCTTCGAATCCAAATGCTCAGCCATGAGCAGAGCAGAGCTGAGTGGTTTGAAACAGAGCTGTGGGGAGAGGTGTTTCAGCTGCACTGGGGGAGCTGCTTGAACCCTTATTCTTGAACATCTTTCAAGAAAAAAGAACAAGTGAGCAGTAAATATCCTGTGATTGACCAGGGTCACAGCAAAGTCGTTCTGCTCTTACTATTATTACAAATTAGTACAGCAAGAAGGAAACTTAACAACCAACATCTGAGCCTCTGCTTAGGGAGGAGCATCTCTCAGCACTGGAACTGAAGCAGGGTTTTTCTATGCAGCAGCAGTCCAAGGTGGGCTGGCTTTGGCATCTCAGATATGTGAGCTCCCAAGGATGTTCTCTGCCTGCAGGAAGCTTGGCAGCACCTTCTCCTGCTGTGCTCCCCCATGTGTCTCCAGGCAGTGAGTTTATTCTCCAGTGTTTCCCTCAGCTGGGACTAAAAGGTAATTTTTGTTTCCTTTTCAGTTGCTTTTCATGACATTTGGCACATTTCAAATTTTTGCCTCTCATCAGACGTGAGTGAACTAATCCACAGGCCCAGCAATTTTAAGGGAGGTTCTTTCTACACTGGAGAGCACGGGGACATCAGAGTGCCCACAACCAGAGGAGGAGGAGGAGGACATGGCAAGTCCTGCAACAGAGGTGTTTAGGAGGACTTAAGTGGTGAAAAGATGGGTTTTTTCTTGCTCTGGTTAGAAAGAGATCTGTGAGATAAGAGACAAAGTTACCCTTGACTTTTCCAGCTTTTCAGTGCCTGTGAATTGAAGAGAGATGCTACAGCCCCTGACAGCTGAGACCCACCTGCTACTGACCCAGAATAATTTCTGAGCATCAAAAAAAGTCTTCAAACATCTTCTGGTCACCCAGAGTACATCATTTCATGAGTGATGCCAGGAGGAGGCTTAGAAATCCCTTAATTTGCCAAAATAGCAATAGTTAATGTTCCTCTTCTGCCTTAATATGAAAATCTTTCCCTTTATTTCCATCAGAGTAGAAAAGGCAGGTATGGAAAAAAAAATAGGAGATTTGAGAAGAGGAAGCCAGGCATGTGCAGTGTGGGGGTGGAGATGGTGGTGGCCCAGCAGGCTGAGGCATGGGATGGAAAGCCACCTGGGACCATGTTACTGCACTTTGTTCTCCTGCTGAAGGCAGGGAGGGAGTAAAAAAAGTATAAATCAGCAGCCTCTTTCCTCCTCGTGCTGTTCTCCCTGCAGGGCTGTTAGGGGTTTATTTATTTATTTCCAAGGCAGCTGCCCAGTGATCGATGCCCTGTTGATTTTATGGAGTGGGCAGAAAAAATGGGTCGAAAGGAGGTTTCTTGGCACCTGAGACTGCAAATATTTATAGACAAGTGAGTTGTGACACAGGAGGAATTCCAGGAACAAGTAAACGAGCTTTTTAAAAATGATTAAAGGTACAGGCATATGTGAGGGGAATTGGATCACCAGAGGTCACAGAACCACAGAAGGGTTTGGGTTGGAAGGGACCTTAAAGAGCATCCAGTGCCACCCTCTGCCAGAAGCAGGGACACCTTCCACTGTCCCAGGTTGCTCCAAACCCCATCCAACCTGGCCCGGGACACTTCCAGGGCTGGGGCAGCCACAGCTTCTCTGGGCACCCTGTTATTCCAGCTTGAAACTGGAACAGACTCTCAGAGTGTGCAGAATCTGTATTTCAAACACAAACCTGATCTAAGAGATTTACAGGAAATACCACATTCAAAGTCAGCCACGGCTGGGTTTTTGGGCTCTGGGTGCTGGGTAGGTCAGCTGGGAGCAGCAGCACAGCCCTGCTCTAACCCAGGACTCACCCAGGCTCCAACACCAAAACCACCCAGGAGACCAATTAAATAAAACTTCAGCACAGCAAAATCATCTTGGTTACTCTGACTGATTATCAGGTAATTCTTCACAGGATAATTGCAAGGGAAAACTGAGGCTCAGACAGCACTTGTAGTGTCACCACACAGGTGTCACAACACCTGCAGCACTCGCTGGGCCACCTCCAGAGCGCAGCACTGCTCACCTCCACCACACTGAGACACAGCTACTATTTCAAACAACTTCAAATGGCCTTTTTCTGGCAGCTTTTGGTGCTGGAATTTGAAATTAGCTGGGCCTCTCAACCCAGTTCCTGTGGGGCATCGCCTGCAAAAACTAATAACTACAGCAATAATAACCATAGGAAGTCAAACATCCCCACAAGTCCTATAACTGCTTCATAAGATATTTCAACCTCTTCTATGAGCAACTTGTCTCTAATCCTCAGAGTAAATTATCCAGTGGGCTGACATGAGACACGTAATGAAATTGCTTTGCCACTGGCCCTGTTGATTTCTTCGGAGTTTCTTTCATTAGAGGAAATTAGTGGATCAGGTAACACTTATTGGAGCAGGTTTTGTTTCACGGGGCTCTTCCAAGGCCAGATGGAAGATCTGTACTCAGAGAGGGGCTGCACAGGGGTGAAGGTGATGCCTCTGGACAGTGTGGGACCAAGAGCCCCAGCTTTCCTCTTCCCTTCCCTCTTGCTTTCTCCTTAAAGGAAATGACACCTGCCAGCTCTTCCCTCACCTGATGTTTAACAGAAGGAGAGCTGATCAGTGAAGGCTCCGAGCTGCTGAGCCACTCCCAAGAGCCAGGAGAATGAAGTAACCTGCCACTCTTTTCTGCACTTGCAGAGCTCCTGGCCACACGATGCCTGGTGCAGGGCAAATCTTTTATTCCCCCATGTCTGCTGTTAAAGAGCTCTGGCAGAGCAGGAATCCAGCAGTTCAGTGCTTCTATCTGCTCAACAGACTTCTGGCATAATTGTATTAGTGCCTCACTGCAGGGCTTGGAAAGGGAGATGTGAAAAGCAGCTCCTTGCCATGGGTTTATGTGTTTGCTGAGGGCCTGTTTATGTGCTGAACACAAACCTTGGTATTTGCAGCTCCCACCATTGGTTTAATGCATCATGTTCAGAGGCCACCTGTGCTGATGCATCGCAGCACTGAGGGGGTTGCTCTCACCATCTGAGGAAGGAAAGAACGTTTTTCTGAGCCAAATTCCCCCATCAGTGCTCTTGCTTTGCTGAGATCGAGTCAGTGAGGCTGCAGGATGAGGGCAAGGTGGAAGGGGAGGGAAGGAGGAGGCCCCAGCTGTGCTCACCTGGGTGGCAGCAGCCAAGTTTGCTCTTTTATGTCCTGAGCATCCCTCTCCTTCCCGGCTGATGCCGGAGGGATGAGCTGCTCTCCGGAGGAGTTTGTGCATCAGCAGCCCCTCCAGCGCCCACTCTCTGTATTTCTGCCATGTCAGGATGTTTTGCTATTGCCAAAAAACTCCTGCCTGGCAAAGAAAATGCATTTTCAGTCTGCCCTAAAGCTCTTTGACTCGGTGGGTGTCCACGGAGCACTGCAAGATGAATGCACACTCTGTCCATTACAAACTGCTTTCATCTTCCATTCAGCTCCAGCCACTGGATGTCAATGGATTAATTACGATCCACAGTGCCTGTTCATCCCATTACACTGAGGTATTCAATAAATCCCAATTAACATATTGGAGTCCTTCCATGAATGCATCTTGGAGTGAATGGGTTCATAAAAATACTTCTTAAAACAAAATAAGGAGGATAATAGCAATTCTGTAACAAATTTAGCCTCATATACATCTCATATTTTAGCAGATGATTGGTTAGCAAATTGTATTAAAAGCCACACAGCTCCATTAGACCTGCCAGAAGATGCATTACAGCTCAGAGAAGACTCCAAGCCAGTCTACCTCGGGACACACGTGCACTGAATATAGAGCAGTGGTGAAAAAAGCCAATTGTAATTAGTATTAAACCAAGGGGAGATGTGCTAAAACAGCCAGAACATTTTATACCTTCTTGAGCCTGTAAATAACCATATGGGCTGGTCCAAGGGCTGGGGATGAGTTTGGTGGTGACCAGAGAGCTCCAGGAGTTCAGGATGGACAGGGCAGATTTTACACTGTTCACTGCAGGAGAATCTGACATGGAGCTCTTGCTGTTGCTACACTGAACAGCAGCTCCCTGAAGAGAAGAGATTGAAGGCAACAGCCTCTGCTATCAGTAATGACCAAATGCAACCAGATGCTATCACTCCTCCTGAAAGAACTTTGCCTCCGGGTCCTACAGGAACATAAACCCTATCTAGTGGTGCTTGCATATCAGCTACAGATGTCAGCTACTGACAAGCTCTTGTTTGAGTTTTTAGGGCAGAAAAAGGAGGTTTGGTTCCAGCTGGTTTAGTCTGTTGATGAATCTGGGCTGCCCTGCAGCAGGAAGATGTGCAGGATGGGAGGTCCGTGCCTCCCACCCCAGCCAAGGTGTCCCCAACAGGCAACCAAAGCTTCTCACTGCAGAACCAGCAGGTTAAAGAGAAACACATTGGCTTCCTAAGAATAATAAAGATATGAGATTCCCACCCTGCCAATCAGGCCCTGGCCAATGGTTCATTTTTAAATCCATTGCTGTAAAGTGCAGGAAATTGGAACTTCACATGTGGACTTCCACCCACAACAATCACCCTCCAGAGAAACCTCCCCTGGGCACGGGAACCACCAGCTTTTTGGAAGGTGCTGAGTGGCAGGGGACACAGGCATTCCCCTCTCCCTGTTCCATCCCCTCTGCACTCCAGCCCACCCCAGCAGGTTTGGGGGCTGTGGGACATGGTGCTGCAAATCCCTGCTGGGTTTCAGCAGGACACTGCTCCTTCCAGGTGTTTCAGTGTCCAGGAGGGATGGTGATCCTTATTAGCACATTATTCAGGACTGTACGACGACCAGAATGACAGATTAAATATACTCAGCACACATCTCTTTCTTTGTTAAATCATATCACAAACTCCTTCTCTAAGCAGCAAGTTTCTAATGACACTGCTGGGATCTCAGTGCCTGGAGCGTGGGGAAAGCTGCAGGATCTGAGTGGCACAAAGGAGGAGNGACACAGCAGGGCAGGAGAGGTGCCCGGGGGGCACAGGAGGGCAGGAGAGGTGCCAGGGGACACAGCAGGGCAGGAGAGGTGCCCGGGGGGCACAGGAGGGCAGGAGAGGTGCCAGGGGACACAGCAGGGCAGGAGAGGTGCCCGGGGGGCACAGGAGGGCAGGAGAGGTGCCAGGGGACACAGCAGGGCAGGAGAGGTGCCCGGGGGGCACAGGAGGGCAGGAGAGGTGCCAGGGGACACAGCAGGGCAGGAGAGGTGCCTGGGGGGCACAGGAGGACAGGAGAGGTGTCTGGGGACACAGAAGGGCTCAGGCCCCCCGTATTCCTGCCTGCCCACGGCTATTGATATCCCTTCTGAAGTTTTCATCATCATGGAACTTGAGAAGCAGCTTTTTATGGTGGTGCTAAAGACAACACTGGCAACAGCTGAATTTCAGCTCAAATCCTGATGCCACTGAAGCATCTCTGAAGCTTTTTACTTTTCTCTACAGGCTGGCACCTTTTTTTTTTGATTATTCTTTTTGGAAGTATTAAAGCAGAACCAACCTTTGAGTTCAGCTTATTCAATTTCCTACTGCTGGGGTTTTTTTTTAAGTTTCTATCTGGGCATCCTGGATTTGTCAAGGAGATTTTCTCCTGTGAAGAACATGAAATAAAAACATCTCAGCTGTGGCTCTCCATAAATTGTAACACTGCACTGGGGATATGCACCATACTTGGTAATTTTCTGATGGCTGCTCTGGCATTTTGATTGCAAAATTAGCACTGCAGCTCCCTAGGGCTGTGCAGTGTCAATAAAGTACATCCTCAATGAACTGGGAGCTGGCTGATGGACAGAGCTCTAAAAGCATTTCTCAGGAGGATCCACTCAAACAGGGCTGTTCCTACAGTCACCCAAAGCCCAAATGTGTTCAGCACCTCCACCAGGAGCTGGAATGAACACAGAAATCCCAGCTGACACAGGACTGATGTGCTGAGCTCTTGGGCTTGGCCAATCACCTGCACCTGGGCAGAATAAACCATTTTGACATAACCACATCCACAGTTATAGACAAAACAGTGACCACATGGCCAGGAACAAGGAAGGCAGGGCAGAACTCCGAAATGAAATCCAGGGGAGGTCACTGATCCTGGGAAAAGGGTCAATAAAAGGGACAAAACACAGGACAGCAGCCCAGGACCAGCAGGATCCTTGCCTGGATGGTGAGGAATGGGAATATCAGAGGGGAAGGGTAATATGGGAGGTTTCCTCTGCCCCAACTCTGGTGGAACTGAGCCTGACTTAAAGAATTTTTTCTAATATAATAAGGAACATTTTTGGCCTTAAAAGTTTAGAATCTGCTCAACCAGTCAAAGAAAAGATAAGAACACGGAAATGGAGAAGCAATTCAAAGCACCCATGAGATGCCTGAAAGGGCAGAGAGGCCATGCAGAGCAGCTCTCCCCAGATGAAGGCAGATTCAAAAGGAAAATATCACTCCAGAAATTCCACCCTTGGAAAAACAGGGAGAAAAAACAAGAGACAAGAGGAAAGAAGCAGCTAAAACATTCTAGGCTGTGCATAATAAAACGAGATCTAGGAAAGTTTGCCCAGGATGAGACTGTATCACTCTTGGACTTCATGTGAAGTCTTGGTCTCATTCTAACTATGATTTTCCCCATTTTTAGTGAAAAGATGTTTTTGTTTCCTGCCAATGTTGCATTTGCTTCAAAAACTCCTCAGAAAGACAGACTATGAGCGAAAATAAAAAGAAATACAACACAGAAAGTCTGGATCCAATTCTCCTTCAGAAATGGCCTCTGGTTCTGCAAGACCATAAGAAAGCCATAGGAATGCTGCAATTCTTCATTCCCAGCTCACAGAACATGGAAATAATACCTTTTACATCCCTAACTACATGATGTGAGGGTGCACATAGAATTGTGTAGGTGCTAAAAGCCCCCTAAGATCATGAAGTCCAACCATTCCCCAGCACTGCCAAGGCCACCACAGAACCACGTCCCCAAGTGTCACATCCACAGAACTGCTAAACCCTCCAGGAGTGGGGACTCAACAGGCATGTCTAGGACTGTGATTTCACCAATATTTGTATTTGCCCTTAACTAACACAATTTTGCATCTGCAAACACCCCAAAACACCATTATTTGTGACTGTGAAATTGCTCCAGTGCACATGGATCAAATAATGTTTTGGGCAATAGTGTTTGCCTGCTTTTATGCACCACTGAGTCACTCCTCAGTATTTATAAATATTGAAATATTCTTCTCCTGCCAGAGTGTGTGGTTTGTAGTACATCACCTCTGGAGCCCTGCTCCCCATGGCAGTGCCTGGCACTGAAAACCAGGATTACCAAATGAACGGCCCCTGGAGAGCAGCTGAAGAGCTCCAGGGCATTGTCTGCTGGCGAGTTGGCTTTGCAATTTGTACCCGATGGATTTCCAATAACAACCTGCAATTAAATCACTTTCTCTTATCCAGTCGTTACACATTAAGCCCCTTGACGTTTTGCAGATGGTATCTTTGGAAATGAGAGCTATGAACGAGGGGAAATGGCTTTAAACTCCAAGGTATCTGAGAAGATATTAGGAAGAAATTGTTCCGTGGGATGGTGGGCAGACCCTGGCACAGGCTGGGCAGAGAAGCTGTGGATAACCCATCCCTGGAGTGTCCAAGGCCAGCTTGGAGCAGCCTGAGCTGGTGGAAGATGTTCCTGCTCATGGAAGGTGGTGAGACTTGATGATCTGTAAGATCCCTTCCCACCCAAGCCATTCTATGATCCTATATTTGAAACAACACTGGAGTTTGGCAATTCCTACATGAGTGCCCTGGCTCTGACACAGAACTGCTCCATCAGGAGCAGCCAAAGCAGTGCCAGGAACCCTCCCTGACTGCTCTTCTTGACCAAAAAGCAGGAAACCACAATCACTCTAACCATATCTATATTGGCCATTAAATCCACCAAAATTTTACTTCAGGAGATTCCCTGAAGTCCTAACACCAAAGTCTATAATCTGAGCAGAGAACAAAGCTAAGATCAGCCCTGGGTAAATGAATTAATGTCTGATCTCAACATGGAAACATTGCTCTTTTTGGCCCAAGGCAAAAGAAGTCCCTCTCTCCACTGTCAGGCAAACATCCACATGTAACACAATTTCTCTTGATCTCAGCACAGGGAAGTTTTCCTCTGGAACCATATTTTAGTTTTTGAAGCCTCTTTGCTCACATTAAATTTGTTTTTCTTGGTATAAATTAATTCTGGTCTGGGGGGATTTTTCCCCTTCTAAGAAAATACCTTTTGCTTTGTTCCAAATGCAGCAAAACAATGGAGAACACACAACAAACCCTGCTCTGACACCTGCAATCAACGTAGGGCCCTTTGCTGAAGCCTCAAGATACATTTTAGACTTGAAGCTCCGAAGTTTTTCACAGTGAGAAGAGCTTTAAAAGAGAGAGAAAAAGAAAGCAACTTTTTTCTTTGCAGAATGTCTTTCTCTGATACCAAGGGAGGGAAGAAAAAAGAAAACCCAGGCAAGAAAATTCTTCCCATTCAAAAAACACCACCCACTAAGATGCAGTAAGGATGAACTCCCTGGGATATGCCCAGCTGAGCCATCCTACCTGCCCAAAATCACAGCTCCAGGGCAGCAGGAGCATTCCTGGTGCTCCAGCCATCCCACACTGCATTTATGAGCGAGGCAAGGAGTTCAGTGCTCCTGAAAATGATCCCAAACAAGCCGTGCCCCCAAAATGCCCCAAACCCCACATGGGGTCACGGCTCAGCCATGGGGACACTGGGCACACCCTGGGGTAGGGACTTGGATGCTTGTGGGGCTTTCCTGTCACCCCAGCTCAGGCTGCTGGCACCTGCTGCAGAGATCAGGCTGAAGGGTTCTCAATTTCTGCCTTTTTGCTTGTTTTTTTAAAATCTTTTACTTTTGTTTCTGCTATAGGATCACACTATTAAAATATTGTTAAAAAAGATACCAATAACGATGATGATAACAATAATAATAATAAATACAATAGGAAATTAACTCAAACTGCCCACTCATCTGCCTTTATGCTCAGTAGCAGCATTCCTCCAGGCAGGGAGAAGGACAGGACTGAGCTCCTTTCTTGGCCAGCAGCTCAGCTCTGCTCCAGCACCACCTGCAAGCAGAGGCAGCAGCCAGGGCTCTCCTGCCTGCAATCCGTGTTTGAAGTTGGGATAGCAGGAGGAGCAATCAATGCTGCTCAGCTAATGAATTATTTCCAAGTGTGTACCAATATCTGCAGCAACATGAAAGAAGAATCACAGAGCAGGGAGATTACAGCGGGAGAGGCAGAGCGTGGGGCACGGGCTGTCAATATTTCAGGGCTAGGATTTGATCCTGCAGATAAGTGTTGCTCCAACATTGCTTAAGAAAACACTGCAAGCAAAACATTTTATCTCACAATATCCTTGCCCAGTGTAATCGTCTGGGCTTGGCCAGCCCAGCTGGGAGGAAACAGCCCCAAATCCTATAACACAGAGATAGCAAATGTGGGCATTCATCTTCCCCAAACAATATTTTTGTATCATTATCACCTCATTAATGATGAGATTGTACAGTAGCATGAGCTGGATATCCTGAGATGTCTATCAAGAACAGATGCACCACTGAAAGCTTCCTCACTCAACATCTCCCTCTCCCACCTGACCCAACAAGCCCCTTTTAAGGTTTTATTCCCTCTTTCTCAACACAGAGCTTTGCTTTTCCCTGCAGGAATGCCCCTGCTAAACATTATTTGTGTTCTTTAGATAATAAAATATCCATAGAGGACAACATGTCTCTCATCTGAGAAACAGCAATTTTCTGTCTACATGTAACTTCTGTGCATAAGACCATGGGAAATAACACCTGGACTGAAAAATAGGAATTCAGTATTTCTCTTTCCAACTTCCCTTGTGGGTTGTTTTGGTCCAGTTATGAAGCAGGAGAGCACTCTAATGGGCCATGAGCTGGCATTAAAGGGGATTTCATTGTAGGTTTAATAACCCTTATTAGCTAAACAATGTTGACAGGATAAAAGCACTTTGATGGAATGCATGTTTTCCCTCTCTCTGGCATATTTGTGTTACAAATTGACCTGTCCACATTGATGATGACAGAGATCTACAAGCCTACACTGATTTTGTTCCTTCAGCTGGGCTTTCACACCTGCCAACCTGCCACTTGCCCATTAGGGAAGGCACCAGCAATGCCAGAAGTGACAGGGCTAATTCCAGTGACCTCCAGTGAGATCCAGCTCCAGAAGTCCTGTCCAAAACCCCCTCCCTAAAGCATCCTTACAGCATGACTCAGCTGGGGGATGTGCTTGCCAACTCACCAGCCTCTCTCAGTGCTGATTAATGAGTTGATGCTCTGCTTTAGCTCTCATGACAACCGAGCCTTTCATTTCTTACTCATTCTCTGAATCTTCGTGACAAAGGAAAGAAAACAGACAAATTTATTTGCCAGTGCTCTATTTCTGGCACGTGAAAATCTCGAGAGCATCACATTAAAATTTACTTTTTTAATTATGGCCCTGAGACTCGTTAGCTAATAAAAATTTATTCAGGAGAAATGAGAAGACACCTCTGAGTGGTTCTCACCAGAGCTGCCAGGAGTGTTTCATCTGTCTCACACCTTACTCATGTATGATTAAGGCAATTTGAAGAGTGACACTTTAATCCTGTGTTAACAGATATTTCTAGTCATCCTCACAGACACAAGAAAACTCCTAACAGTTCTATTCTTGGGATTAAGGAACAAAAGAATGCTCAGAAAATCAGAAGAAAGATGATAGCTTTAGTAGAAAGGGTGATGTTTCTGCCCATAATCCAGAACTGCGCATTAAAATGGGTATGAAAATGATTAGCACGATTAGGAATGATGATTAAAATGAGATGTAGTGCTGGTACAGGTGAAACCACATTTCAGGAAAGGTAAAAACACTGGATTTCTCTCATCCAGGCACTTTTCATTCCTTTATAGGCAATCAACACGATGGGGATGAAAAATGCCCTTTGAGCCCCTTAGAGAGAGAGAGGATGGGTCAAGGGAAGGCAAGAGACACCGCTGGAGTGAGAGAAAGAGCCGTTTTGTGGCTCTGGGAGGCACAGCAAGGCCACCAGGCTCTCTAAAATGAAATGCAACCTCTAAAGCAGCACAAGAATGACAAATTGGGCAGCTCTTCACATTATCAAGGTCATCTTCAAACCCTTCCAACACTGCACCAGAGCACGGGGCACCGAAACAGATGTGACAGAGTTTTTGAGAGGATAAATTAGATCGAGCCTTTGTGGAGTCACTGAGTTCTGGTAATTATGTTCCTCAGCTTCCCCACAGCCTGCTGCCAACCTGCCACAATGCATGCCTTGGGTGAACTTCAAGCACAAAAGGGTCACTGCAAAGGGCCCAAACCAGAAGTGTGCAGGATGCTGTGCCTTGAAACTGCTGCTGCAAGCCAGGTCCTGGCTCATAGCAAAGCAGAAATTCCATAAACAACATTTTCATAAAGCAAAGGGTGAGCTTAAGGTGTTTGAAGTATTTTTGAGATTTTTTCCCTACATGGTTTAATAAAGTAAAGGGAAACCTCAGGGTTACTCAAACCACATGCTCAGGTCTGCAGACCTGGCCAGTCCCCCAGCCCCTCCCAGTGCCACCAACAAGGAGCACCACAGAACACAGAAGGGACCAACAAACCCAACACGCCCGCACCGACCTCCGGCTCCGTGCTCATCCTTGGGAGCAGGGTCACTGCACAAACAAGCCTTCCACTGGACTTCCAGGGCACTGACCACTCCTGGGAAGGCAAGAGTGCCCTGGCAGGTATTGCCAAGCTTTCCAACCCCAGGGACTCACGGAAGGCTGTGGAGAGCTCCTGCAGGCTCAGGCGGCCGTCGTTGTTGTAATCATCAAAGCGGAGCAGGTCCTCCAGGGTGCACCCCAATAAATCACCTGCCAGCTCCTCCTTCTTCATCAGCTGTGGCAAAGACAACAGGCAATCTGTCATGGCATGTCCAGCTCCAGACTGCTCACCCAGCAGATTGTCCATTAAAGGACCTCTGGGGAGATGGAGCTATATCTAATCTCTAGCTATACCTGTATCTATCTAAATCTAGAAATACCTATATCTAAGAGTATTGATATTTAAAAATACCTATATCTAGAAATATCTGTATCTAGAGATATCCATACAGATATATAGACATAGATATATCATATCTGTCATTACCTATTTGCTTTGCATCAAGGTACAACTGATGTTCATGTCCCTGCAGCACTTCATGGACTGGTGAGGGTGAGACTTTTCCTTCAGCAGCAGCACAGAAATGCATTTTCACTTTACAAATGTATGGAAAAATAAATATTCAAGAGGGAAAAAGGAAAAGCTGCTTTTCCTTTCTCCTCTCTGAGTAAGGACAAAATTGTACTCCCTGCTTTTAGGACCAGGATGGGGAAGAGTGGGTGGTGCACTCAACATTCATGTGCTTTTCCAGCCCCTGACAGGTTGTTTCTTTTGTATTCTCAACATTTCATTTGGGTCCTCTGGATTTATTGTAGCACATGAAGGAAACTGCTGAAATGCTGCATCTTCCAGCCAGGAAGGCTTTTTGCTGTAGCCCAGGGACTCTTTTATTTACTATTCTAGTCTTGGCCCATTATATTGAAGCAATTTAAAGTAATAATGCTAAAAAAATGACCCTTCACCCAGCAAGTAAAAATATTCAATAAAAGTGAGATCAACCATAACTTCCAAGATCAATCCCCTAAAGATGGAAATTTCCCTTTGTCTACGCTTGTATTGAAAATTGATTAACTTTTCATAAGATTGACAAGTTTTTACTAGTCCTTTTGATTTAATGTCAGGACAGAAAAACCCCAATGCAAAACACTTCAGCTGCAACACATTTAGCAGATTTATGACTCCAACTTTGAAATGCATTAAAGATTTAAATGAAAATAACAACCCAATTACCACCATTGTTAATAGCCCTGTATATCCCTGGATATACAACCACATGGGAATTTCACAGCTGGCTCCAGAGGGATAACTCTGGAGAGGGTCTGCCAGCAGCCAGGCAAACCACCTCGAAATGGAAGGGGATGGACCATCTGCTGCCACTTCTTTTGCTCAAAGCAGTTCTGGTGTGGAGGACAAACAAGTGGGTGCTGCAGGACCATCACCCTGCAGGGACTCTGCTCCCAGCTTCTCCTCGGGGTGACTCCCTCTGCAATGAGCCTCCTAAAGAGCCACCTTCAGGGCTCAAAAATTCCTTTTTTCCTGCAGCAGTGTGCTTTACCTGCCTCAATCTTTTTCCTTGCAGACAAGGTTATAGTGCTCGAGAGACTATTTTTCTTTTAAATAAAACACAGCAAATGCACAGCACCAGCTCATCCAGCAGCCAGAGACAACAAGATCCCACAGCACCACGTTCAGCTCAGCTTGCTTTGCCCATGGGCACTGAAATTCCCACCTATGGGGGAAATTTTCAATCCAGAGAGAGCTTCAAATTAAAGAGCTAATGCAAATCAATCACAAATCCACCTAACGAGGCAAGAAAAGCTCTGCTTAGACTATAACCTGGATAACTAAAAATTGCTTATTACCTAAAAAAAGGTCCCTTGAAACCTGAGTGGATAAACTGGTCTTGTAAGAGCACAGGAAAATCATCTTGTAAGCTAAAGAGAAAAACCAAGAACTGGCATGCCACACATAAGCTGTGCCCAGTGCTGCTGTGAGAGCCCAGAGCTGCCCCACAGACCAGTCCCCACCCCAGCCAGGACTCAGCCACGCTCCCACCAAGGGGCTCAAGGCCAGGGACACTCAGCTCAGGACTAAAAGCATTCCTGGCTTATTTAAATTCTGCATTAAATAGCCACTGTTTTGTCTTCTGGGAGGTGACTCCTCTCCCAACTCAGCCATGCTGGTGATCAGCCTGTGTGCAGGACTCTGAATTTACTCTGCTCCATCACACTGAATCAGGCTCCAGATGTTCAGCACAGTGATTTTGATAACCATGAGAAAAGGAGAATTAAAATAACAGCAGCCAAGGCCTGTGCTTGCTCTTGTGAGAGAGCCCTGGGCTCCAAGCACATCTGCAAAGCCCATGGGAACTCTGAGGCAGATCCTGCAGCACTGAACCTGCTCCTCTGCAGTGCAGGTCACTGCTCCTCCCAAAGGCAATGCCTTGCAGGCTGCCAGACCTTTATTTCCATGCAAGTTGACTTTTAATATCCCAACAAAAGAACTTTCATGTAAAAAGGGCAAAAGATTTGGAGGGCAGAACAGACACTAAGATGCCACTATGCAAAAGCTGGGTTTGAATTCAGATAAAAGTGTTTTCTTATACCCACCATGTCTTTATGAAAAAATCCTGGCCTTCAGATGAAGCATTGTACCTATTCACAGCCCTGAGAATTACAGTGACACTTTGCATGGTGGAAGGGATTGAGCAGCGTGCCAACAGCCTGAGGACTGCAATGCAAACTGTCCCAGAGAGCTCAGGGAGGAGCAGGATCGTGCCTGCAACATGCTCTGTGTGCCCTGGGAAGTGACAGCACAGATGAGACACTCCTGCAGAGCAAGGGCTGAGCGCAGCCTGAGTGGAAGGTGCCCCTGCTCTGGGGGAAGGTGCCCCTGCCCTGGGGGAAGGTGCCCCTGCCCTGGGGGAAGGTGCCCCTGCCCTGGGGGAAGGTGCCCCTGCTCTGGGGGAAGGTGTCCCTGCCCACGGCAGGAGTGTTGGAACAACAGGAGCTTTAAGGTCCCTTCCAACCCAAACCATTCTCTGAGTGTGTGAAGGGCCACTTTTGGAAACTGGAAGAGGTCCCAGGCAGGAACTGGCTTCCAAAAGGCTCTCAGAAGCCATTTGCTTCGAATTCTTCTAATGGATGACATAATAAATGGGAAAGACATTTGACAGGACTGTTTTCCCAGGTCTGCATGTGCAAAGAGCAAGCTGAGGACACAGAGTACTTGGATTGAGTGCCTGGACTGTCTGTTTGGTTCACTTTACCAAGGAGATGAATTCCAACAGCACAGCCTGCCCATAGTTAGAAATAACAGTTTTTTTCAAGCTCTCACCTTTGCTATCAAGTTCAGCTAATCAACATTTCAGCATCTGCCCAGGGATTCTGGGACAATAACCCTCTTGAAAAGCCTTCCAACTTTGCTGACACATTACTACATGCTAATGCACAGTCCAGAAGGCAGGGAGGAAGAATTAAGAGATTTCTGCCTAACTTACACGCACCTCAAAAATCCAAATTAATTCTCCCCCAGGCGGCTGCTGGAAATACTTCAGATGATGATGGGTGGCAGCCAGGATTAGTATCTATTTTCAGGACTGAAAGATTGCTGTGTCTTTTGTTTGAAGAGGAGCTTCAAATGTCTGAGACAACCCTGACTCCCAGGAGATGCAGAGAGAGACTCAATGGCTGTGTTAGAGTTCCCTCCTTCAGCTGCTGCAGCTGGACAGGCACAAGCCTTTTGGCTCACTCTCTGCAGCAAAACCCTCGTCCTAATTCCATTTCCATCGTGCAAGAAACCCACCTGAGCCAGCTCCGAGCTGCTGAGATGGCCATCACTGTTCAGATCCAGGTGCTTGAAGAGCTCCTCGATCAAGAAGCGCTTCTGGGCTGTCCTGTCCTTGGCCAGGCTGCTGGGCGGGCTGTGCCGACGTGCCTGCAGGTCCAGCAGGATGCTCTTGAGCCGGCTGTAGTCTGCCATGGTACACGAGTCACCTGCGAGACAGCACAGTGTCACTCACCTTTGTCTTTTCAAAGCACCGAGCTCCTGAAGGCGAAAACAAAGCACATCTGGCTGCACACACAGCCCCCAGGAGCTCCCCCAGTCACCACGTATTGCAGCAAGTGGGAGCTTCTCCCCATCCTGCTGCCAGGGCTGCTCTCCTGCCTCTCACCCTCCCCATCCATCACAGGGCTGCACTCACAGCCTGCCACACTGCTGACCCCCTCCCAAACCCAACTGGCTCCACCTTCTTCTGAAGGAATAAATTCCTCTATCCCCTGACTATCAATTAAAAAATAAACATGGGGAAGCTGATGTTTACAAAGTTCCACAATTGTCAGTGGAGCCTCTGAGCATCACCCTGTGCCAAACATGGGGCTGATCTTTAGGAATCCTCAGAGGCAGCCCGAGGAAGGGCAGGGAGGGGTGCAGGGCTGTGGGGAGCCCCTTGGCCGGGGTGTCACTGGTGCCATCACCCCACTGCAGGCTGATATAAGGCCTTTCCTCAGCCCCTGACCAGGGATAAAGGTTATTATCAGGGAAGAACCCTCAGGCCACTCTCCCTGAAGTGACACCAGCTTGGCTGGAGGAATCAGACTGAGCCTTCCTGACCCTGAAAGCTCAGGCTGTGCCAGGGAACGCCGTGCTCTGACTTAACATCCTCCTCCAGCAAACACATCCATGTGCCCAAAGAGGTGTAAGGTGTTATGACCCTTTCCTGCTCATCTGCTGCCTGGCAGAGCTTGGCAGAATGAGGAATGGCAGCTGTCTTTTTGTGCAAATCTGTTTGCTTTGGTGCCTTGCAGGAGCCTCGGAGCAGACCCTGGGGCACCCTCAGGCTCCAGCTGTCCCACCCTCTGTGGGCACCAACCATCTCCCACCAACACATCCAGCTCTGCCCCCCAGCTGCCCTTCTCTCCACAGTGTAATCTCTCCGTGATGTACATAACCTTAGTCTATGTAATGCTGCTTTTAAAATAAACTTCTGTTTTAAATCCCATTGCTGAATCTGTTGCATTTGATCTAAGAGAACGTGGTCTCACTGCAGGGACAATACCCTTGGAGATCAGCTCCCCAAAGACTCCAAACATTATTCCTCTGTAAAATAACAGGAGACTCTGGCACACTGACAACTAATGATCCTGTCCTTTTCTTGCTGAGCTGCAACATTTTGGACCTCTTGGTCCCACTCCAACCCAAACCCAATTAAAATTCCAGGTGGGAGGCATTTCTCTCGTAGCAAACCCATCTACTGTCAGGAGGATTTTTCACCCTTCATATTTTGTGCTCACAACTTCAAAAGCACCATGACTTGAGAAGGTGACAGAGGACAGAGCGGCTGGACATGTGCTGCCCAGTCAGGTCAGTGCCCTCCTGCTGCACGAGCAACAACTGCAAGACAAGGCTTATTTCCCACCCTGAACTGAGACCCTTCTAGTGCTGAGAGTTCCTCACTGCTCAGGGATGTTTAGCAGCTGATAAATTTTCCCTTCCCTCTGAACAACCTCCAAAGAGCACTTGGTCCCACATGGGATCAGTCTTCTTTTCCAGAATAAACGAGGCTACTCAGCTACTCCTGCTTATGTTTATTATTCTTGCCTTCTTTTCCCCCCAGTCATGTAATTGGATGGTTTGTGAAGGCAGTATGACACCCATTTCTTTCATTCAATCACCAGCTTATTTAAGAGAAAAACTGATTGCTGTATCCAGTGTAATCAAGCAATTCTGCAGTTCTGTTGTAAATACTGGTTTAGCTACTGTCATAATGTTTTTCTCTGAGCTGGAGTTTAATTTTCAGTCAAATCTTAACTCCAGTGATATATCTAAGGCTAAAGAAGATAGGGAAATTTAGTTTGCTTCCACCTCTGTTTCTGCTTTGTGGTTTCCTTTAGTGAGCACCAGCCTTTGCTCCCATCCCACTCTCTCTGCAACTGATTTCAGCCCTCAGAAGAAAATGCTGCTGCCTTTCAAACATCCCTCACTCAAGTGCAGCTCTTAGTGCTCTTTGGACTAAACTTCACTATCCTTGCCATGCTCAACAGATGGATTTCTGGCAGTTCTTTTTTTTAATTTTAGAAATTAAACATATCCTCTAGCAGCAGCGTGCCATGGCTCTGCACCCCCAAGCCCTACCCCTGCAGCAGCCACAGCTGTCTGAGGAGCCAAAAGTGAGGACCACACTGCCACAACCCTGGCCAAAAACATCCCTGACTTCCCACTCCGTGCTGGGGAAGATCTCCAAAGAAACAAGCCCTTTTTATCCCTTTACAGCACAGTAAGCCCAACACTGTTTGAATTAAAAACAGACTAACAAAAAACCCCAAAGACAGGCAAAGAAAAACATTACAGCAGAGGAAAAGTAAACGAAGAACGCAGGATGTGAAGGTCTGATGGCTAAAGCGTGGCCAATAAGTGTCCCATTTACATGCTGTCCTCACTCTGAGCAATGCTGCTCCTTGCTCTGTCCTGCAGCAGCCACGCAATTCATCCTGTTTAGCACTTCTGCATGCTTTGGCAGATCAAATATTGATCAGCCTGCCAAGAAACACAGAATGCCATTCTGTTTTCATGTCAGAATTCAGTAATGAACTACATTTATCAAGAGCATCCTCCCTGTGAAAGGTCAGTGGTGAATGTGGCTAAATTGTGATGGCAGATCATTAATCCAGCTCCCTCAATAACTGCCCTCCTTAAAAATTTTACTCGTGGTTTCTGTGAATTGCTGCCGTTTTTACATTGTGATCCCTGAGCAATCTTCAACCCAGAAGCTGCTAACAGAGCAACAGCCAGGCTGGGGATGAAAGTGTCCTTCAAAGGAATGCAGGATACAAAATAAAAATAAACTGAGTGATTGCAGAGCTTGCTTTGATGGGAAAACTAATTCCCCACTGAAATATTACCCTGCAAGGTGCCTTACAATGCAATGATTACTAGAAGTGGCACTACTTCTTTAATTATCAGAAATGATCTGATGACACAAGCACCCATCTCTCAGACCTTGGTGTGCAGCCACCCTGGCAGAAGCTGTGAGCCCAAACACACACTGGAGGCTTCAGAGGTGGCACCTGCAGCTCCTCCTGAAATCCCCAAAAAGCTGTGCAGCCACCAGCAGCCAGGTTAAGGGCAGGAGTGTGTCATTATCCACACAGCAAGACTCAAACTTCTCATGACCCTCCAAAGACTCTGCAGGAGGGTCCCTTGGGTGGCATCTCTGCACACCTGGGCACAGGTCCCCACTGCAGGTTTGGGCTCCAGCCCTTGGAAATGTGGGTCCCTTCCAACTCGGCACATTTGGTGAAAATCTGCTGATTTCTGGGAGATTCCAGTCTGATTTCTGCTCCCAGCTCAGGCTCAGTTATCCCTGCAGGGGAGATGGGACATAACTGGGCATCCCACGAGAGCTGCCAGCCCCCTTTGGCTCCCACTGTCCCATCACCTGCCTGGAAGGCACCCCCATGGCAGGACAGAGCCCCTGTCACTGTCACCAGGGGGGAGGATAATGACAACCCAGTGCAAATAACCTGCCACCAAGGGGGAACTCCAGTGGCACTAATTTTCAGTGCAACCCTTCACCACCACCACCAAATGTGGTAATAAAGAGCAGTCTGGAGCAGGCTGGAGAGTGTCCTTTCTAAGGCAGGAGGCATCGGGGGTGTCATTGTGTTTGACAGTCCCTCTCAGGCCATGCTGCCTATTTTCAGCTGTTCCTATGGCAGTTTGCAAGCTCCAGGAAGAAACTTAGAGCAGGAGATGAGAGCCCTAAGCTTTGTTTTCTGATCTGTGTCCAGAGGGCAAAAGAAAGTGGTTACTGAAAATAACATTTCTTGACAAAATGAAGGGGATTGGAGACAAGTTCTGTTTTCAAACAGCCCATCCTTTCCTGTGTTTCACTTAGGCTTTATCAGGCATTGGTAGAAGCATCAGAAAATTAGCAAACTAAAATGTTACAGGATACAAATTTATTTCTGAGTGGGGCTCCTTAATTCTTGTGCCATTTACAGCAAAACTGCTCATCAGCACAGGCCCATTTTCCTGCACACGAGCTGAAAGTGCTGCCTTGCCTGCACAGTGCAAATGTGGTCCCCAAGCTCGAGCCTGCTGAACCTGAGCGAGACATTCCGTGAACTCTTTACCCCAATGAGCTGCTGACTCTGCACAGCAGCTTTACATGGGCACAGGAAAATTAAAGGTGACTCCAGTTCTTCAGGGGTCTCCCTGCAAATCCCCATTCCAGCAGGCAAATTTTTTATCTGTCTCTTTCTATCTATCTCCCTCTCCCTTTAACTGGTTGTTTCTGCACATGCACGGAGAGGGTGGATGGACAGCCCTCCTACTTCTGCTCTGTGGTGGGAAAGAAGAAGAAAAAACTGCTTTCTCAATAATTTGCAGGAACAGGCTCCTCTGAGCAAGCCCAGCTGCGGAAAGGGAGAGGAGAACATCGAGAAACCTCTCTGAAATTCACACATTTCTTGCAATTTAGAGACACCTGCAAGTTTTGAACCTTCCCAACTCTGATTTTTATAGGCTGTAAGCACTACAGGTTGGATATTACGAGAAAATTGTCCACTGAAAGAGTGGGCAAGCACTGGCAGGGGGTGCCCAGGGAAGTGGTGGAGTCACCACCCCTGGAAGTGTTCAAAAAACAAGTACAAGGGCCCTTCCCAATACAGTTTATGGGGCATGGGAGTATTAGGTTGAAGGCTGGACTTATCTTGGAGGTCTTTTTCTTCTGTGACTCTGCACTAAGCCTAAGCAAACTGATGAAGTATGCAAAAAAATTAACCCAGATCATAATCTATAGAATCTGTCACTTCTGATCACCCAGAGAAAGCCTCCAACCAAACCCCAGGCTGTGCCCTGCAGCAATTTCAGTGCAGCCCCCTCTGCAACACCTGGTGACAGCACAGGGACCGTCCTGCTGCCCCCAAACAGCCCCCAACCCAGCCCTGTGCACAGAGGAAGGTGAGGAGACACTCGGCAAGGCTGCCAATTGCCCCCTGCTCCCCTCCCAGCCCCAGGGCCTGGGTGAGTCCTGCTCAGAAGGGGCAGGTGAAGTGAAACTCTGCTCAAGTTCCTGCTCAGAGCAGCAGATGTTTCACATCATGCAAATTCATGAACCTCCTTCGGCTGCCTCTGCTCAAAGAATTCAATTAACAATAAAACCCCAAACGAACTTGCTTATCCTAGGGATGTGTTTCAGCTCATAAGATGCGCATTTATCAGATATCCATATATAATTTAGCAGCAACTGGGAGCTCACCAAATTTATCACAGAAATGGAACGGAATGCATGCCATGAAGTAGATACTATTAAACAATAGACATTTACAACCTGGAAGAGTTAAAGCTTGCCTTAGTGTATATTTATTTCAATATTTCATTTTATTACCAGAAAAAGCACCCATCTATTACTCTGTGAGTTTTAAAAATATATTAAAAACTTACAGCATGAGAATATTAATTCCCAGTTCTATAAACAAGAACTCCATTCCCACCTCAAACAATTACCTTGCAAACTGCAGAAACCTAAATGAATCACATGCCCCAGCCCCAAATGCACAGGAAGAGATGGATGGATTTGCAGCCTTTCTTGGGAAGCCCAAGAATTACAACTTGGTTTGCCAAGTCCAAAGGCAAGTTCTAGATTTGTGTCCTGCCTGGGGGGGAGCAGGAGCAGCCCTGGGGAGGGAGGCAGGAGGAAGTCTGCAGCTGGGAAAACACACCATAAATGTAATTTATCAAGTGCCTATCACCACCTAGGCAGTGTGCCATGGATTTATAGATTTGTAAAGCCAGGAGGGATTGTGTGCACGCTCTGACCTCCTGCACCAAATTCTATGAGTTCTTCCCTGCAGCAGCTCCATAATTTGTTTGCTCTATAACACACCTCCAAGCAAGGCTCCCAGCCCTGATTTAAGCACCTAAGAGCAATTTTTCAAATGATTACTTAGTCTCAGTGGGCAAACATATTTTATCTTTAATTTGTTTACCTTCCATTTCCATCCAGTGAATTTTGTTCCACATTTATCTGGTGCATCAAACCATAAGCCCTGGATCAAACACACCCCTCCCTGCCAGGGCTGCACTGCTGTGGGCATCACCTCCTGTCTTACTGTCCTCTCCACTGAGCTCTGGGTCACAAAGGCTCTCACACCAAATCACTGGCTTTCTTCTCTTTATGACTGGTTTTATTCTCTTTCCTGGGAGTTTTATCATCCCACAGTGGGCAACAAAATGACCATGGCCACATCTGCGAGAACCTTTGGCTTCTCGTCAGCAATGGGAGGCTTTTCCACAACTCAGTACCCACCACCTGGGCTGGTCAGACCCTCCCTGGCACTACAAGGTGATGCTGCAGCACCTGCAGAGAGCCCAAACCCATTCCCAAGCCAGGGATTCCTACAAGATGATGCTCTCATCCCACCAGGACATCTCTCCCACAGGTGCACTGAGGCAACATTCCCAAATGCTATTGCCCATAATGAAGACGTAACTAACAGAAGTGCTGGGAAAGCCTTCTGTGTGATACCAGAAGCAAATAAGGCTGCTCCTATTGCTGGTTTTATATTTACTGCCTGCTGAGAATTAGCTGTTATTTGAGTGTTAAAAAATTAAAAATGTTTGTCAAACCAGAGGGAAGAGACAATGTCAGTGTCAGCACAGACGAGGAGGGAACACCACACAGTCCCAGCAAACAGCTGTGAGCAACTCCTGCCCTGCTCATCTCCACTACTTGGTGAGTGTAAACAGAACACAAATCCCCAGTGAATTATGCATGAGCCCTGTGCCCAAAACTGCCTCTTTCTAATGATTAATTTATTCCCAGCACAGCCCACTCTGCTCTAAATCCACTGCTCCACACACAGACCTGCTCTCACACACTCAGCTCTCTGGGCCCGTGCTGTACCCTCTCTACACTGTATTTTGTCTTCAGATTGTGTTGTTTTGCTTTGTAAAAGCTATTAAGCTCAATTAGCGATGCTGCATCCTAAGCTGCAGAGAAGGGAGGAGGTGAGGAGGGGAAATGGCCCATACAGAAGTTTTAACAGTAACAACAAAATGAGCTGAAGAATGTCCAATTACTTAAGATCCCAACCCCAAACAAACTCAGTGTAACGAACTGATTCAATGACTGAGAAACACTGTATCGGAACAGCCTGGGAAGGCAGGGAGGCTTTTGTAAAGGTAAAGATAAAGAAGAAAATAAAGAGGTGGCTGGGGAGGTGCAAGGTGGGTGCTGGGGATGCTCAGTCTGGCCCATAAGGGACACTTCATTATATTGTTTTCCAACATGGAAAACAAAACAAAATCAAACCAAACAAAAAGCACCTATTTGTGAAAAGACACACTCCCAAACAGTAAAGGCTGAGCATGAAGGCAAATATTCCTGAGCAATCTGCAGGGTACAAAAATAAACAAACAAATAAAACCTTTCTGAAGCCATACATGACAACTCCACTTGTCATCATGAACTGGAAGGGTTAATTACAGTACAGAGAGGATTAGCTTCACTCACTCTTCACTTCAGAAGTTCCCCATGAAGAGTTTTGGTCCACCAGCCCAAGTGTGCAGGAAGCCAGCCCTGCCTCTCCCTGCAGCCACTTTGCTTCCTCATTTCTATATGGAAAATGTCTCCACTGCTTTAATGCAGACATCCTGTAATTTAAATTAACCAAAGCAAACAGGCTTTTGTTAGATAAACAGGGGGTTTGCTCACAGTCTCTGCTTCAGCCAGTGATGCTACGCAGTCTACCGTTTGACATTTTACAATCCTCTGCCTCGTTCCTATTAGAGAAAGCAAAATTGTCTGCATTCCTCTGGGAAGTGAGCAATGCTCACTTTTTTAGGGCTGACTGCTACATCTATCAAATGCTTGTAGGTAGCAAATGTGTTATGTGGAAGCTCTAATAACCATTAAAGTCCTCTGGCACTGATGCAAATATTGCTGATCCTGTTGTGCTCTGAAACACTCTCCTTTCCAAACAATTCACTGGCTCTGCTGTCAGAAGGAATGCTCCACCACCACTCAGTGCCTGGGATTCCAGCAATCTGACTCCCTGCTCAATGGACTTTCCTTTTTACTGTCTGGTTCTTACCTATCTGAAGTATGCATGGGAAAAGTGGCCAGCAATATGTATTAGAAAGGCTCCCACACGCCACAGGAACAATAATCTTGAGTCCTTGTGTACACAGGTTTTCCTTGCTGCCCCCTTGGAGACACTTTTGCTTCTATCCTGAGACCACAACACAAGGATCTGCCATAGCTGAGCCTCCTCCTCTGTCACAGACCAATTCTGAGCCCTTGTCTGGGGTTACCTGTTCTCTCTGTACCATCTTTACAGCAGGCAGAGCAGAGGGCATGGACAAAAAAGCAGAGTTCTTGTGACATTTTCAATCGAGATGAGAGAAGAAAACACCATAACTCTCCCCAGACTGTGTGTCCTTTCACATCCCATGGTCAAAGGCACCCGGAGAAACCCTCTGCAAACACCACTGATTTACAGCCCTTCCCCTTGCACTTGACCTGTGGAGTCCCCCCGCTCTTGCTGAGCACTGAAGGACACTCGGTGTCACTACAGCAAGCAGGAGTATTTATTATTGTTAAGGATGTGTGGAAGGCCCTGATAACGATGTGCGGTGCCTGTTGTTCAGATGTCATTAGGAGACCTCTCAGGCATCTCATTAGCAGACCGTAATATACACCCTAAAGGGCATTACTGCAATTAGGAAATGTTAACTTCTAAGAGGAAAACATGCACAGGGGGGAGAAAGTACTTGTATTGAGGGGGAAAAAAAGAGAGAGAGATACTTCACACAGAAAACTCTTAAATTAGCCCAGAAACAACAGATTAAAGGGAAACATTTACAACACACACGTGTATGCATGAGAGTCTGCCTTCTCCTCCAGAAGGTGATGAGGTCAAAATTACTCCTCTGTAGCAGATATAGAGGTTTGCCAAAGAATAGTCGGATTTTTGTTAGTATAATTACACAATTATGTACAGATATTTAACGTGTCATACACTATATACCTCCCCTGATGGATAGTCAGATTTTGCCACTTCCTGACAGAATGTGTCAGCCACATAAAGCGATAAAATGAACCTTTTCCATGTGCCAAACAGTGCAAACAGGACTGCAGCTCCTCCTGCCCCACCCAGCCCAGCTGCCCCTCTGAGCATCCCCTGCCCTGCTTGCTCAAGGCACCTGCAGCTCTTACAGCTCTCAGGGCTCCAACAGAGATTAAAACACAAACACATCCACTCCACCTTCCCATTTACACCCCAAACCCCATTGATCCTCCTGCCCCTCCCTTCCCAGCCCAGGCAACTGAAACAACAAGATTTTTGTTTCTCCTCCAAAGCCACGTTATGAGCAGCAAACGCAGCAGATCAAAAAACAGAATGAATAAATAAAAGCTCACCGACGCTACAGGCTGAATTTCGGGGATGAATTCCTCTCCTCTTTCTTTGACGGATTTTTTTTTTTATATTTCCTCTTAAGCACTATAATGATGGATGATGAATGGGACAGTTATCTGAGCACTGCAAGTGCTTTGCTCCTGACAAGGCAAATAACCTTTCTGCGGTTCAGGGTACCAGTGCTGGAGCTGATCTGCTGGAGGCCTGTCAAGATAACAATATCCCCACGCCAGCTGTCGGCACTGGGATTTCTCATTATATATGTCACTAAAGCACAGAGAGAAGCTTCTTACTGCAGAAATAAGGCGATGAAAACATGTTTTTCCCGAAGATTTTCAGTACCAAGAGTGACATATTCCAGGGTAAAGCATGAATGACAAATCACTGTGTTTTGATCCTCGAGAGCACCGCGCTGAGAGGGAATTAGGAGAGTTTAAGAGCTGGGATGGAGGGAGAACTATCCCCACGGGAGCTGCCTGCCCAGTGCTGCCACTTCTGTCCCTGTCCTGCAGGGCTTCAGCTCATCCCTGACTCTGCAGGCTCCCTGGAGACCTCCCGAAGGAAAGGGGCTCCCCAGATTCCCATCCCTCAATGGCAAACCCACTCCCCCAGCATCAGAGAGGGGTTTGGGCTTAGAAATAAAAGAAGAAGATGAAAGCACACCTCTAGACTCTCCCAAAAGAAGGAGTTAAAGCCATTCACAGGACAGCCTTGAAAACAGATTTACCATTTTAACCCCTTCCTGGCCAAAATCACCTTAAGAGACCCCCAGCTACAAACTGGCTTCACAGCCCCGAAAACATTTCCATTTCATTCTGTTTCACATTCCCAGCTCTCAACATTTATTTCATTAACTACAACACAAGTGGTAGATCCAAACAACGCATCCCTTGGCTCCCAGGGCTCTGATGAATTCTGTGCCCTTACACTCACAGTAACCCTAAAGTGTCACAAGGTTTGGGCTTCTTCCCAATTTACAGCCAGCCTTCAGTCCCACACTGCTCATCCAAATCCCACCCAGCTGTGTCCAAACAGCACAGGACACAAATGAAACTCAAGCACTGAGGAGGATAAAAACTCTGAGGTTTATTATAGTGGAGATTAAAATTCAATATTGCAGCAGAGCAGGATGTTAAAATGCTGCACAGATTTAGTTGCTCTCTGCTCAAAGAGGCAGTTTGATAACAGTAAGTCGGGTTTAACAGAGTTTTATTGACATAAATTCTCTTTTTGTTGAGGGCTCTGAAAGAAGGAGTGATGCTCCTGCCTTGCACTCCCAGAAACAGGGTACCCAAAGTGGTTTTCTTTCTTTTAATGCAGCTTATCCTGCAGCTCAAGGCAGGAATAACTCAGGGCATCACCAAGAGGCTGTGCTGGTATTAAATCACAGCACAGGTCTGGATCGTGAGTGCTCTAAGGAAGTGATGCAACTGAATTTCATGGAAGGGAGCCCTTCCCACACCTCGGGTTCTGTAAGATAATAAGGCTTTGGATAACACGCCCCTTTTCCCAGTGAAACCTTTCCTAATCATCGGGGTCTCTTGCTAAAGCACCTGTAGAGCCTCAATGACAGTGAGAGTCGAATCAGTTTGTAAATGATCCCTCACAAATGCTTTTCTCCTTGTCTTTGGCACCACAGAGAAAAGAGTAGAAGTTCCTCAGCTGGAAGGTGAGCCAAGGAATTTAATGCCATTTATCAGAAGCAGGGTCAGGCCTGCAGGTTTGTCTCATACCCATGTGGTTTGGTGATGTACAGACTAAGATGTAGCACTCTAAGTTCCTGCTGAACCACTCGAAATGTGACAAACAGTAAAAATAAGATTCAGTGTTTAAGTTTCAATTAAAATTTAGCCAAACCACTTGGAGACAATGAAAACAACTCGTGCCCCCATATCCTCCTGTCATCCTACAGCATCCATGCATGTCAAAAACCACAGCCAGGCAATCAAACAAGCACCAAAGTCTCCCATGTCTTTATGGCTTTGCCTTTAAAGGAAACTAAAGCTCACATGTTCCTGCTGCAGTTATGGGGTGACCATGTTTTGCTCCCTTTTCTCTGCCCTTTCTGCAGAGGATTGCTCCCATGTCCTCACCCCAGTTTTACCATGGGGGAGAAGGAGTTTGCTGGGCTTGTTCTTCATTTGCAGCACGGAAAAGACCATTGGAATCAAGGGCTGTGCTTATTTATTTCAACATCTCTTCCCTGCAGCCAACACAAATAAAGAAACAAACAAACAAACACATTTCCCGTGTTTAATTTCCAAGCCCTGTAAGATACACGTTGGGTAATTTCATCTCCCTGGGCTGGAATGACCTCTCTAAGAAAAACAACACAACATTCAGCCCGTCCTTTGATAGCTTTGTCTGCACCCACATCCCCAGAAGGAAAATGAATTAACCATTCCCCCTGTTGGCTGATGCCCCCTGATAAGCAGTGGCCACTCACATTAATGGGATGAAGCTCCCAGCTCAAACTTCTCCAGGTTTTTAAGTAACCTCTTGAGTTTTGTTCTTTTAAATACAATTGCAGCCAAACACCTGAAAACTTTTAAAACTAATATTCTAAGATTTTATGCTTCACATGGCCATGATTTGTAATACCACCAAATGTTTTGAGTTGCAGTCACTCAAGCAGAAAATATATCTATGGCTGTGAGATAAATTTGTTTTCAGCTGTGATAAAAAATATATTGCTGTCTGCCAAAAGGCATCCTGGCATCCCACAGATACCAGGCAAGAGCCCCTTGGTCTAATTCATATCTCAAAGATATTGCAAGTGACCCAGACACGAAATGTGATGGTGGTATTTGGGAGGGCATTTGTAGCAACAGTGTAAACCAGCTGACTTTTCAAAAATAGAAATGTGGAAAGATTTCACGTCTGCATCTCTGCTAAGGGGGCACAGGGTCAGAGCAGCACAGAGATGTCTGTCCCACACAGTGAGCAACTACAGAAATGCATCCCCACAGCTGTTCCCTTGCAAATCCAACATCCCACCTCCTACCTCCCCAGGGCACACAAACTAGCACAGGGCACAGAGCACTGTCCTTCAGTTAAATTCTGATCACCATTTCCTAGGACACAAAGAACCCAGACTGTCCCCTGGCTCAGTGTCCCCCTCCTCGGGTCACCTTTTTTTCATGTTTCTGAAAATCTTATTTAGTGCCTTTGGCTTCCAGTTCGTTCACTCCCTTCTGACAGACTTTTGCTGTTCCCTCCATACACCCAGGCTAGAGGAACCTGTTAGAGGAAACCTTGGGCACATGAAACTCCACCAGAATCCAGCCCCAGAGGTTTCCAAACTATGTCCTGACCCAGCAAAGCCATGCATGGTCTCCTCCTGCTAATGAACAGCCTTTCCCTGCAAGGCTTTATCAGGATCTTTTCTTTTGGGAGCTTTGTGGCATGTTCTGGCATAACTGCTTTGTATTGCTATTCAAATGTCAAAACTCCTATTCATAAGTCTTACGAAGGAATTAAATGTTTCTGTCAGGCAGATCTCCCTGGTCTTTCAGGTTCCTTACCCATGACAGGAGGTTGGAAGGAAACTGTCTTTAAGGTCCCTTCCGACCGTGACTGTAGGTTAAAAGATGTTTTAAGACAGCTAAGCCTGAAGTAACTTAAAAAACCCCCAAACCCACGTTATTAGAAGGCAGAGAAACACTGAAATCAATGCTGTGAGACAGTGCCAAGCCATGTGGAGGCTGCACTAGCAAATAAAAAATGGGAGCATGAAACAAATCCCTTGGCTTCACAGCCATCAGCTATTCCTTATCTGCACCTCAGCCTTTCCAATGAGCTTGAAAATATCCCAAATTTGTATCAAGAGGTAGAGGGGAAGAGAAGTCGAGGCCACCTTTTAACAGCACTTCTTCACAGCCTTTCTGAGGGTGCAGAGGAAGGTTTTGGCTATAAAACTCCTGAAAAGGAAATGATCAGCTGCATCTCTTGGCTGGAACCTGGGAAACACACTGATCTGGGGCTGGGATTCTTGGTACTCCTTAGAAGGTTAAAGATGAAGCTTGACTAAACAAATCCTAGGACTGGAACTGTATTTTACAGTTTCTGAATGTCTCTTCCCTTCATGCTGTATTTCAAGCTACAAAGGAAACATCAGTATTTTCTGCAGCAAAAAAAAAAAAGGCACCCATGGAAACAGAGCCAGCAGCTTTCAAAACATCCCAGCACCTGGTTTGGACTTAGCTGCTTAATTATTTTCTTTCCCTTTGCAATGTGTGTGTGGTGTTTTTCAGCCCATTCGAGCAGGTAGCTGCACTCCTGCCATGGGGAGAAGGTCACACTGCCACCCTTCCAGCCTTACACCCTCCCAACCCAGGCAATTCCTGGCCAGGGATGTGTCTTGGCAGAAGAACTTGTTTATGTTTGACACTTGTTTTGAATGCAGAGCAGAAAGACGTTTCCTTTCATTAAAATATGTAATTAGGGGTTGTTTTAAAACACTGGGAAAAAAATCCTCTCTTGTTTTAGATGAAGAGTTTTTGTTTCTTTGACTTGAAACAAAAAGCATCTGTTTTGGCAATCTCCCACCACCCTCACACATCAGCTGTTAAAAACATCTTGAAAGGCACCAAATGAAATGAATCACATCTGGAGCCAATTTGGACATGGATTTGTTTTTTAAACAGTATTAAATTCAAATCAGGATCTTGAAATGATAAATATAAGCACATCAAAGTGGGTAGAAATAATGAGAAATGGCCTTATTCATACCATGCTTACTGTCTGTATATTCTTACCAAAGCACCTGTGATCAAAACTCCTAAAAAACTTCATGGAGCTAATAGATCACAAAATCAAACTTAAATTAGAACTAAGTATAAAGACAAGCACTCCAGTGACTGGCTATCCAGTCTGCCTGTAAGAGGTGCAATACCTCAATGTCCACCCCAGTCCTGGCTCCTCAGACCTGACAGCAAACACACTGTATTTCTGGAAAATCTATAGATTATTGATTCCTCCTTAGTGCAATCACTCAGATGTAGCAAACATGCTGGTCTGTAAGTGCAGTGTGGGGAGCTGTGCTTGCTCCCACAGACCGTGTGCTGTGCACGGTCCCCAACACATAAACCAGCTTTTTATTCGATATCAAGGGCAGTGAACCCCCCCATCTGTTGTGCAGCTTGGTTGAAATGAGTCAGGAAGTTCAAACCCTCTTCCAGAGCAGAGGACACACTGCACCAGAGTGCAGTCACTGCAAGCCCCCTCTGAATGGGCCACAGGAGTGGGACAATGTTTGCCCTGGCACAGGGTGCCCACAGCAGCTGTGGTTGCCCCATCCCTGGGACTGAGACTGGTGGGAGGTGTCCCTGCCCGTGGCACAGGGGATGCAGTGAGATGCTCTTTGAGGTCCCTCCCAAGCCAAACCATTCAGGGATTCTATGATGACACAGAGGATGACCGTGGTCAGTGAGAGCCACCACCCCAAAGCCACACCACTCGGAGTCCCCTCTCCATGCACAGTTACCAAGGCACTATTGCTTCTCAGCCCTTCCCTGGCAAACCTGGGAGATAAAAAACCCACAAGGAGGGGCTTATTGGTTTCCATATCAGTGTGTGTGTTACCCCGTGCCTGCAACAGCCACTATTGCTTTCTTTGCCACTTAATCCAGAGATATCATCAATAGCTTCATCTATTTACAGCACCAGGAAACAACTCTGGGTCAGCCAGGGCCAGCAACAAGCCCCTTCTGTGGATTATCTAGTCATGGGATCGGGAGGAAAAGCATTTCTCTGGGTGTGATTAGAAAGATGCTCTTTTCAAAACAGCTACAAAACTGAACAGCAAGAGGAGATTGTGGGAGGGCAGAGAAGTCAAAGAAATGCTGCTGTGGTTGTTCCTTCTGTGTCTCAGAGCTCACTCGATTCACAAGGTCCTCTGGGGATTGATGCAGGAAGGCTCAACTCAGATAATCAGGGGAGATCTTCCTCAAAACTAAATCCAACCAAAGCTTTCTCCAGAGGTTCCCATTCCGTGAGAGCAGCTGTGGGTTGGCACCACATGGAGCCCATGGGAAGCTGCCAGAATAAAGAGCAGAAGTTCACAACGCTGTGGCCAGAGTGGAGTTCAAACTGTGTTCCTTGAAAGCTGCAGCACATGCATGAAAATACATCTATTTTTACCCAAATTCAGCACTTGTATTCAATGAATTGAAGTGCCTAGATCTCTTCAATAAAACTAGCTTTGCATTGAATGACTTGAGGGGTTTTGCCCTTTTCCTGAATGCTAATTTTTGTTTGTTTAAAAACATAAGACAGCTCCAAGGCAGAGCACAGTGAGAGACAACCAAGTCATTCAGAGCAGACTCTGAATGTTCAGTCAAGTACTTTAATTAACCCATGGATAATAATTCTCTTCAAAGTCTTTTAAAAGAAAAGGATAGCTTTTTATCAGCAAAGGGACTATTTAAAAAATAAAAATATCATCAGACTTCTGGCATACCAATGAATTTCACTGCAGAAAAGCAGCTCCAAATTAAAAAAGAAAAACAAGGTAGTCAAATCCTGAAGCTGTCACAAAACATTTTACTGGGTCAAAGCAACTCCAAGTGCTCCAAAATGAAAACTATTTTGAAACTTCACTTTGTTTTGCAAACAAAGGCAACAGACACATGAGGGACCCTGCAAACATCCCCCTGGCATTACTGAGAGCTCCCCGTGCCCAGGGCACCTCCACTGCCCTTTTTATTTGGATAGGCCTTTATTCAATTAGACCCGAGCCAGACAACAACCTTTCTCATCTTGCAATACGCTCCAAACAGCACATTTACCCTGCCACGGGCTCTGGGCTGGGGCAGCATGAGGTGCTAATTGCAGCCGCTCTCCCAGACAAACTTTGTGACTAAAAGGTTTATTTCTGTCGCAGACTTGAGAGGGCTCGTTCTAAGTGATCACCAGATGTCACCAATTCTTCATAAAATACAAAAGAGAGAATAATTTTTTTCCCCAGCAGAAAACAAACCCACAACTGTCAAAGTGTAACAAGAGCCATAAATATACCGTTCTGCAGCATCTTTAGCCATACTGTAGATTCCCTTTTACTATTACACCTCTCAAACAACACCTGCTGATATAGGAATGAGGCACCTAATAATGCCAGCACTACTGACAAGCTCTCACTAACAGAGACTCCACCCCAGCCTCCAATAAGGTGGTTACCAGACCTACAGCAGCAAACACAGCTCAATTCCCATCCCTGGAAATCGAAAGGACAAGGGGAAATGGCTTCAACCAGCACCAGCGGAGGTTGAGGTTGGATTTTGGGGAAACCTTTTTCCTAGGAAGGGTTCTTGAGCCTTGGCACAGCTGCCCAGGGCAGTGGGAGCAGAGCAAAAGGACAGTTGGGAATGGGTGATGCACCTTCAGCTCTCCTTAAACAAAACATGCAAGAAAGAGTAGGATCAAAATAAATTCCAATGTCATGGAGAGCTGTGTGCTTTACCAGGGGAATTCCCCAACAGCAATTTATGTCACACTGGTGCAAATAAAGGCAATCTGCCCTGCAAACACTCAGCTCTGGTCCCATCCTGGCACCTTCCATAGGAGGGGTTAAACTGGAGCCTGGGAGATGTTTTCTCTTGCTGGCTTCCCCCTGGCAGTCCAAGCGAGGAGGCCTCCTAAGGTAAATGATACACTTCAGCTGCCAGATCGCTTTTCCCATTTTCAGATCTCAAATCAGATTTGGGCACTGTTTTCATTATCAGCCCAGAGAAGCGTCTGAGCGAGTGCCATCCAGAATCCATCAGGACATGTGTCACTCATGTGACACACTCTGTGGGTATGCAGGCCACTGCTCCCAGCATTCCATCTCTTTCTGCCTCTGGGTTGCTTCAAATGAAAAATATTCTGTGCCCAAACGGTGCATTGCTGCGTGCAGAGCTGTCACTTATATTTATTTCACAAGCAGTTTAAGGCATGACGTGAACTGAGTTGCTGGAAAGATTTTACTACAAGCTATCAAAGCCCTAAGCAGGCACCATCTATAACTTGCTTTCATCTTCACCCCCACCAGCTCCTGCTCCCAGGGAGCACAACCACTCCAAATCCCCCTGATTGTCTGCAGAGCCATGACTGGGGCACTGAGGGAAACCCAAACTCCTCAGAACACACCAAACTCGTGCTGTTCCAGGGGCAAACCCAGAAGGAGCCTTCAGGGGACAAACAGACCCAAAGCCACGTCCTTTCTCCACGTGGCAACCCTTGGCCATTGGAAGGGTAAGAGATACACCAGCTGAGGAAGTCCTAAAGCACCCACAAGAATTTGGGAACAGCTCACAGGACTCATCAGTGTACTGAAAACCCACCAGCTCCCCAGACCACCCACCTCCTTCCAGCAAGCTCCCTCCTGGATGACTTACTCCTGCCAAATAATTCCATTTGAACAGAGGCTGAAGAGGATAAGCCTGCAGCTCAAGTGCCAAAGCCCTGTTGTTATACTGAGGCTTACAGAGATATCAGGAATTACCTGCACTCTGCCTCAGCTCACCGTGCACGTGGCATCGATGTCCAGGGCAAAAACCGACACATCAGCTGCTTTTCTTCAGGTGCAAAACCCAGGAGCTCCTCCACCAGCATCAGCTAAACAACTATAGTTCTATTCCAAATTATTCCAAATGTAGGGAGAAGGCTCCACAAATGTGGTTTGGCCCAGGTTACACCCCCTCACACATCATCTCATGGCAGCACCAAGTGCTCAGAAGGAGAAGCCCAAAGTGCCTTCAGCTGTGGCTTCAGCTGGGGCCAATGAGCAATTAACTGGCTCATTAAATGACAAGGACAGAGTGCATGACCCTGCAGGTGCTTTGGATTAAGAATCTACTTGGCTACACCTGAATCCAATTTGAAGATAACGATTTATCTCTTTAATATTAAGGGATTTCTGCAGATGGCATTTCAAAGGAGCTCCTTGATAATGCACATTTGCCTACAAGATAGGAGCATGCTTTACACAAATACAAATATTTGCCTTTCATTCGCTAAGGTCTATTTACATTCACTTTTTCAGGTATTTATTGCAGTGCAGTTGTTAAAAGCCTCAACAACCAAGGTTTCATCCAGTCACAATAAGACTCAAAAGCAAAAAATTAAACCCCCAGTTGTACAAGGGACCAAAAGCCCAAGCCTAACAAAACCCCTACATCATTACAGTATGTAAAAATATATTTACTCACACTGCCTCCTTCCCCTGCTACTCTCTGGTGTCTTTAAAACACGTGCTCCAAACCAGCACCCGAGATTCCTACGGGGGTTATTTATGTTAAATTTTGGGTGCAAACACTTTCAGTGTGCAACAGAGGGTGGACATGGAAAGAAACACTCCTCCCAAGGAAGAATTTAAGCATCATCTCCTGTAACACTCCTGCTCTGTGTGTCTCCTCACGTAAGAGCAACTGGCTTTAGGAATTCCTTCTTCCCTGGGCACATCCCTTTTGCCAGAGGGAGCCAGACTTGGATGGTAGGGCCAGCACTGGTGATTTCCCAGCCCCTTGTAGGATCAGCTTCAGGTTCCCCTCCCCTGGCAGCTCCTGAGGCTCCACAGCTCCCCTCAACACCCCTCACACCTCTGCTGCTCTGGCTGAGCACGGACAAATTCGGCTGTGGTGAGCCTGTCAAGGAGCTTGGCTTCCAGCTCCTCCTCCCATCACAGACTGCACTTCTGCTGCTCCAGGGGCAGCACAGCTCTGCTCTTGAGCTTCCAGGGGAAAAATGCAGCATCCTGAGTTACAGGGGAACAAAATGAAGGGGAAAACGAAGGACACCCAGAAGGAAGCAAGGAGGGGAAAAGAAGGGAAACGGAAAGGAAAAAGCAGAGGGGAAAAAAGAAGCAAGAGCCTGGGACAAGGTGGACACGATGTGGCACGTTGGCTCCTCTTCCTTCTCTGCTCCAAGCATCTTGGATCCACCTTCTTGCAGATGTTCTCTATAAACCAGGACCCCAAGTGACTGACACGCTGTCCATGGGGGCTCTGCCCACCCCAGTGTGGCTTGGAGCCCAGGGATCCCTCACAGGGATCACTCTGCACACCCGTGAGGTGACACTACATGGCATTGCTTTACATCCAATCTTTACATCACTCTCATTTCCCACCTGGGAAATTTCTGCAGCGTAGGTGCGAGTTTGTATTTTTTTGAGGCTGTTTCCAACAGATGGCAGAAATCTGGGTGAACTGCCAGTCTTTTCTTCTCAAGATGTGGCTGCTAAAGCTTCCAAAGACAGCCAGTGGCACCTTCATCTGCAACTGTCGCATAAGGAATCCCACAGAAGGGACATGAAGTGGTTATTGAAGTGTGCAAGCTTTGGAACTACAGAGCAAACAGTGTCTGCTTGAAAAAACAATAAACAGGACATTTCTGAATGGCTAAATGGACAGGGCTGGTTTGCAAGGCTCACCTGTAGTTTTTAGAACCTTTATCATTGGCATGAAAGGAGACTTTGGCTCCTTCTCATCCCTCCTTCTGAACCCAAGGAAATTTCAATTTGTCCCTCAAGAAGAATTGTAATTCCCCAAAGGCTCCAGCTGGGCTGGGGATGCTCTCCCAGCAAAGCACAAGGGGCTGGAAAAAGGAGCAAAAGAGGGGGGAAAACAAAAGTGGAGCTGGGGAGAAGATGCCAAGGAGTGGAAGGCAAGCAGCAGGTCAGCATCGCCCCAGGCTGTCCCCCAAGGCCACCTGTCTGCTTCCAGAACAGCCCCCAGCTCATACCCAACAGCCTGACACCCGGGATGCACTTCCAGAACAGTCCCCCAAGTTCATACCCAACAGCCTGACACCCGGGATGCACTTCCAGAACAGCCCCCAGCTCATACCCAACAGCCTGACACCCGGGATGCACTTCCAGAACAGTCCCCCAAGTTCATACCCAACAGCCTGACACCCTGGATGCACCAGCCAGCTCCACATCAGGGCTTCCTGCTGACACACCATATGTCAGCCTGTACTTAGGTACTGTCACCAAAAGTGTTAACGGCAATTATTTAAAAATTATTGCAGTTTATTCACGCAGAGAATCCCTCCTTGCAGCGACTCAAACCTGCCAAGAGTTTTTTTACAAACTGCATTTTCCCCCCATTTCCAAATCTGATTTTATGCTCTTTAACTATTTTATTTTGTTTCAAGCACAACAGGCTTTATTACTGAGGGATTAATTTACAGGGCTGCTTTGAGGGGAAATCACTTAATCAAACTAAAGGTTTTCCACCCAAGCATGGCATCTTCTCGGTGGGAAGGGGACTGTCCTGACTCCTGGTGCTGCTGTTCAGAACATCTGGGAAGAACATCCACAGAAAACCAGGACAAACCCCCTGGGTGTCCTCAAGAGAGCAAGGCGAGTAAAAATCTGCACAGAAAGGCCTCTTTTCAGCATGCAAAGTCTCCATCACTCAGCTTGATGTTTAGGAGTCAATTTATAAAGAAAAACGTCATAGAGCATAAACCCCCACAAAGAATTGCAAATAAAAACCAGGGAGCAGAAGGGACAGCCCATTCCCCAGGGCCTTCTCCAGACCTGGGAGGCTGCAATCAGCACTGACACAGGCTCTGCCTTGGATGAAGGCAGCATAAATAAAGAAAAATTAATGACTCGACTAAGGAACTATTTAGCAGCTAATTAAAATGCACAATTAATCATAATTTCCTCAAAACGAGCTGCTAGGAACGGGTCGATAACGCCCAAGCAGAAAAGAAACAGCCTGTTTTGTCTTTATTTGGTGCCTCCCGCTGCACACCCGATGCCACCTGCCTGCCAGGGTGTCCCTGTCACTGCCAGGGTGTCCCTGTCACAGCTGGATCCACCTCAGATCCATGGACTGATCCTGCATCCCTCGGGTCAAACCTCTGGATCGAAACTGCTGAGCCCTTATCACAATAAAATACACAGAAAAGGAGAAATTGGCCTCAGAAAGGGAATATGTCAATTCCCATCTCTGTTTCACGCTAACAAAATCTATTTCTCCATCTGCCTGCACCTTTTGCTGTATCCCCCAGAGTTTTTATGGAAGTCAGGATCCCAGGTGAGTTTGTAAGCAATCAGGGGGAGCAGGGAACACACAACACACGTGGCCCTGGGCTGTCCATCATCCTTACACTGCCATGGACATCTGGGGACAACCCACAGGACCAAGGCACAGAGGGCAAAAACCTCCCAGTTTGATCCTGCCCATTCCCATTTCCTCTGAGTTTACTCATTGCAGATGCCCATTGCCATCGGGCACAGTTCTGAGCTTGGGTACAGTTGGGAAGAGAAAATTAAAATAACAAATAAATGGTAAAAATGATAGAAGTTAAAAAAAAAAAGGTCAAGAACTATGACATCCCATTGGATTATCTCATCCAGAGGATATCCCTTATTTTATACAAAGATTTCACGTGCCCAGATCAAAACACTTGATGATGCATTTTGCACATGTGGCTCCGGGCTGTTTTCTGATCCAATGAACATTATGAAATGATGTGAATGAAATGTCAGTAACCAGGTTACAGATATCCCGAGATGCAGTAATTCCACCTGATGACTCTGAAATGTCAGAGTTCTCCAGCTCTTGGGGGGGGTGATGGGCTTTGTCTGGAGCCTTTCGGAGCAGGAAGGATTTGGGGATTCAAGGCTGCTCCTTTCCTGAGTTACGTTCCCTCTGGCAAGTGTTCTTGGGGGATAACTGTGTTTTAATGTCAATAAAAATACAGTTAACCTCATAAAACACTGACAGTTATCCCCAAACATGACTTGCCAAAGGGAATCTAACTTAAGAAGGATAATATTCCCAGAGCTGAGGTTACCAAAGACTTCCACTTGTGCAGACAAGGCAGTACAGATGAGATGTCAGAACAGACCAAATCCACTCTCATGGGCATAACAGTATCAAACTGTTATATCAAACAGGATAATGAAGCATTTCTTTAACACTTCTCCAATTCTTGATCTCTTTTGAAGCCTCCAAACAAAGGTGACTGCAAGAAAGTGTTACATGGATAAATACACTAAGATTGAAAAGAAAAAAAGAATAAAAAGAGCCAAATATCTGTTCACATAATAACATGAAGAACATCTCAGCTCAATAAGAAAATAAATTAAAAAAAAAACAAATAAACCACTGTTTCTGAAAACACAGGAGCCATTTGAACAATTCATATGCATTAGAAAATCACCATCAATTTAAGAAAGTGGTGACATACATCTGACTTAAAAAAACCCTTCCAAAGATGCCCTGAGGCCCGAAAGGAGGTGGATTTGGGTGGCAGCTGCCCTGGCTTTCCTGGAGCAGCCCTGGGGACACAGAGCAAAGCAGCTCTGTTTGCAATGAGCCAAAGGGCCCTGCTGTAAGGGATGGGCCCAGAACAGCAGCCTGCAACCTGCTCACTTTCCTAAAGGGAGCCCAAAGTAACTGCACTCCAATTCTCCCCAACTCATTATGTAAAATAAAAGGCAGCTGAAAGCCAGTGTGGGGCCACAAAATGCCTTCATTAGTTTTCAGTTCTGTTCCAGTAAAAATGCAGCCAAACTCTCCTGGGTTCGGCAGGGCTGAGGTTTTTACCTTAACAGCCTTTCCCTTTCTCAACACTGCTCGGCTTCAGCAAGATTTCCTGCCAGTTAGTCTGGACCTAACAAGCTATTGCACCATTAACACAAACCACAATGTGGCCAGGAGTATTAAACATTTTCCACAAGGCCCTGTTTTACAGTCACTCCAAGAATGACAACGCCAAATTACGAGTCCAAGACAGATGTTTTCCAGATGTGCTGAGCATCTCCCTTAAATGCTGGATGAGGAGCCTTTCCAAAATGCTGGGAGGGTTGTACCAGCTGCATTCAGATGGGCTGACCCCCAGAGTTTCTGCTTATGGAAAACTATGCTTGGGAATAAATTTATCCACAAACTGGCTGCTTCTCTCACACCCACAGCAGGGTGAAGGATGAAGGCCAATGACAACCACTGAAGGGAGCAAACAGGAAAGGAACAGGAAGCTGTGGATGCAGAGGTGCAGCATGACTTCACAGAATCACTGTGTGGACTGGAAGGGACCTTAAAGCTCATCCTGTTCCACCCCCTGCCATGGGCAGGGACACCTTCCACTAGCCCAGGGTGCTCCAAGCCCTGTCCAACCTGGCCCTGAACACTTCCAGGGATGGGGCAGCCACAGCTTCTCTGCCCAACCTGTGCCAGAGCCTGCCCACCCTCCCAGGGAAGGATTCCTTCCCAATATCCAGTCTCTGCACCCACTGATGACACTGAGCCCATGGGAAAGAGCAGCTCCCCTGCCACACGAGGGATGTGTCTGTACAGCTTAAACCACAGAGTCTGTGAGACAGAGATGCTGCTCCACCTTGAGGGGACCAAAATCTCTGCCCTCCAGGCAGGAGCACCCAAATATCAGAGGCTCCTGCAAGCCCTCCAGAGATGCTGCCACTGCTCCCAGGTCACCTGCAAGGTGCAGTGCCAAGGGTGGGCTGCACACAGCTGGGCCAGCTGTCAGTCTTGATTCAGAGAGAAAACTCTTTATATCAGAGTTTATTTATGGGTGGGTTCTGGGAATCACATTTCCCAAGGAGATTTGGTTTGATTGGTTCTGCTGGCCCTCCCAGAGGAGTGTTAAGATGGGGCTTAGATAAGGTTCCCACAGCAAGTTAACTGCAAACACAGAGCTAAATTTGCTTTCCTACAAATATTCAGGAACATTCGCTTCCTGGCAACATTCCTGTTAGCAAACCAATTTGCTAAAATATTCATGAATAGCAAACTACAGGGCCATGGATACAGCCAAACGCTCCCTACAACAACAACACAGCTAAACACTCACCACAAATGTTTGCAGAATTTGGCTTGCTCTGGATTAAATAAAAAAAACCCAAACTATACTAATGGCTGGCATTCAGCACCACGGCTTCCACTGGGAAACCTCTGGGAGGAGACTGGTGGGTGTTGGACCCCCAAGACTGGCCTGTGCCTGCAGGGTCAGGAGTCTGGAATTGGGAGGATTTAACAAGAGCTCTGCTATTTTTGCCTATGACCTTGAGGAAGTCACAGTGTCTCCTCTAGACTGCAATCCCCCCTCTTTAATGGGTGGCTTACTATGTTCCTGGCATGCAAAGGTGTTGTGAGGTCTAATTCATTAATCTTTGTAAAGCATTCTAGGACACTTTGATGGAAAATGCAAAATATTATCAGTAAAAGCCTTCCATTTAAATCTCACCTGGAAACCTTCCTCTCACTCCTTAATTTGTGATTGATCCCCACTCAATTAGAAGTAATGGGATTTACTTGTAAGCTCCAGCAGCAGAGCAGACCCCACAGGAAGGTGCCAGCAACAGCAGCAGAGCTGATTCCCAGGAAGGAGCCTGGAGATCCAGTCCCTGCACTGGGAGAGCCATGGCTGTGTTGGATCCTGCATCCCTGAACTGCACTGGGACCACCTGAACCAGCCGTGGGCAAAGGGATGGGGCACTGAGACCCCCCAGCACAGCATCCACCCCTACACAACCCCTCAGGACAAGGGGGAATGGATTTAAACTGACAGAGGGCAGGGATAGATGAGATATCAGGAAGAAATTTCCCCCTGGGAGGGTGGGCAGGCCCTGGCACAGGTTGGGCAGAGAAGCTGTGGCTGCCCCTGGATCCCTGGAAGTATCCAAGGCCAGGTTGGACAGGGCTTGGAGCCACCTGGGACAGTGGAAGGTGTCCCTGCCCACGGCAGGGGGTGGAATGAGATGATGATTCCATGATGTTCCTACACAGCCCCCATCCCTACAGTTGCACTGACAATTAACTACGATGGAAATTCATCCCCATTAATGGGGTTTTCACAAAAAAAGCTTTGACCCAAAGCTCTTTCAAATAATGAGCAGACAGCCCAAACCTGCAGATCACTCATTCCCTCCCAGTGTCAAGTTGTGTTATTTGTGAGAGCAGTTTCACTGCAGGCTGGGCAGGGAAGGCAGAGACCCCGAGCCCTGGCAGCCCCTTAGAGGCAGGAGTGAAGGGGAGCAGAGGCTGGGGAAGCTGCACTGCCCTTGTCCTCACAGCCACTCCATGGAACCCACAGCATCCCCAGCCTCTTGGGACTTCCAGGCACTCACAACTTCAACTGGCTCCCTGGAATTTTACACTGAGCACCCAACAAAATCAGCATTTGTGCTGAATAGCTTTTAATCAACTATTCTCAAGTGTCCATCCTTTTTATCTTTAAAGCACTTCGAAATCTCCCTGCCTGAGTCTCCCCAGCTCTAAAATTTATTCTCTCCATTTCCTTTCCTCCATTCAGTTTCCAGCGCCCTTTACCATGATCTAATCATCTTAGTCGTTAATGCTCATCTCTACATTTTAACCTTTTCAGTTTTCTTTTTAAAGCAATCTCTCCATCTCTCTCAGGTTTGGGGCTTTTTTCTCCATTATTAAATTAAGGTTTTCCCTGGCTTCTGTCTCAGCACAGAGCAGGAGGTGCCCCAGGGAGAGTCCCCTGGCACCAAATGACAAGTCACCTCTCAAAAGGTGACTTGTGAAGGCCTTAATTAAATTAGCAATTTTTCTATTAATGCAATTTCTGTAATTTTAGAGAAATGAAGGCAACTTCACAAATCTTACAATATTTATCATACTTCACTTGAAATTACTTGTGAAATGGCATATGCTAACATTCTTTTCCACTGGGAAAACCATGGATGGGGACACCTCCTAGAATACTTTAGGTTGGAAAAGACCTTTAAGATCATCGAGTTGAGGAAAAAAAAACAGATAAACTTTTGAGCATCCCAGCTCTTTTCAGGACTGTGAGAGGTTCAGCAATGCAGAGGCTCAGGAATGTGTCAGTTTTTAATCATGACTTTCTAATATCCTGCCCCACTTTGCTGGTATTTCTGATTTGCAAAGAAAAGTGAGGTGGGCACGGTGAGTCCAGACTGCCACCAGATCACAAGGAGTACGTGTCAGATGCAGAGAGCATTGTCTTCCTCCGTGCCATGGAGGTTTAGGCTGAGCTTTTCTATTTCCACGTGTGAACAGTTCCCTAAAGCCCTTCCTGAACCACCTCTCATACCCTGCAGAGCAGGGATTCCTGCCCAGTGCTGGATGCTGGCGTGGTCCTCCAGCAAGGTGCACAGACTGCTATTCCATTAACCATTGACCCCAGTTCTGCCAGCACCTCCTCAATTATAAGGGGGAAACAAATTAGAAAGAGTAATTCTGACTTTTTTAAGATGCTGATGCTGCTGCTGAAACACCAGGGAGAGTTTCACAACTGACTCTTGGAGGGGCAGGATTTCCCTTCTGTGAATTTCAGGAATGTAAGCATTCCATTTTCTTCTAAAACAGAAAATACTCTTCAAGACCTTAAACATATTCCTACACATTCTTATTACCAAATCCAGGAGTAAATTGTTCCATGTTCACATCCTCACATAAATCAATGGAATTTCCATAATTTACCCCAAAGATTGATGCAGTCTCTTTATAAGGTGGCAATCTATCAATCACATTTAAGAGGATTCAGCCTGAAAACCCAGGGAAAATTGATCCCTCCCCAAATGTGGAGAGAGCTGAAAAATCACCATGGGAATAGAAAGGAATCCCTCTGGAATTCAGTGTGGTAAGAACTGCATCAGCTCTACTAACACCAACCACATTATACAGAGCACTTCTCTCTCTTTATAACACTTTGAACTCCTAATATATATATTTCCAGGGGACACTGAAATGATCATTACAGGCTCCTCCCAGAGGGATTAATTGCCTCCCTCCTTCCCAGGAGCCCCCAATCCAGCTGGCTGCCACCAAAGCAGTCTGGCAGCAGCGCTGCAAACTTAAACCAGCAAATATTAATTACCAGCTGGGAAAAGTGCCATTAGTTCCCACTCAGATTCCTTCCAGCTGGAAGGACACAGAGTGGGAAATGGAGAGATCTCCTTCCAGCCTCCACCCCAGCCATGGAGCGGGTCCTGCCTGTCCTGCACGCACCGAATGAGCACTCAACACCTTCCCAGAGATGTTCTGAAATGCTGTGCTGGAGAGCAAATTGCTTCTGGAAGTAACAAAGCACACAAATAACACATGGACAACAAATAAAGTACAGAGGAAATAAACCAGCAGCACCTGAGGCTGAATTCATATCTCTTGGAGATTATTGCAGTGATAGGAGTTATCAGCCTGCTTGTTGTTTGGGTTTTTTTCCCCCACCAAGTTTGTAATTTATTTACATCCAAGCACAGAAAATTTTCTGTCAACGTGCAGAAGATTATCATTTTCCTTAATTAGAAAGAAACTTTTTGAGAACTGGAGGGAAGAGAGAGAGGTAGAAAATGAAATACTGTGAAAGAGAGGAGAAAGGCAGGTGGTTTTCCACAGAGATTTCTTTCGAAATTCTGTACAGAACTATCATTTTTTATGGGGAGAGAACTGACTTTTTTGTATGAGGAGGAAAATTACCATCAGATACTTACTTAAGAGAAAAAAAACATATCTATTTTAAGCAATGGAACCAAATTATCAAAAAAATTATTACTAATATTGCAGGAGAGGAAGGAGGAGAGTGGGACTGGAATGCCAGACATGAACATACTTTTACGGTGCCCAATCTCTCTGCATCAAACTCTGTCAGGTCTCAAAACTGGAGCTTTAGTACAAGGGGGACTGAATGGACAAAGAGAAGGAATCAAATAATGCACCCATGGTAGGGTGAGTTTACAAAGGGGAGAGCTCAAGGGTTTGCTCAGCTGGGCTCAATTCATATCAGAGCACACAGCCCACTGACCAGCTCCAGAGCCCAGCAAGAAAAGCTGAGCTTTTTATAAAAAAATCCCCAAAACAACCAAACAATCCACCTGGATAAAAAAGGGAAAGTGTCAGAACTACAGGAAATAAGGAATGAGCTGGGGCAAGCATTGTGGCTGGCAGGGTTGGCTGATGGAGAGATCTGGGACTGCTGATCAGGCAGGAAAAAAGCAGGAAGGGAAAGAAGAAGGGGGGGAAAATGACTCCTAAATGCTGGCAATGGAAAAGCACAGCTCTAAACAGACTTGCTGTAATGTATGCAAACTGCTGGGGAAGTGCATTGCTCTGATGGTTCTGCAGGAAAGAAGGAGATGAGGGAAGAAAAACTATTGAGCTGTGTCTGTGCAGCTTCTGTGGCCAAAAATGATGAGAGAAAATGAGGGGAGAGACAGAGTGGGTGTGAAAAGGCAAAAGGAAAGAAAAATGAACAGAATTGGAAAAAAGGGGACTGCTGCTATGGGGAAGCAAAGCCCAGCCCAAATCACTGTGCTAAAATGAGATAACTGCATTATCCAAGACATTTATTCAAATAGGAACATTTCCAGGCCAATTCTGGACATCTGTGGGACAATTGTCATTATGAGCACAGCTCTCTCTCCACTTTTCATGGGTATTGCGAGTGCTTTTGGGGAAGAAAACTTCTTTCCTCCCCACTTTGGCACAGAGCAAGGGCACTTTATCCTCATGTATTTTGCTACCCACTAAAAATGACCAACACTCCACTCAAATGACTGTGGAAACTCACAAACCTATGAGAATAAATAAAAGAAAAAAAATCCTCTGCACAGACAAGTCTTAAATAGAACATTTGCCCATGGGAAAACCAAACTATTTTGTACCAGGAAAGACAACCAGATCAAGGAGAACGTGAACAGCGATGAGTGGGACTGACATTTCTCCTGAGACCTCTGGATGTGGAACTTCTGCTTCACAGTGTTTCCCTTGGTGCTTCCAGCTCCCAAGTGCAGTTTGCCACCCATTTATCATTTGTTCTGTCAACTGAGGGAAAGGAATGGCCTTCACAGCTTTGTGGCTGGGGAGCTGTGCTGCTGCAGGACAAAGCCTGGGGACATCATTCCTGCTGAGATCTCTCCTTGCTTCACCCATGTTTCCACAACTCTTTTTATATTTTGGACTCCACCAGTATTTACAAAGCACATCACGTCTGATAAACATGCTAAAGGACTGAAAAATCCTTTCCCAAAATACACACAAGAAAACAGATCTTTGCAGTTTGCTTTCCTGTCACTTGGCTGGGGACAGGCCAAGCTCAGAATCAGGGTATTAGATCTGTCATACCCCGAGGCCACCCAGTTTGTCACTGATAACTGGGCAAACTGGCAGAGCACACAAACACACATACAGTCTGTGGTGTCCCCCAGCTCTAAACAGGAATTTAAATCTTAATTGAACAAATCAACTGGGACAAAAGCCCATTCATCAGCCCACTGTACTCCAATAATTAACTGATCCACCTGACAGAAAGCAAACAGAGCAGGTGCCTGCTGGCAGATACACACCTGAGCAAGCTGGGCTAGGGAAGGGGCCCTGCCCATGGCATGGGGTTGCAATGAGAAGCTCCTTAAGGTCCCTCCCAACCCAAACCAGTCTGGGATTCTCTGATTTTGCACCTTTCAGAGTTTCCTCCAGTTGGGAGTGTTACACTTCATGTTACACTTATAATGGTGCTTAAAAACCTGTATCTTAATTCCTTACTGAAAATTACGATTTGAAAGCAACCACCATCATTCTCAATTTACAAATAGGAGACTAAAATACCAAGAAACAAACAGAGGGATACACAGAAGGCTACTCAGGAACTGCATGACAGAAGAAAGGGCTGAAGCCCAAAATGTCTATGGAGTCCCACTCTGTGGGATTATTCCCCCTTAAGGCAAACTTTTCTCTTTATGTTATGTCTGCAGACAGCAGTGCTTCTGTGAAGTACATTTTTATTGATTCACGTGGGAAGAGAAGCGAGCTTGTTTCCTTCTTCCCTTCCAGAAAGCTGTTATTCTGCTGAAAAGCAGATTTAGGCAGTGCTCCATGGCAAGAGTTTGAGGGTTCCTTTAAACTGGGACACCAAACTCCCACTTCTCTGCCATCATTTCATGGTGTGTTCAGGGAAGTATTGAAGCGTGACATGGTATCATTAGGGATAATACAGCCACTGCAGGGGCTGATTACTGCAATGAGAACTCATTTTCTCTAACACTGCATGTGATAAGGAAGGAATAAAAACCCAGGCCAGGAGCATTGTTGTAAAAAGGTGGGTGATGTCAAGAATGAAAAAGCTGAAGACACTTTTTGGTAGTCAGGGGAAGAAAATCCCCTGAATTGAGTGCTGAGCATCTCTGAAATGAAGATTTGCCCTCTCTTTGGAAGGTTTCTCGTGCTGCAGAGGTTCACCAGCATCTCACCCAGGGATGGAGGCATTTCCAGCCTGACCCACACCCTCCTCTGACTCCACACCCCTGAGCAGAAACACCAGCCCCAGGAGCAAGGCACAAGTGCCCCTTTTTAACACCACAAGCAAAAATCCCTCCTTGCCTTGATCTGCTCATGTGCTGTCCCTCAAAATGTGGGTGATTCCTTTCCAGGAGTAACTTTGTACAAGGTCTATTGATCTCAGACTTAATTACCTGCTTTGGTAAATTGAGAGGCTGCCTGTGCCAGAGTAACCCAGCTCTGCTGGTGTTGCCCTGGCCAGTGCTCTGGCCAGCTCTGCTGTCTCCTCCAAACCAAGGGGACTTTGCACTGCAAGGCAAAGCAGTGCCTACACACCTCTGGAAAAATCTGGGGCTGGATCTCAGTCTCCAGGGAGACACAAGAATGCTAATGCTCTTCTATCTCCAAAGGGTATCACAAGGATATATTAATAAGACCCTTCAAATGGAATCCTGTTTCTTAAACAGGCTCTTCCAGCATCGTGTTAGTAAACAAGAGCCCATGATGGATAGCTCTGTATACAGCCAATCTCCTGGGGGCTCAAGTGAGCTGAAGATAAAGGAATTATTTTCATATTTGATCACGTAAATGTCACTGGATATATTTGCAACAACCCACTCATATCTTCCTCTAGGTATATGGAGTCATCTTTGACAATGAGCTTTCACGATAGACTCTGGTGAGGCCTTTATGAGACCTCTCATTAGAAATAAAATAATTTACAACTTCTTCCATTCCCTGGTTTTTCATCACACGCTTCTGCTCCTGCAGCGTCCCTTGATGACAGGATGGGACAAAGACACAGGGCTGGTGATTTGGTGCAATGATGATAATGACATTTGCTAGTGAGGCAGTAAAAGAGCAGCAGATGTATGCATCCCACTGGTAACCAGAGCTGGCCTGAAAATTATTTAAAACTCTGTTCTCGTGCTTCTTATTCCATCTAAACAGCTCCTTTCCTTTGCCTGTGTCTAATGCCATTTCTCACTGCTGCAACAAACTTTTTGTTAATACTATCTACTACTTTTCCTTAACGTCTTTGTCTCGTTCAAAGCCTTTTCAAATGAATTGGATTGTAAAAAGTTATTATGCCAGCAGCTGAAAGTACTGAGCAGCACAACTACAGTGCACACAATGCATACAGTGATGTTAATTATTTACCAGTTCCCAGTTTGATTACATTTTCCATGGTGATGACACTCAGGGGCTTAATAGCTGCATAAAACATTGTGTATGTTCTGAGCTGTCCTGGAATAAATCATCCCTGAGAAACGGCACTCTTAGAAATAAAACATTCCGTTCAGCCATTTACCAGGATTACAACGAGCCGTGCAAGTTCCACATGAGTTTCTTCCCCTACCTTTGAAGAAGCAGTCCTTGCTGTGGCTGATGGAGATGTCCTTGCCCTGCAGGCAGGAGGCTCGGTGCAGCTGGCAGTGGTTTTCATAGAACCTGCCATCGGAGCCACACACGGGCAGGTAGGTGTCCCTGCAGTCCTCCACGCAGCTGCACTGGGGCTGGCCCGTGTCCTTGCTGAGCACACACCTGCTGCCACGGCCACACGGCTTGTCACAGGGCGTGGGGTGGCCGTGCTGGGCTGGGGAGAGCACAGAACACAGTCAGAGCCACGGCTGGCCCAGCACACCCCTCCTGTGCTGCTGCAGCTCAGCCCCAATCCATGCCACAGAGGGTGCAGGAGAAGAGCATCCCTGGGCAGAGCATGGGCTGAAGTGTCCCCAGCCCTGCAGCTCTGCCTCACCACGACACCCAGAGCGAGGACACCTGAGGGACCTGTGGCCCTCAGTTCTTTTAGCCCTTCAGGGACCCAGAGCCTGGAGGAAAGCCCAGGGAGGGCATTTCAGTGTCCACACTTTGACCATGAGTTCCATCCTGAGAACCTGTGCTCCTCCAGCCACACAACTCCACAGAGTGCCCCAAGTGTCAGCACTCTGGCTCTGTCCACCCTCAATTCCCACCCTGGGAACCAGGGGCTCCCACCCACAGGCAGAATATCCCCGAGGCTTAAACACACACAGGTTTTGAGGAAAGCTCAGACAGACAATTGCTGAGAGCTTTGTTAAAAAACAGCCCCCCAGAAAGACCATGTTACAGGAAAACGCTCCTCATTGTAAAAGCAACCATTAGTATCTATCCCAACACTCTGAATAGTGACATGTTGTGAAAAACAGCTTCCTACTGCTTTTAAGAATTCACTGGATGTGATGTGCTGAATATTACTGTACTATCTGCTGTTTGATACTATTAAAAGGGCAAGGAAGCTGCCCTTGTGCTACAGCATTTTGTGCTTATGAAGTTTCCTCCCTTAAAGGCTTACCCAGAACATGACTATAATTCACACAGGACGGGGCACTTCCAAACAAGCCACCTCTCAGAGCAATAATTAGCATTATACTCAACGAAGAGAGTTTCGGGAAATTCGATTATTCCATGCTAATTGGAGTACACAGAGTTGAGCATTACAAAGGGATGCTGCAAAAGGCACAATGACAGCAGGAATAAGCATTTCCTCGTGCACAACCTGCTGCCAGGCCTGCACAGCCCTCCAAGCACCACAGGCTCGGCTGCACCCGCGCCAGGGACTCGGTCTGGACCAGCAAGATGCTTTGGAAGCAAATCCCTGTTCTCTGCAAGTACCACGTGGAGGTTTGGCTCTTGGCGAGGTTTTGGTGGGCACCAGCTTTCAGAGGATGCTCCAGATGTGCTCCAGCACCCCAGGGGACACATCCTACAGCCACTGGAGCACCACAGCATCCTCTCAAATGCACTCGGAGCTTTTGCCTTCCAAGATTTTTCAGTTCAGCATCAGAGCACAGAGCAGAGCTCACCCAAAGCCCCCCTCACATGGAACAGAGAGGTGAGGAGCATCAGCACCAGCTACTTCAGCATATCAATCCTTCTTTATGAAGCCAAGTTCCCTGCTAACATCAGCCCAGCCCCTGCCTGCCCAGCATTTCACGCCAACACAAAATGCCTCGAAGCTCCATTTCATCCACTTGTGATCAGGGGTTAAACCACGTGCACAAGGATAAGCAAAAGTTCCTAACAAAGCCCCATTTTTCCTGGTGCCCACTAAGCCTTTGTTTTTATCACTGTAAATCTGAAAGGGAAAAAAGTCTGTTATTGGAGGATTAACTATTTGACTCAATAACTCATTAAAATTCCTCCAACTTGGCAAGCTCAGAAATATTGACTTTTCTTGACTCGTAATAAACTAGAAGGTCAAAGCATCTCCGAGCAGTGCAAGAAGCACAGCCCCTGGAAGGAGTATCTGACTGTTCTTTACTTACTTTACTAATTGTTCCAGAATTTTTGCAAATTATCCTCAGAAATGTAAATTTTGTGGCATGTTGAAGTTTTTTAATGATACATCCAAGATTTGGTCAAGCACCAGCTTATTAAAAAAAAAAAAAAAGAAAGATAAAATACTTAATCTTTCCTCCATCCATGGAAAAACCTGAGAAAGCCTGGCCATATTTGTGCCTCATTCATTTTGTTCAGAGTTTCATTTATTCTGTGTTCCCAGATGGACAACTCCAGGTTAAACACAGCTCAGTGTGGTAAGGGGAAGGCAAACAGCCAGCAAGGAAAGACTCAAGTATTTGGGGATCCTGATCCAAGTCCTCTGAAATCCGTGTTTGCAAGCAGAGTGCTAACATGGGGTGCTTTTGCCAGAATCTCATCATGTTGACAGCAGCTCTTTAATTCCATTATTATTTGCATAATCCCTGAAGAACCAAAGCTCCCCATGAGTGCCCTCAGCTGCAGTGACAGAGCCAGGACAGCGAGGGGTGTGGGACAGAGCAGGGCAGAGCATTGGGGGGCAGCTCAGTGGCTCAAGATGGGCCTTGAGTGGCTTTTTCTGGACACATCATTCAAAGTGACTGCATTTCCTCACTCTTACAAGCATTATTAAAAACAGAAATGGGGAGGGTAATCAAGTGAAACAACCAACCAACTGCTCACAGTATTTATGAGCCTTACTGCAACACATGGAAAAGGCATCATTTATTCAATTTATTAGTTACAAAGAAAGTAATTTACTTAGGTTAAAAATTTATCATCTTGCAAGACAAGCCACTTTTCGACACTAATTAAGTTCACTCCACATGGCTGGAGTCTGAGGTGTTATATTGCATTAGGGCCAGAAGGATGGAGGGAGCCAGCCCAGTTTCACACACCCATGAACACACACCAGTTCTCCAAGTGGTTCCCAGTTGCCTGAGAAACTGGGAATTCCAGTGGAGAAGGAGAAAGGGCTTGGTGCTCAGGAATTTCATAGGGCTGCTTAACAGGCTGCCTGCATCTCCAAGCCAGACTTAAATTGGAGAATTAAGATGTTCTGCCACACTGGAAAGCATTAATTCATAAAGACAGGACCCTCCCTCATCTACCTGTATATGTTACAGATCAGACTAAGGCTCACATGGGTTTTTTCCCCTCCCAGATATCATCCTTTTCCTTACTTCAGCAAAATTCCCAAGGAGTTCAAAGGCAGGCTGGGTTCAGGACAAGCTCCAATGAGAATGACCCAGCCAAACCCATCACAGCCAGCAAATCCAAAGCCAGCTCTGCCATCTCTCTGCTCATAAAGAGTGGCTCATACACAGCACCAATGCAAAGTACTATATTTACATGCTGCATATCCAGCTTTATTGCTGGGCTTTCAGGTTTATTGCTGAAGGAAAAATTTGGACTTTACATCAGGGCTGGAGCCAGACCCAGAAACTTTAATTATATGGATTATAACTGAAACTGGAAGCTTCTACACCGAGTCCCTCCAAGGCAAGGCTGCACCTTGCAAATGGTGTATTTAAATACAAATAAAATCAAACCCTCTATGACATGATAAGAATATTCAGTCTCTAAACTCATTTACTTCCATGAGGTGAGATAAGAGGTCACAAAATATTCATCCAACATTCCTGACATCAGTTTTCCAACATCTTTTTTCTTTCCCACATTAAACAATCTTCTACAATTCTTTGTCTCCATTACAAGCTTTTGTTGTTGTATTTTTATAAAGCAAAAATGGTGACTTGCCCTGGAGAATAATACAGGGAATAAGATGTGCTTCAAGCATATGATTTGCTGGAGATGCAAACTATTTTCTTTCAAGGTCCAGGAGAAATTGTGTGTGTGTGATTGTGTAAGTGTGCACATCCTGGTGCAGGATGGAGAGAGACACATCACCCTTGGAAGAGGAGGATGGAAAATCCATCCTTTTCACCAATTTAGCTGCTCTACATTAAACAAAAGGCAGGATGAGGTGGAAAGCCTCCCTGGACCAAAAACCAGCAAGATTTCCCAGATATTCAGGTTATTTCACAAGGACTCGTGCAGAGTTTAAGAAACAAAACTAACACCAGAATTAAAGGAAAACAAACCCTGGAAAGGAGAGTTGTGACAAACAGTTCCTGTGAGAACACCAGGCCAAGGGAACTGCTTAATCTGTGTCTGCAGTTTAATATCAAATGAAAACATATTGTAATTGCTCAGCACAGGTTCAATAACAGCGAGCAGTTATTCTGCACACACCACCAAGGAAGCACTCAACATTCCAGGAACATTCTCTTACCCATTTTTACATCTGCAAACAGGGATGAATGTTATTTTCTGCATCTGTCAGAACTGTGGCACCCATTAGAGGTCATACCATGAAAAGGCTCTGGAAACTCACAGTAACCATGCTATTTTTAGTGTAATTAGCCTAATTTTGCCCCATTTCAAATCCATTTAACCACTGTGAGATCAAAAGCTTCATCAAATATTATTTTGGATGGTATTGTGGTCTGTGAGGGTACTAAGAGGGAAAAAGAGGCAAAAGACACATACAGATCAAAAGACCCCGACTATGTAAAGCATACACAGAGATTACTGAGCAGAAACACCAACCCAGAGAGGAGCCCATACATATTTCAGTCCTTGCCATGAAACTGCACCATGCACAATTCGTTTGACTGTTCTCTTCCTGCAAGAGCTCCTAAAGAGGCGATTCGTAAAACTGCTCTTTATTAAATGTTTATCTAAAGTTATCTATGAGAGGCACTGCATATTGAAGGCAATTCTATTGCATTACTGCTGTGCAGCAGGTACAGACACAAACCTGGAGCTATTTCCAGGGCTGTGAGGAGCCCCTTGCAGTGCAGCAGCAATGTGGAGATGCACCTCTGCACATCTTGATTGTTTTTTTTAATTTTCTCAGTCCTCCACAGCCCCAAAAACGCTGGAACTTTACAGTCTCAGCTCTGGAGGGAACAGATCACATTAATACCTTGGATTCTTTGGTAAAACTCTGGATCAGAAGAACAGACTTCCTTCTGAAGGAAGGCAATGAAATTCCCATAAGGTCACTGCTCACATTCAGTCTTGTTGCCTTTAATCTTGCTCTGAATCTTCTGCCTGCCCCATTTCTTCATTCCTCCTCTCAGGCCCAGCCTTGCTCCCCTTCCTCATTTTCAGTAAGCTTTTATCCTTTGTGTCGTGTCTCTTTCTGCTATTCCTTCCATGAAATTCCTGTGGCAGGGACTACAGGGAGCTGAGAACCCAATAACAAACCAACTCTAGCTGACTTGCAGTGGAGCTGCTGGAGGGGAGCTGGACAGCCTGGACCCTCCCAGCTCTCTGCATTAGGAACCTTTCAGCCTGGCCATGCATGATGCCTTTTGTCAGCTCCCCTTTCCCCCCCAAAGATGCTCAAACCTCTCCTGGCTCTCCCACCCTCACCGTGAACAGAGAGCTCTGCACAGCCCTGCCCTCAAAGCTCCTTGGCACAAGACTCACTTCCAGGTGTTTTTCAACATCTCATTCCAAAATTTTCACAAGTTTGCCCTCACTTTGGCCATTTCTACTTGGAGGAGGGTGAAATCCATAACCCAGGTGTACTGGCACATGCTGCAGTGGCAGGGGACAAGCACAGCCACCACTTATCACACCTATGTAAAAGCATCCTGCAATATTAGCAATGGTTCAAAACCAACAGACACCCAGTTCCCTTCTGAGGAGCATTCTACAGTCTCTCAGAAATCTCTTCCTTTGCTATTTTTTCAAGTCATTACTTTCTAATAAGACCATTTATCAGAAAATAACTCCATTTGTTTACGGCACGCCTGTTTTCCCCTTACAAATGCACAAACACAATGTTATTTCAGACTGGAGAGAAAGATGTTTTCAGTTTCCCATTTGTTTTCTCATTCAGACATCAGTTTACAAGGCTCAGTGAGGAAAAAGAACAGAAACAAAGCCAGCTCATCATTGTGTTTGTTTCAAAAAAACAAAACAAAACGTTATTCTGATTATTTGTTTTGGTTGGAAGAGGAACAGATAACAAGCTTTTATAATTAATATCCACTCAGTTTCCTTATTGCATTATTCTCGAATTCAGCTCTAAGTAAAGAAAAAAAACCCATCTGACTTGCACCAAACTGTGCAAGTGCCACTGCAGAGGCTTCGAGGAGATGGATGAGAACCCTCAGTGTCAGCACTTCCTTTCTCAAGAGGTGCCCCTCACACCCTTCAACCCTACCCATGAAGTCCCAGCCTTGGCAAACATCTCCAAAGGACCTTAAAGCACAGCTCAAAGATGGGTAAGAGGTAGGAACACCAGACCAGAAAGATGGAGGATGGCAGTGGGTACAACCTAAACATGCAGTAATCAAATCCCAGGATCACAGAGTGCTTTGGGTTGGAAGGGACCCCAAAGAACATCTTGTCCTACCCCTGCCATGGGCAGGGACACCTTCCCCTCTCCCAGGTTGCTCCAAGTCCCATCCAACCTGTTCCTATTCCAAGACTGAGAAATGGGGAGAAACACTATTTTTAAAGCTATGGCAGGCAGATCTTCTCCACTTAGTGCTAATTTTGCAATTCTCCACTGGTTTAATTTCCTCTTTGTTGGCCAGTCCAGGCCACCACCATACCCAGCACAGCCGTACCTTGTGGGCACAGCATTTCTTTAACTCCACCTGGGGTCAATGTTAACCCACAGAAACCTTCACCTCATACAGGACAAACCCCTTGAGTGTGCCAGCACACACAGCCAAGGGAATTCCCAGCCCCCTGAGTCTCTATCCCAGGGCACAGCGATTTCTCACCCCCTTCCTGAGGATTTCACTTTTGCAGCAATAAAGGAAAGTGCCCTGACTGTGACTGAAGATTTCTCTCCCCTGAATATCACATTTCAAGCTCTTTTCCTACTCCTGAGGTGAATATCCCCCGTGCACCTCCACCCTCCTCTCCCAGTGCTGCCACATCACCCCAACCTGCACCAGGCAGCGTTAAGGATTTGAATCGACATCTTAAGCTCCTAAATTCAACAAAGAGACATCTTTTTTATCCCCACTTACCCTGCAGCAGTTACTTCTCCCCGTGCTCTCCTACAAAGGAGGGCGGCAGAATTAATGCCACTTCTCCTGCATTACAAACCTTTTACTCCCTCTGTATTTGCTCTGCGCTGAAGGAAGCATTTTAAAGTGCATTTACCTGATGGAAGAGTTATAGGCTCCTGAAAGGATAACTTAGTAAGATAAAAAAAACTACTAAAAAGCTATTTTGAATGTGAAAAGCCTTTAAACTTCACATAATGTTCAAAGCTGGCTCGGAGGGTATCAGTGCAGAAATGGAGCATTAGCACCAAAATGCTAACATTAGCGGGTTTATTTTTTATATTTTTATTATTCTGAGGAGTTGAATATATCACTGGTTTCTCAGGTCGGGCCGATCTAAAAAGAAAAACTCTGAAGAGGTGAAAAATGGCTAAAAATCTGTAGCTAATTAAGGATTCATGCAGTGGATGCATTTTTGTTTCAAATAGTCTTAATTTAATCTGAATTTTCTTAATTTGTACAGCTGGGTGTCTGGTTCAGGAAATTGCCATTTTTCTTTTTTGGGGGGAATTGAGCTTTTTCCTCTTTGTGGCATCAGTGCTGGCCCCCAGCCATGCAGAGAGTCCACCAGGACTGCTCCTGCTGCCCAGCAGAGCCTGGAGGTGGGAGCACTCACTCCTCCTCCATCCCCACCAGGGAAGCGTGGGGAGAGCTGGATCTAAAATCAGAGTGCAGGTATTCACTCCCTTGCCTTTGAAAGGGCTCTGCACACGGAATCAAAACAAGCAACCGCTGATCAAATCAACACAACACTGCTCCCTTTGAATACACGGGCACCAAAGGAAAACAGGAGGGTCACATTTAATAGCAGCAGAAGAAAAGCCTGGGATAAAAAGCAGGAATAAGCAGCAATCAGCAGTCATCAGCATCAGAGTATACTGGGCAAAGGCAGCGTTATGGGGCTTTTTATTCTTTTAAGAAAGGGAGTGGAACAAAAGGTGTTTGGGTGCAGGGATGTGGCACATGTGGGGCTGACCCACATGGATACAGCATGACTACAGCACGAGAGGGGCACCAGGTGTGCCAGACACACACCTGGGAGGCCGAGCACGGGTCAGATGAATATCATGAAAACCCCAGAAAACCAGTGTCACCAGTTTAAAGCAGAGACACGAGATGGCCAGCACGAACCCAGCACAGGCAGGCACTGTATTTAGGACTGGAGACTGGAATTGGGCTTTTCTCCCAGCTCATTCCCTGGTGCCTTAGAAAAATGAAGTAAATCTACTCATTGTAAAGTGCAGGGACAGTTCAAGAACCTCCCTGGTCTCTGTCCCCAGTCTCTGTCCCACTTGTCTATTAAAAACAGGACACGGAGCTCTCGGGTGGCTTCGGGGGAACGAGGCAATGGGGAATCAGAGCAAAGGGAAGCAAGAGGGGCAGTGTTTCCTCCACTCACTTTGGACAACTGACCAGAAAGGGAAAAAGAAGTGAGAGTTACTCTATTTGACACTAGAGGAGTAAAGGGAATAAATAAATATAAACAGTAAACAGGACCATGCTGTGCTCAGGGCACTGCCCTTTTCACTGAGTACATCGAGCTCAAGTGATGGATTTCTCAGCAGAGAAGAAGCTGGTACTGCCCCTTGACAAGGCACCCAGACCCCTCTTCAGACTCCACACAGGACCCTGTAATGCCTCCCCACGAGCCTGGGGTGCTGGAACATTCCCCAGCTCAGCCCACTGACACAGGAGCCCAAAACTTGCAGAAGAAATACATGAGCAGCGTGAGGGGGATCACTGGATCTGCCTGGGGGAAAGTTCCCTTCCAAAAACATTTGCTTCAGGGCCAAAGCAGCGTGTGATGCCCTCCAGCGTGGCTCCTCACACCACACAGTGGGCTGGGCAGGGTTGGTGCTCCCCATCCGTGGGGATGCAGGGCATGGAACTGCCTCAGCCCATCCGTGGGGATGCAGGGCATGGAACTGCCTCAGCCCATC